>BMAW01082704.1:69921-122454 GCA_019974015.1 Nephila pilipes
GTGTGTGTGTGTGTGTGTGTATATGTATATATATATGTGTGTGTGTAATATCTGCTTAATTTTTAAAAAAATATATGAAAACAATGATTTCGGGTTTTTTTTTTTTTTTTTTTTTTTTTTTTTTACAATCAACACTTTCAGTTCTTAAAATAATGATTATTTCATTATAAGATGACCCCCAAACGACGTAACAGCCATTCACACAATATTCGCTACGCAATCGCTGTGAACGAGCCACAAAGATGCCGAAATGAATAATAAAATGGACCTTCCATCGGGTTGTTGTCCACGTATTAAAAAGGGGAAGGAATAGACTAATTCTGCTTTTTCAAAGATGTGAAAGAAAAGAGAAATTTTTTCGCGACAGGTAGCTGTGCAGATCATTTTAGACATCGCTTTACACAAGAAAGTAAAACACTCGGAGGTTTAAATATATTCACAAACAAGCCTACAAGTGAGTCTTTATTTTTTTTTTCATATCATAATTGATAACTCTTATTACTTATTTGCAATTTAAACAACCCTCGCAATAAGGGACATGTGGTTAAAAACTGGTAAGCTTCATACTAGGGATACAGAAAATAGTTTCGCTACTATTGGTGATAATGAATCAGATGTTAGAATCAAAAAAATTTCTGGTGATTCAGATTTACCCTTTCGTAAAAAAGCGGAAGTATAATGAAGAATACATAAAATTTGGTTTTACCTGGATTGATGATGAAAATGAACCAAAAGGATTATGCGTTGAATGTGAACATATGGCAGCTATTTTTACCTATTTCAATGAGATCAACACATCGCTGCAAGAAACAGCCATCACTATTTTCAAGGCACAAAGTAAAATTAACGCCACTCTTTTAAAATTGAAATTTTGGGCAGACTCCATTTTGAAAGGTAATATTGAATGCTTTCATAATTTGCCTAATATTTTAGAAGATAGTAACGCTAATCTCGAAAAAATTTGAAAAATACTTAGATCCAACATGTATCAGGTCTGCAAAAGACATTTCTTGAATATTTTCCTGTTCAAAAAAACAAATTATTAGGGATCCAAAATCCTTCTCAAGACTGTGACACCTTCGAACTCCCAATAAAAGAAAGAGAACAACGAATTGATAAATCGACCGACACTCAACTGAAACCGAAATTTAGTCAAGTTAACATCAAGCATTTTTGGATTGACATCAGAAAAGAATACCTTGAAATTCCCAAAAGAGCTGTGAAACATCTAATGTCAGTTGTTTCAACCTATGTATGCGAAAAAACTTTCTCTTTGGATGCTGCGACAAAAACGAAATACAGAAATAGACTGGATGTTGAAGATTACATTAGGTTGCAGATTTCAACAATTACTCTAGACGTAAAAATACTTTGTAATGAAAAACAATCACACCCAAGTCATTAAAAAAATTATTAATTTGTAAAAATTTAAAATATTGTTGTTATTGTTAGAATATATTTTGGAAAAAATACTCATTAGGAACTTTACCCTTTATTATCTTATTAAGATGTTTGTATTGCGATAAAATAAAAATGCAATAATAATTTTGTAAATTTGAGTAGGATTAAAGCTTTGATATCCCATTTTTTTCCTGCTCTTAGATCAAAGGGTTCCTCCAGGAAAACTTTAAGCTCAAAGGGTTCCCCAAAGTGTAAGAGGTTGAATACCTCTGGTCTAGAATATTACTTCCTTTTCACGTTGTCACATCTAGTTATAGATTCAAAAGTGGAGGGATTTGTAACTTTTTTACAATAGAATTTGGCAGCATTTTGTATGCCTCAAAAAGATCAGTTTCACTGGTCAACTATCTGTTAAAACATCCGATGGGGAAATCAAAAGGCATACAAAAATTGCTTCATTGTACACATTAGACGTAAATACATCATTTTGTCATATAAATATTTCGATAAGAAATCAGCAATTTAAAAAAAATTTCCCTTTTAATGTAATAAGTTATCCTTGCCATTTAATTGTACTTGTTTTTCTATGAATGCTTCAATGGATAACTTTACGAGAAAACATTCGACTGCTATTAATACGCGCAGTATTCGAATAAGGTCAAGCATGTTGAAATTATGTTACTTGAATAAAAAAAAATTCGTTAGAAGAAATAAGGACAAGTCTTTCGGCTTCAAATGCATCGAAAGCATAGTCAAAGGATTATGAAAAAGAGCGATATCAATAACAGATACTTGAGAAACTATGGTAAAAATGTGTAAACTAAAGCAACGCTAACTAAAAGGTCTATAAATAAAATGTATGCATAACTCACGAATCAA
The DNA here is from genome assembly GCA_019974015.1 of Nephila pilipes. NCBI lineage: Eukaryota > Metazoa > Arthropoda > Arachnida > Araneae > Nephilidae > Nephila > Nephila pilipes. The sequence continues at coordinate 72,202 of BMAW01082704.1, forward strand.
ACAATTAACCAAACTACTATTTTTAAAATATTTCGTTATATATTAAATTTAATTTTTTAATAATTTCACTAAAAGCAAAGTAAAATTTGAATAATACAATCCCCGATTTATGAAAATACTCCTACTTACTAGATTCAAGTATATCAAAAAATGAATGAAATTACATATATTATTTGGTCTCCCCTGCTCTATTTCAAAGTGAACAAAATTATAACAAAATGGCCTCGCTTCCTAAATATTCCTCTCCACAGGAGACTCCAGAATAGCTTTTGTAAGCAATGTTTTAATGGAAATAGAAACGCGGAAACCTGTCAAGAGATAGAATCCATTTTGCACCACAGGAGAAGGAGCAAATGAATCAATAGCTTCGGGAAAAACTTTGCTAATCTGGGTAATATTCGGAAACTTTTTCAAGCAATTGGTTAATGGCGGAACATCATTTGGGATAATTCTCCACGAAAGGTGTACATGGAGACTATTGGGGTCCATAAGAAAATTCTGGAAGATTAAATTCCTTGTTGTAAATTGAATTAACTTCAAGAAAATACGAATGTAAGTAAATATATTTTGCTCGGATTTCTTACGCTCAATACAGTATTGTATTGCGGAAAGTGTATAACGATCAGAATAACCGAGATGTATTTAAATAAAGATTAAAAAGATGGTGGTACAAAAATTTTTAAAAAAAATTCAGTTGAGAAGTAAAGAATTATGAAGTTTTTAAAAGTTCGCCTATCTGTTTTGTTTTAAATTTATTACTTGAATGATTTATTATTCTGCCAAAAGTGAAGAAGCTTCTATGCTTTTTTTTAAATTTCGAAAACGTACTTTTAGATTTTCAAGGCATGATTTTACGTTTTTAAATATGTTTGAGCCTCTTGTTTTACCATTCAAACACTCTAGATTGGCAAGTTCTTCAAAGACATTAAAATTATTATCAATTCCTCTTGCAGAAATGTTTAACATCAGATATATTCATTGATTCTTCCAAAACTAGAGAAATAAAAGACAAGAATGTAAAAGGTTGCAGCAACTCTCTTCTAAAACAACGCCAGAAGTTAAAGCGCCTTACTTAATTAACTACATGAGACGTCTTTTCAGCCTAATTAGTAGGAGCGCAGCAAAAAGCGACCGGTCAACTTTCCTTCGGACCTACTGGGCTAGGATACGGAACAGCAGCAGCATCTAAGATCGCTGACAACTCTCTTTCCCTCCATGAGGCACGAAATAGAATAACATCCTCCAATGTTTCGGAGAAAACGTCATACACCGAAGTGGTGACCCGAACAAATTTTTACAAAGAATTGTTGATACTGGAGTAAAAAAAGATCTTCGGACATTTCATAAAATATTTTTCACAGCTAAAAGCTACAATGATGCTTGGAATATTCTTCTATGCCTACTCCCCCAACTGGAAAACCGAACATCTCACCACGCGATTGCAGCAGTGATGAGTGTATTTAAACTTCTTTATTCCAACTACTTATTCATTCCAACTGTAGAACATTTACGGATGTTTTTCCGACTCCCGCAAGCAATGTCAAAGCTATTTAAATGCTTCTTCATTCAAGGACTGAAAGCCAACCCTCTGCCTCCCTTCAGCGTTTTCATTTTTTCTACGCCTCAACTAAGAGATCCATTCGAGAATAAACGGACAACAAAAACTAATAAGTGACTGACCAACCTACAGAAGAAAGACCCCAACTCAACGGAAGCAAACGCTCTCAGCACTAAACATATCAACATTTAACCTCTTTCTACCACAGTCGGTCAAATGACCCCTGATTGTATTTATGAAATATGGATGTTAGGAAGGATAGAAACAAACTAATTTTATTATAATAAAACAGAATTATTGAATTTCTATTACAAATAAAAGGAGTAAGAATTTTTCATTCATTACTCATCGCCTTTTTTTACATATACAGGGTGTATCCATTGTACATTTTCCGCAAACATATTTTTCACAGTTAGAACAAATTTTGATAGTTTTATTTTCTCTACAATTTCATATTTGACACGTCTTACATTGATAAGAATCTGTAGTAGATTTAGGTAACGATCGTTTTGTATCTGTTCTTTCTTTTGGTTGTACATGAACTTCTCGGAAATCGGCGGCAAGTTCTATTGTTAACTGGAGTAAAAAAATCTTGTCTCGAGATATTTTCTCCAGTCGTTTGCTTGTACTAAATCCAGGCATTTATGCCAGCTAAAGCAAGGATATTGAAAAAATACTTGGAGTGGCATCTGCAAGACTTCGATTTCATGGTATATTTCCTCGCCATTTGATCGGTCATGTCACACTAAATTTAGTTTCATTGTAATGAACTGTATACAATACATTAAATACGCATGCACCTCATCATCACATTTCATCAGAAATACGATTTCTGATCCAATAACCTCAAAAACCAATAAATTGTTCTCCCATCAAATGACCGGTTGTATTAGATAATGTTATATGACAAGTTTTACTCAAAATAAACAAAATACAAATGAATAATAATAATACAATATTAACTGTATATCATTAATAGAAAAATAAATGAAGTCAAATGTGCAAAAGCGAGAAGATGTTATGCGCATTATCAATGCAAAAGTTCATGACCGGTCAAAAGATCAGTTATAGTATGTTTAGTGTTAATAAGGTCCCGATTTTATCTGTTATCTTTTGGGTCTTATCACGTGACCCTTTCCCCCTCCCCATTCTGACCACTTCTCCCGCAGTGTCGAAAGAGGAGTCTGTTGTAATTATTTTGGGGGTTCTTTCTTTTGTGTTTAAAATGATTGATTCCGGAGGGGGGGGGGCGAATTCAAATGTTAACAAAATAGGAGTGCGAATCCCATCAGTGTGGAAATCAAACATTGCCTTATTTATGCCTAAATAGAAGCATTAGTGTTGTTCAAGTGGATAGATTAACCCGTCAACGTGACAGTCAAAACTTTTCATATAAACGCAATCATTCATGAAGTAAAAGTCGCTCCTTTACTCCTAAAAATAATATGAATTCTTTCTATTGCTTTTACCATGACAGATATAACTAAAATGCTCGTCAATGTATTCTACCATGTAATGTGGCCGGGGTGGTCATGGTAGCGGGCTTGCGAACGGCGGTTTTCGTCGATTTGCGGGTACGGGTTTTGATGCCACTAAATGCCCACCGTGTAGCCGGGGCTGATGCACGTTAAATCTGTCGGGGTCCTTAGTCCACCAGATGGAGTGGTGTGGAAGTTAGGAGGATTCCATCTCAGATGTCGTCCTCGTCACTTGTCAGAGGTTTAAAATTACGACGTCCGTCGCTAATAGCACCTCGTGTTGCTTCGAGTGCGAATGATAATAAAAACCAAAACCAAAATCCACAACGTAATTTCAATTCAGTTAACTAAATTTTGCTGCTATTCCGAAACAAATTTCAGGAAGCGGAATAGCAGCTAAAAATTCTAATAGATTCCATGTGTTTGACATGCGCACTACATGAATATTTCAGTTGACACTGGTAGCGATTTTTTCATGTATTCTACTACCCAAAGATAAACGAATTAATAATGGTCATATGCTAGAACCATTTGCTGCAAATAATACACACGCACGAGAATTAAAATTTACGGTATTAAATCAATCTATTTAAGTTTCGGACATATGAGAAAATTTAAATGGGATTTCATCACAGCTGAAATTTCCATTCCAATAATAGGCGCAGATTTTCTTAACAAAATTTGGATTGTTAGTTGATCTTAAAAAACGCAAACTTATTTATATTCTAACAAATCTTAGCAGTTCAGGCAGTTTGGAACAAAATAATAAAATAAATGCCAAAACTGTTTCTGAATTATCTAATTACCATGACATTCTTAAAAAAGTTCGGAACTAATAAATCCTTCAATTCACGGTCAAACAATTAATCATCACACCGTTCATTTCATCAAAACTAAAGGACAACCAGTTCACGCAAAAGCTGGAAGACTTTGACCCGAAGTATTTAAAGAGACAAAAAAAAAAGAATTCGACTATATGATAGAACAAGGCATTTGTCGCTTTCTTAAAGCAAGTGGTCACCCCCTTTACATGTAGTAAACAAAAAGCCTTCCGGCAGATGTCCAGTTGAGGATTATAGTGCATTAAACGCTGCCGTAATATTTGATTCATTTCTTATCCCCATGTTTAAGATTTGGGATGATTTCTATCATATACAATTCATGAAAATGATACACCTAAGTCTGCAATAATTACTCCTCTTGGCTTTTTTGTATTTACGTATTTAATTAACAACACAGCCCAATCATTTCAAAGGTTTATGCATGAGATTTTAAGGGGTTTAGATTTTTGTTATACGTATCAAGACGATATTCTAGTTTTCTCTGATAATGAGGCAACTCATAGGCAACACGTAACAAAAGTCTTAACAAAATTAAATGATTATAGTCTTAAGTTTAACGTTTCAAAATGGATCTTTGGTGTTCCTGAAATTGAATTTTTAGGATACCTTATTATTAAGGATGGCACGAAACCGCTTCTAGAAAAAGTAGAAGCAATATTAAATCACAAAAAAACAGAAACTGTAAAAGTCTTGAGATGGTTTTTAAGAGTGCTAAATTTCTATCGCAGATTCCTACCTCGAGCATCTCACACTTAAGCACTTCTTAGCGAATTTCTAAAAGGTTGAAAACGAAACGATAAGAGAAAAATTCCTCGGTCTGATCAAACGAGTGCAGCTTTCGAAAAACCAAAACAAGTATTAGCAAATTCAGCAATGTTAGCTCACTCGACACCAAACGCATCCCTTGTACTTAAAGTAGATGCATCGGACTATGCAATGGGGGGGAGCACTGAACACAATGCCCGCAACGGGACTCGAACCTTTAGCCTTCTTTTCGCAAAAACTCATTCATACTCAAATGAAATATAGCGCTTACGAAATATAGAGAACTATTAGCAGTCTATTGAACCATTAAGAAATTCAGATTTATGCTCGAAGGAAATAGAATTGTCGTATTTACTGACCATAAGCCTTTAACATTTGCTTTTAAACAAAAGTCCGAAAAATGCTCACTGAGACAAAATAGATATGATTTCATTTCTCAGTTCACAACAGATATCCAATACATTAAAGGTATTGAGAATATAGTCGCTGATACCTTATCACGCATTGATGAGATCCAACTTTTAGGTCCAATTGATTATCATGAAATCGCATTATCACGAACAATTGATAGTGAATTGACAAATTTATTAAATTCCGAGAATTCTTTAAATTTGAAAAAACTTCCTAATTCTGATGTTTAATTATACTGTGATTTATCAATTAATACGGCAAGTCCCTACATACCTGAAAAATTCAGGAAAATTTGTTTTGATTGCATCCACAATTTAGCTCACCCAGCAATTAAAACTACTTCAAAATTAGTTCGTAGTCGAAACGTGTGGCCTAGCATAAACAAAGATTGCATAGCTAAGGCTAAGCCCTGTATCTCATGCCAACGCTCTAAGGTGCATCGACATAGTTCAGCCCACTTCCAGAAATTCAGTGACACGTCGACATGTTTTGATCCTGTTCACTTGGATATTATTGGGCATCTTGAAAGGGATTTACTTACTTCGTGACCGCCATCGTCCGCTTCACGAGATAGACCGAAGCTACACCCAACATTCAAGCTACATCAATAGCTGACGCATTTTATTCAAATTGGATGTCTCGTTTTTGTGTTCCTTCTATTATTACTACAGGTCAAGGACGTCAATTTTTATTCATGTCTATTTAGGGCTCTTGCCAGACTACTCGGAGTGGAACGATATCCATTACTTTGAGGGTGAACTGTGTATCACCCTCAAAGCAATGGATTGTTAGAGGAGTTTCACCCATCACTAAAGGCAGCATTTCCATGCCACTCAACTGACAAATGGATGGAAGTTCTTCCCACTATTCTACTCGGTCTTTGAACATCTTTGAAAGAAAATACAGGCTGTACTTCGGCTGAAGTGGTGTACAGAAAAACTCTCAGATTACCAGGAGAATTCATCGACTACGCTCAAACTGACAGCGATCCATCCCAGCTCGTTGAACAATTTCGTCATTACATTCAACAACTTAATCCAAAACTAACTGTTTCACATGCAAAACAAGCTGCATTTGTACACAAAGACTTAAAAACGTGCACACATGTATTTGAGAGGCGAGACTCAGTTCGTCGCCCACTACAAGCACCCTATAAAGAACCATTCTTGGTTTTAAAACGTAATTATAAACTTTTCAAAGTCACCATAAATAAAAAATCTTCCAGTATTTCCATTGATTGAGTGAAACCTGCTTCATACCCAATACTGACTCAGACATCACTCCTAATGCAACAAAATTATCACTCAATACACCAGCAAAGACAAACCTTCGCCAAACTCATTCCGACCGTCATGCTCAGTTCCCTGATTGTTTCGTATCATCACGATAATACCAGAGGGGGAGTATGCGGCGACCACATTTAACAAGTTCGTTAGTGGTCCCCCTTACAACCGGACAAGGTCCTCATTCAAGACATGAAAGGGCAAACTACATTTCCTTTTCTCATAAACTTTGACCTTACAGAGTTCGATTCTCCTGGGAACCAAGAACACTCCCACATCAGGTGTACAGTTTAGCAGATGCTAATTCTTACCCCGATTGGAGAGCTCAGGACCCATAGCTGTTTTATCACTTTCATTTATCCTACCAAAACAAAGGAATATGTCTCGTTGTTTTGGAAGAGGCGTAGTCAATTCCATTAGACCTAAAATTTCCAAAGAGGAGAGGCAGTCAGAGCTCTACAAAATGTTCCACTAGAACGTCGTGTCCAAGGACATTGAAATACTTTTTTAGCGTGCAACGTGCACCCCAAAACTCGTAGAAAGTAGAAGTGCGAAAAGCACTTTATTTTGTAAATATCAACTTAAGAATTTTAAATTAACTGTAATAAGATAGTGTAAAAGGTTATCTAAGTATCACATATTTTTCATTCAACGCAGCCAAATAACTTTAAGTAAAAACAGTTCTTCTGATTTTCATATCCCTGGCTTATCAAATCAATATTTTGCAACTATCACTCGCGGGCTGCGAATCTCCAGACCTTTCTGGTTGTTTTGGGAACTCGGATCCGATATATTCTTATCTTAATAATAATAATTCTTTAAACTCCCCTCCTTAGCTCAATTAATATTTCTTATTTAAAAATAAATGTTTCACCGTTTGTTTTAACAAATTATTTTACACTGAAATCTATAATAAAACGGATCATGCAACAGGTGTTTTACTTAAATTTAAAAAAACTTTCTATTTTATTGTTAAATTTATATTTCCCTCATCTTGATGATTTTAATATTATGTTAAAGGAACTTTGTGTTTATAAAATTTCAAATCATAGTTGTCTCTTGACGGGAGACTTCATTGCGAGGCCTTCCATCTGGGGCTATGATTTTACTAATACCCGAAAAGATTCTCTGGTCGATTTCGCAATACAATATGATTTAAATTTCTTAAATATACCATAATTGGGTCTTATTTTTGTGGATCACTCAGGTATGAACAAAACAGATTTTTTTTTTTATTTCTAATAACATTCTGTAATTGGTGAATGGATAGAAGATTAGGGACAAGGAATCTGTGAGCGATCACCGTTTTGTGGGTGTACATCTTCGATGTGATTTAAATATTTCTGAAATTTATTTAAAAAATAAATACTCTTCGAATAAAGTTTTGAAAAATTTTAAAAATTACTACTTCAAACTTATTCAAATATTTGAATTAATTCGGAATTCTGGTCAGAGGGAGAATTTTGCTATTTTATTGATTTCAACCATCCTGTAGTCCGCTTTCAAATCTTTTCGTAAACGATGGGCTCTTGCAACTCCAGTTTCCTCATGGTGGAAAAACAATTTAATTAATTTTAGAAATAAACTATAAATGCTCTTAAAAGGAAAATAATACATTTTGTTAAAAATAATTTTCCAAATAGAGAAATAGATTATTTACAACTTCAATATAAAAATGAAACATCTTTATATAAACGGAAAATTCTTGGGGCTAAACACGACACCAGGGAGCAATTCTCTACCACCAATAATGAAAACTTTGGCCTGAAGTTTAGGGTTGCCTTTGGCAAGCCCCTGAACTCTCGGGGCCTTGTGGTCATAATTCCGTCAGATAACTCTCCAAAAGGGAAATATGAATTTTTAATACGTTCTCTTTTCCAGTGTCCAAGAAGACTTTTGATTTGAGTTTTGAAGAACCCACTCTGTCTCTGGGGTTTTCCATCGAAGAGGTATACTTGGTCTTTAAAATTCTTAATGGTGGGAATGCTCCCGGCCTTGAATTTTTGGACTATGGAACTTGGAAGTCTATTTTTTCTAATTTTCTGAGCATTACAGTGAAGTTTATAAACTAATGTGTAATATTTTCCTATTTCCCAAATAATATAAAGTCGCTAAAGTGAAACTCCTCCTTAAACCGGGTAAGGACCCATCATTCGTTAAATTGTATATACCGATTTGTTTGTTACTGACCTTAGGGGAAATTGTAGCGCATGTTTTTCTCAATAGATTATATTTTCGGATTCCTCTAAACAATATTCTTCATCCACTTCAATTTGGTTTTAAAGAAAATTTTGGCTTTGATGACACAATTTTCCATTAGATTTTGTATATCAAGCACAAAAGAACTACAAAATATATAGCCATTACTTTTATCGATATTAAGAGTGCGTTTGACAATATAAACTGGTCTATTCTATTTAAAACTTTGAGATGCCTTCATTTTTCAATTAGTTTTCAAAAGTTTATTTATTCTCACTTAATAAATTGATATATTATTTTTTTCTAATTATAACTTTACGATAAAGCATCTAATTACCCAAGCCTGGCCACAGGAATTGATGTTACATCCGCTCTGTGGAATTTATATTTTGATTCTATTTTGGTCATTAATTGCGAAAATATTTTAGTTGAAGTTTTTGCGGAGGATCTGGCGGGTATTTCCTCCGGAAATTCCAGAAGAAATCTGGAGTATTATTCCGATATTTTAATTAGACTTATTGCTGGCATGGCTAAGGTTGGAGTTCACGTTTGAGAAAAAACCCTCGGTTTTGCTTAGATACCCGTCAATCCATAAGAAAGGATTGCGTGGGGGCAGAGTCTTCAGTCGAAACCCTGTTTTCAAGCTAAACTTTTCGTACACTAAAATTTTAAATTTTATAAATTTTAGGTATTCTCTGTTGGATTCTCCTGGAGCACCCTTACATTAACTTTATTAAAGAAAAAAAATTGCTATCTCTCATTTAAATTAATATAATTTCCTTCGGTAATTACAAGTATAAAAATTACATAAATCTAGTATTTATCTATTATAGAACCCATAACAGTCTATGATGCGGGAGTCTGGAGTGGTGATTTAACCTCCTCTTAAATTACTAAGTTAAGCTCCATTAAAAGGATTTATCTTTTAAAAATTACCAAAGTCTACAGAAAATCTCCAACTGCTGCTTTGCAGTTAATTGTCGGAGTTCCCCCTGTTCATCTGACCCTAAAATTTGATTTTTTTTAAATATCAAATTTGGAAGCAGCATAATTCCAACTTTTTCATCTGATTAATAATATCCCATTCGACTCATATATTTCACTAAAAGAGCTATTGGTGATGGACCTAGTTATTTTGAACCTTGGTCAAGTGACGAGGATAACACCTGAGCTGCACCTCCCTCTTCAAATTACCACACTACGCCTCGAACCCCCTAATCGACGAAACCAACCGATAGCGAATTCGCGATCATAACCATGAGACTACCACGGCCGAGAAATTTGGAAAGGATTATTTTGACAAATGATTTTTAGGGATATATACTTTATGATGCAGAGAGATTTTTAAAAGTTGAATTTTCATTTTTTTTTTTTTTATTCAATTCCTTTTAGAAATGATTTGTAAATGACTACCTATTTAAACTTTTTTAAATGTACCCTTTTAACTACAAATTATATCCTTACTGCTATTTATTTTTACAACAATACAAAACTTGTTAAAAGTAGATTTCAAAAAATTTAAAATGTTATAAGATGTTTTTCGCATTCGAGGAAAATCAAATTCATTTAGGAAAAAAAAAAAGATATGAGCAGGTAAAAATGTCACTACATTTCCCAAAGCTTTATATAGATAAGGTAACAATTTCAACTTTTATAAATAATTTATAAGTTTATTACGTTTCAAGTATTATGAACGACATTTAAAGAGAATATGACGTCCGAGGTGAATAGTTATTAAAATGTAAGACTCTAATCAACCAAGTTTCGTGCCTTAAGCAAACCGATTACATATTCTATTCTACGTAATCTAGTTTACTGGAGTCATTTTTTAAAAAAAAGAGCCCAAGGCAGAAAGCTATTAAAAGACTAAATGGAAATGAGCTATAAATCTTAGAAAGCAATTAGAGAAACTGAACCAATCCATAATTACGAACTGAGACTTTATTGTAACCGAATATCTTTCTTTATCAAACGTCCCCTCTGCAATCGTTTAACCGTAATCGCGTTAAAACATTCGTTCCTGTTACGAGCCTAAAATAGTTCCCATTCTATTTTGAATGTGTTCTTTGTCCCTCTGCCAGCAATAAATTTCCCCAGAATATGGAAAATATGAAAGGGAGAAAAGTGGATCATTGTAAGAATTCCAAGATTTATTTGGCAAATGAAGAGTATGCAGTTTCTCTCACCAAGTGTTGGTAAAAGCTAGATTCATCAACTTCAAAAAAATATTTGTTAAGCAAATATATCTGGAAAGTAAGAAATTATTAATTTCATTTCATATTTCGGAGCAAAAAGTTTGGAATTTTTACAGATCAATGTTTTTCCTTGTAATCTGAAAAAAAAAAAGATACAAATATTTTTGTAAAAATTATTCAAAAGTTTCTATTCTACAGTCTTTTTGTATGTCGTTTTAAAAATAATTCATAATTGAAGTCAATGACAAATACGTTCTTTTTTCTAAATGTTCTGCTTTCGAACGATTCGTAAACTATTACTCATATTAATAATAGACTATAATAATATATTTTTGTGAATTTTATTTACGACTGAATTGCTATTGTATTTTAATGTGTTTTTCTCTTTCATGTTTGCTTTGACGTATGCCTTCGCTGACTGTGGGTGGTCTCTCCGGCTGTTCCATGGAGCCTCGCCTCTCTCGCCCTCTGGAGCCTCCGAGAAGCGGTCTTCCTCTTCGGCCTTTGAAGCTTTTCTGCTGGAATCTCGTGCCTTGTGGTTTTCTTGTCTCCTTGGCCTATTTCTGTCTGCTTCTGACTGCTGAAGTTCCGGATTTTCCCGTGTCTTGCTGTGTCCTGTCCTTCGTAGATGAACTGTTTTACGTCGACTTGGACTTGCCTGTGTGATATTTTATTCGTGTGCTGTGGACTTTTAAAAGAACAGATTTCCACCTGGGACTTTGACGTCCTGAAGATTCTTTGTCTTTTTTACAATCCTATGTCTATTTTTCAGCTATTATACCTTATATACCTTGTCTGTAAAATTGTTTGCTGAAATAAAAAATTTTGAAATATTATCCAATTCTTATTTTACTTGAATCACAGGAAGAAAAAAAAGTGACAAGATTTCCCCTGTCTTTGGGTTTATTTCTCTGATTGGGATTCAATTTTAAATCCCTATTAATCCAAAGAAACATGTAGAGTAGATTGAAATTAAGAATAGATTGGATCAGATAGATACAGAAGTGGCGAATAACTTATTATTGAGTTTCGATATCAGTTAGTTGATGACAATAGTAATGCGAGCCAAATCTCCTGATTCTCAAAATTAATGAATATTTGAATGGTGTCGAAGATTTTTTATTCACAACGATTAGTCTAACAAAATATTTTTGGAAGCTAATATCATTATGAGTAGTATTCAAAGAAATTGAAAATATAATAATTATAAATTGAATTTTCTATTAAAAATAAGTTTTGAATATATTTTTGAATATATTATCTCGTGTTGAAGGCGGTTGAATTGAAGACACAATTGATATCCGAATAACGCAGTCGATTAGCAAACTATGAAGAGTTTCACTTGTCTCTCAGACTGAGAATACATGACATTACAACAGAATATTCCAGAACACTGTTTTGGAAACTTAAAGAATATTCTAGAAGATTTTAGAAATTATTACGAAAACAGAGAGCAGTTAAATAAAACTTTTAGATGACTTTTTAATGCTGTTTACACTATGTTTTGAAGCCGGGAAGTTTACTTTGTGTGTGAGCGTTTTATCTCAGTGGCGTCGGTGCTTACGAGGAGTCGGCATTGCTTTAACTTAGAAAACCCGCTGTTTAAGAATTTTGCAGTAAAGCTCTCGTTCCCGAACTCGTCATGTGTAGACGAGACAGGGTGGTGGCTTTCTTTTGCTTCCGGACATACTTCCTGTAGGATTGAGCTCGTCAGAAGTAATAGAATTATCTGAAAACTGGATCTGTGCATCGGAAACATAAAGCTTCATTCAAAGCACATGTAACACATCTATTGTCTTTCGGTGTCTCGAGCTTGTCGTCATAGGACTTGATCTTAGCCGAAGTTAGATTCTTCCGAAATAGATTCTTGGGGTTCGGCGACTTTTTCTTTATTGGTTCTGTAAGTATCAAATATGGTTCGCGTCCTTTGCAATAACAAACAACGAGTTCTAGTCGGCCCAATGAAAAGATATAGAGTTGTTGTCCGTCTTGCGCCACTGAGTAATACGACTCCTCTCTTAGCTTGCAGCCCTCTTGCTGCATATCGAAGAGAGGGAACTTCGATATGCCGCAAGTATCGAATATTCAGTTCGGTATTGAATAGGATTTGGGAAGTTTGTCTCTAAATTAGCAGAGTAAAGTAATTAAAATTATATAGTCGACAGCTCGTCTTATTTTTTAATTCTCAAATATACACTATCTCCAAAACATGCGGTTCACCACAGATTAATTGTCTTAGGTGCAGATTCAATAATCGGTCTCTACCCTTTCGCAACCGTGGAGTAAAGTGGTTCGTGTCTGTTTCGTGGGCAAACTTCATTTCTCTTCAGCTAGTGTGGGAGGTAAGCGATCTTTCCTGCACTTTTTTTCAAACCACAGTATCAGTCAGTCGTAGTTGTTTTCCTGGATTTTCGATGTTCAGCGCTATTACCCGTTGGAGCTCTTCTCGTACAGTTTGTCGAATTGTGATGACTACGCACATATCTTCAGTTACAAAAGACAAAACATCGGGAGGACGTTATGAAGTAGGTCGAGTTTCTTTTATGGTTAATTCATCTCTTTTTCATTTCTTGGATGTATGAACACCATTTAACGAAGTCTTTCGTTGTCGCGATTCTTTAGTCAGAAAAGCTTTGTAAAACTCTTCGGCAATACCCTTCATAAGGTGGAACACTTTTTCATCCTCTGACATTTGAGAATTCATTTCATAGTCTCAGTACGTTTTGGATGTACGATTGCATACTTTCACCATGTTCACCATTTAACCTTATCCTCGGCTCTCATTCTTGATCATCTACGGGCACCAAATGTTTTCGTGAATTCCGTTTTAAATTAGATGTTAGAAGTTCTCCATTATTCTCAAACCACTCTCTCGGAAAGTTCCGTCCATAAAAATGCACTTTTTCCAGGCAGAAGATTTATCTCGTTTATTATATTTAGTTAATCGGTCACATTCTTTACTCCATTTGTTTGGGTCTTGGAAATGGTCTCCGCGAGACACAGACAGATTTCTGACTTGTTGCACATAAGTTGTTATAAGCATGGAGGAATGTTAATTCTTCTTAAACAGCGCTACGTTCTGGATGTAGCAGTGGTTGTATCCCGAGCCTCTACCAAACTGTCATATAGATATTTTAACAGTTTCGATTAAAGACACAATACATAATCGCATAACAAGGCTTTATTAACGCATTAAGAGAAGCTTGGCTGATTACTCAATCAGACTGAAAATACATTGCTTTATATATCAGAGTAGAATGTTCTAGTACACCTCTCTGGAAAGAATATTTTGGAAGGTTTTAGTAAAAGTGTTAACAAAAAAACTATCAGTTTACTTGAATTATTAGTGGTCTCAACATTGAGTTTTGATGTAAGGAACTCTCGCTCTGTAGACGAACGCTTTGCAGCGGCCCCATCGGTGCCTACGAGCTTCATGGCAAAGTTAATCTCTTTATTTTTAGTTGAATGGAAGAAAAAAGAAAAATATGAGTATTTCTTAGGAATTCCTAGATAAAATGATAACAATATGGACAGCCATTACATACATATTATTAAGGATATTACTAGCTATCTAATATATACGTATAAAATCAAGTATTATTAAAAAAGAAATTAATAGTATAGAATGTTGTACATTAAGTTTTACGAATGATTTTCTTAATGAGATTTACACTGCTGGCGATTAAAATTGCAACACCAGGAAGGATCTGACGAACTTCAAAATGATATGATAGGAAGATGAGGTTAGGATATGTGAATGATTGGTATTTCAGAGCATTTAGACGATGCAAAAGGGAGAAAAGACATCTGAAGGGCTGTGATGTTCGAAAGACACATTTTGTGAAACGACACTCGTGGATTATTTTCATTTGATAATGGATTATCTTCATTTAGATATTTGTGAATTTAACTGTGATTAAAGTATTTTCAAAATATTTAAAAGCGAGGGATGAGTCGATTATTGGAGTATTGCTGAAGAACTGAGTTTAGACGAAATTAGATTTATCTCTAATAATTACAAGTAATAATTTCAGAATTAGATTTAACTAAATTAATTAAAACAGTGACAGTAAAAAATGATCCGGCATTACTCGAATATATGGGAAGTAATATATCGACAGAAAAAAAGCGATGGGATCGGATTATTCGATCTTGAGAAATTAAATACAGAATTAGAGCTCGCCAGGTTACATGTCGAATCAAAAAATGAAAATCCCGGTGAATTTGAGAAAAAAGCAAGTATATAATCTCTAGACTCTTTTATTAAAAGCATTGGAACTCTTGCAATCCAAATTCCAACCAGACCGGAAGGTTGGAGCTATTTCTTTTTATCTTTAGAAAGGATGTTTAGTTCCACAAATGTCCCAGAGAAGTTTAAATCGGAAATTCTTCGAAATTTATAAGCTGAAAAAGTATTAAATGCTATTACATACATTAAAGATGATGAACCAAGTTATTAATCAAAGGTTAAAGCCTTATTGTAAAGAGAATTTCAGCCTTAGACCCAAATTTGCTTGGAAAATCTTAGGAAAACACAAAGGTAGACGAATGAAGCATACATGCAATTCGCGTCTATATTATTCAAGAGTTGGGATTATTATTTAATATTAAGAAATGTGACAGACTTAGAAACGTTGAAATAATTTGTCGTATCTGATACCATATGTCAAACACTTGATAAAGAGGTTGGGTGATAAATAAATATGACAATCCAATTCTTCGTTCAAACCAGTAGAATTGACTAATGAAATTGACTTGGAACACTTGTGGCTAATGATACAAGAATGAGGAATAAAAAAAGTTCATCAAAGATGCGTCAAAAAAATTTTTTATAACTAAGATAATAATAGTAAATGTATTTCTGCATGTGACGAAAGTCATCTCTTGTATAAATGTCCGATTTATTAAAGCATGTCGGTGAGATGAGCTGGTGAAATGAAAATATTTTTGTTTTAACTGTTAGGGGAATCATCAAGTGATTGATTGCAGAAATAAATTCTCTTGAAGTACTTGTAAGAAGAAGGCGAGTTTCTATTATCCAAGCGAACAAAAAATAAAAGAGATGGCTTCACACACGGGAAATGAGTAATGAAAACAAAAGTATTCTCGGTCGACGCATCGGCTCCAGCGTTTCGACCTTTGCATGAGAATAATTTACTTCAAAGGAATCTTTCCAACGAATTAAAAACGGTTTTACTCAGTACTTCTGTTTGTTGCACTAAGGATAAATCCGGTAATAGTCACGAATGCAGAGGTTTATTGGAGCAAATTCAAATTTTATGAGCAAACGGTTAGTCGATAAACTTCAATTGAAAGATTAATATTTATGTATCCGGAATAAATAATTTGTCTTTGAATACATAATTTAAAGTTATACTTTAGAGACAATTTTTTTTTTATTTAATTTTAAGTTTTTTGATTTTCCAAAACTTACTGAATTTACACTCTCTAAGCTCATTGAGATTAATGTTTTCTCTTTAAATAGTTTCAAATTAGCAGATGACGAATGTTTTGAGCCTGGTGAATCGATTTTCTTGCCGGAGCAGAACACTTTTATGAGCTTTTAAAACCATGTCAAATTTCTCTTCAGGATACAAATACAAGAGAACAAAATAGAGTTTTAGGCTATTTTGTAAGTGGGAGCTAAGGGAGAAGTGAGCATACGTTGTGGGACAGATCATTTGGAATTAGAAAGAACATTAAAGGAATTTTGGGAAATCGAAAACGGAGAGAGATCATTTGAGATTTCATTGACTAAAATTAACAGAAATTTGTGAAGAGCATTTCTTCAAAATTTATTCTAAAACTGAAACCGGAAAATTTTGTAGTAAATAAGCCATTAAAAGAAGATCCGTCATGTCTTGATCATTCGAAGGAAAATGGGGTAAAATCTTTAAATTCATTGTCTAATCGCCTAGGTAGAGAGCCTACATTTTGTGAACTTCATAAAAGTTTTATGCAGAGTATTTAAAAATGGGTCATATGGAAGAGGTAATAGAATCTAAAGAGCCAGATGTCCAATATTATAGGCTGCGTCATTTTGTATTTCGTCCTGAATCAAATAGTACACCTTTGAGAGTTGTATTGAACGCAAGTGCATTAAATTCACCCGAAGAATAATTAAATTGCTTACTTTTTAACGGGGTTACAATTCATGATGATTTATTATGTATTATGCTGAGGTTTAGGAAGCATCAGTTTACCTTGGTTGCAGACATTAAAAAATGTATCGGATGATATTGATCGATCCTAACCAAAGAGATTTATTGAGAATTTTATTCAAGGCAGAGGTGTATGATCCAATAAAAGTGTATCGATTATGCACTGTAACGTATGGTACTCTATCACTCTTATTTTGGCAACAAGATCAATGCAGCAATTGGCGAAAGACGAGGGAAAGGACATTCCGTTAGCATCATCTGCATTATTACAGGACGTCTACAAGAACGCATCTTAACAGGTGCGGATAGTCTAAGTAAAGCCAAAAATAAGCAACAACAGCTCATATCATTGTTAGATAGAGGAGGCATGGAGCTTCACAAATGGTCAGTTAATAGCCAGTTCGTTTAGTGCGATAAATTTTTGATGTATCTAATAATTCATTTGCTACTAATAATAAAACTTAAAAACAATTCTTCGGAAAATACAATTAGATTGTTTTGAGTTTAATCTGATTATAGGACAAAATGAAGTTTACAACATACAAGCTGTGTTATCTCAAACAGTACAAATATTTGATCCATAGGGTCTGTCAGGGACTATCATCACAAGAGCTGAAGTGTTTTATAAAAAATATGGTTGTTAAAATTAGATTGGGGCGACACTCTCCCATTGAAAGAAGAAAAACGAGTGGTAAAGCTTTTTTAATTCCCTAAATGCTATAAACCTGATTAGTATTCCGATATGGATTCTTTGTTAAACGGTCAATTAGTGTAGTTATATGACTTTTCTGATGCCTCTGAACTGGAATATGGAGCTGTCATTTAAGTGGAATCCATTAATTCTCGTGGTTACTCTAAGGTTAAATAACTCGTTAGAAATTCCAGGGTAGCGCCTCCTCCATGTCTCGAACTTTTTGGTGCAGTCCTATGGTTTAAATTGATGAGAAAAGTTTAAGTGCTCTAACTAACTAAAACTAGAGTTTTCGAACGCCTGTTTCTGGAGAAATAATAGCATTGTATTGTCACGGTTAAAAAAGTATGTAAAGATCTGAAGACTTTTGTTGCTAACAGAATATCGATATTCCAAAATTTAACTGTGGCTGACCAATGGCATCATATCCTTCCAAACAGAATCCTGCAGATCTAATTTCAAGAAGTATTGATCTTATTAAACCTTAGTCGTATGAACTGTGATGGTTTGGTCCCTCGTTTCTACTACAGCCTGTAATGATTTGAGTGCTCAGACAATATTCTAATTGAAACCAATGAACTATTTCTTCGTGAATTAAAACAACCAATAGAACGTAAAATATGTGTTCTTATTAACATCATTGTATTCCATTTCAAATGATCCAAATAATGTTGAGGCATTTACACCAACTCATATTCTTATTGGATCATCATTTATTGCATTGTTTGAACCTAATTATTCAGAAATTCCTATAAATCATTCATCATTTTTTAAATAAACTCTTAAATCGACCTAAATGCTACAAAGGAAAGGTAGAAATAAAAGAAGGAGATTTAGTTTTGATAAAGTATTCTGACAACTGTTCACGATTAAAGTGGCATTTAGCATGAGTTATTAAAATACATCCGTATCAATATTATATTATCCGAGTTGTAACACTTAAAGATAAAAGTGGCTTTCATAAAAGGCCAATATCAAAGGTTGTACTTTGGCCTTTTGTCAATGTGAGAAATTTTTAACTACTTAATTTTTACATTATGTTTAATTATCAAGTTTTGAATATTACTGCATTATTATTAACTTTGAATGTTGTGTTTTTCATTTCATTTAGTGTTATTGCATTGCATTTCATGTTTTGTGTTTGTTAGCATAAATTTTATTTTGAATGTTTGTAACGGCCCGGCGGTATGTTAACACCAAAAGCGCCATCTATATACATTTGTAATTCTGTAGTGTGGTTCTATGAGAAACCGCTGTATGTGATGAGACAATCTTCACTCTTGTAATGTGATGAATAAAATTAAAATTATAGTCCACTATTATGTTCTTGTGTTTAGTGATATAAATCAATCAATCCACTGAGTTATTGACGAACCTGCAACAATGGATCCTGATGAAAAGACCTTGATTGTGATCACTGAGTCTCAGTTCCATTCCTAAACATAATTCCCCGAGCACAAGATTATCGTCCTTCAATTTTTTATTTTAAGTATATTAAAAAAGGATCATTTATACTATACTCTGTTTCAATCTCTCTACATATTTCATTCAAAAATGTTTGTACTCTTCCATGTAATATACTCCCTTTTTCCAAATTGTTCCATTTTTCTCTTATATTTTTACGAAACCAGTGCCTGGACTACTGGTTACTCAAGGTAAATGGTGTTCGAAAATACTTGGAAGCACTAAAAGACAATATGACACCTAGCAATCATTCTTGATGTTAAAACGTCATATAGATAGCATTTCACTTATTAAATCGCTTGCATTTAAAACAGGTAAAAATTCATCAGCCAATTGAACAGATACAAAACTGGATTCCTTTTCTTTAAATAATTCATTAATCTTAGTAGCCTTCGGCATACGAAAATCTTCCCGTATTCGTATTTCGTTGATTGCCAGATCTTCTATACTGTACCCGGAATATTCAGCTTCGAAAATAAAAGCGGGGATCCTCTTATTACTCGTAATATGGTACCGTTTGAGTACAGCCATTAATTTTGGATTTAAAAAAAAATTCTTCCGTGTATTTTATGTGTCTTAACATTTTTCGTTTTTAAACTTATGTGCGAAATCTATATTTTCCTCTGAGTAATATCTGAAGAAAGATCTAGTTACATTAACGGAAAAAACCTCAACACTTGACATTTCTTGTGATGAATCCCTGCACCAACCATCTCTGGATTCTTCAGATCGGTGGTTTTCATGACTCTCATTCAAGCGCTTTCTTCACTCCCTTCGAATCCCTCAATCAAAGGTTTCAGTCTTCAACGATTTTTATCTCTTCCAAAGTATTAGCGTGAACAATGTCAAACCAATTCTTTAAATCTGGCATAAATTTACGTTTCTGTTCTTTCTGCATGTCTGACGTACGGCGGACATTTTGTTTTGTTTGTTTTTGAAGATTGCTCCTCATGACATCCTCAAAAAGAACTCGCTTTGAAGACATCCTCAAATTTTTTTCTACACAATGAGATATCATTCTTTTAGTAATCCCCGTCTTCTTTCAAAAAATAAACCCTTCGAGCACAACTGGATTGACACTTTCACTTAGAGATAGCTTAAGTTCCCGCTGTTTTTAAAATAGCTTTAACTGGTTAGATGGACCTCAATATGTTAAATGGCTCCTTAGAAAAAACTGAAAAACTTATAAAGGAACTGAAACTAAAACATCAAAAAATAAGGGCACACACAGAGAGAGAAAGAGAAATGTTCAGTTTTGATAGATTGATGAATGTTTAAAAAATTCTAGATTTTATACTAATGAGGTTTCGTACAACGAAATTTAATCAATTAGTCACATTTCTTATTAATTTTAAACTATAATTTCAGGTACTTAACATATAAATAATATACTTAAGTTCTTAAATTCCTATTAACCGATATTATATCTTTTATATTGTATACGGTCATCGTGGTATAAAAATCTTTTTTAAATAATTATGTAATGCAATAATTGCGTGTGTTTACTTTTGTATTAATAATCCTTACGCACAAAAATGTAAATAAGCTTTTAAAAATAATTAAATTGCTGTCGAGAGGAATACCTTAAACTGCGTGATTATAAGTTATGATACGCTGCTGGCATTTTAACTGCCTAGTAAAAAAAAAAAGAAGCAAGATACTAGTTTCCATCAGAAAGAATTACGGTTGAAAACAATAAAGGTAAATTATAGCGCCCGATGCAAATAAAAAGAACAAAATGATGGAAGAAATGGGAAAGGTAAACGTTAAAAAATTGGTTTTTAGAGGACTAATGAGATGAAATCTTTTGAAGATATTAAAATTATAATTAGGATAAAAGATTTTCTTAAAGGAATTTAAAATGAAACATGGTAGAGAAAAAGATTCTTACGCAATAAGCGGATTGGTTTTTTTTCTTCGTTTGATATATTTAAAGAAAATCATTAGTGGATTAGAAGTTTAAGAATGAAAATCAAGATGAAAAAAAATCCTTGTAAAATTGAATGTACATTAGGAATAATCATAAGTGGTGTGCGGAATTTTCCATAATGTTAAAAATAATAAAAATTTTAAAAAACAATTATGTTTCTTTCTTTGATCATTCTATTCAAAATCTATTAAGAATAACGATTTGACAGTCGAAATATTAAAATTATCTTGAAATTGAATTTAAGCATTTGTGATTGTAAGAAATTGATTTTAATGTAAGTGAAATATTTTTTGACGTATGAAGTGTAATAGAACTACCATTTTTTTCGCATTTGGGGGAATTGAAACAATATTCCTATTATTAGCTTAATATAAGGGATGTCTTGCCATAATGGTATCTGATATCACGGGGCAGATCAGATGTTGTAGTCGTCGATTGTTTCCAAATCAGAAATACTAGTAGAGTAACAAAGAATGAAACTACAAAACAAAATGAATTTTTGTGTATTTCCAAGAGCATTTAAAGTTTCATAATATTATGTTTCCTGTTTATTCAGGTATTGATAGGGGCTGTTTCCAATGTACTAAACATTTTTAGGTACACTGATAGAATGTTCCACATCCTTTCATTAAATTCTATTGACATTTTTTACCTTCAATCTAAATCTGAATATCGTCAAATCAAAAAAATTATTATTTTTTATGGATTTTCTGAGTATTCATTTTAATTTTATTTATTATTATTAATTTATTTATTGGTTGGAACACCTCAAAATGAGTATTGGCAATGCCTTGATTTTTCTATCACTATGTGAAGTTTGTGGGGGAAATCGGTAATTCTAAAGTCTGATCTTGCTTAAGTTATTCTATCCTCATGTATCTAAGTTAATAATAGGAAAAGTGTATGAGAGGACGAAGATTGAAAATGGAATGACGCTCGAAATTTTGTGCGTTGAATCTGTGAAGGCTGATAGTGTTCACGGCGAAGCTACTTATAAATTGTTTTAGATTTCTTAAAATTTAAAACTAAAATGGCCGGTGATGCGTATTTTGTCATCACTAGAGAATATTACGCCAAAAGACGTTTTTTTTTTTTTTTTTTTTTTATATTGAAATTTATTATTAAAAAAAGATTTTTGTTTATATTAAAATTTTTTTTTTTTTTTTTTTTTTTTTTGATATTGCAATTTATTCTTCATAAAAGATTTTTGGAGATCGTTAAATTTATTTTTGTTTTTGTTCTTTATAGCAACATTATGATTCTTTTTCGAATGAATCATCTCAAAAATATCCGTTCATAAAGTAAATTTTAGATTTGGCAACATGATTTGTGTTTTCTGTTTACCTTTCATCAAAAGCTACCTGTTATTCAACATGGAACTAAAGCTAATAATATTACTCCATGGATTCTATCTCAATATATTTATTTGGGCTGATGCAAATCATTAGTACCATGAAAGAACTCCAAAATTGAAAAAAAATTCTCTAGTTCATTCATAGATTTGCCAAAGTCTATCCTTGCACCATTATGTGAGCTGCAAACATAATAAATAAGCTGCTGTTGTCCCAGATTTCAGCACAAAGCCACCTTTATGGTTTTATTGAAATCAAAGGAGAATCTGAAAATATAGCTAATTATTGTAGAATATATATACCAAATGATCGATTTTTTGATTTCAAGCAAAAGAATTTTCCACATTTGTGCCGAAAAATATTTTAACCTATAAAACCCCTTTTCAACTGAATATGCTATTTACTGTGCCTTATTATTGTTAATGAAAATAAATATGAAGATATAATTCATGTAAAGTGAGCGTAGGCATAATTAGTGCCGAAAAGGTAGTGAGAAGCTATGCGCAGATGTTCCATTTCAGCTAGTGGATGGATAAAAAAAGTGCTTTGTAAATGTAGGTTAATTGATCTTTTCAAACATGGTTTTGCCTCTTTATAGCGTATGGGCATTAAGATTTCTAATGCTTGTTTAATTGTATTACTAGTCGCAAAATATATTTATGAATTAACAAAAATGTCCGAAACTCTTTCGCTTATATTATAATGCAAACAGTAAAAGTGAGTAACCTCCAACGTTTAATGATGGAATGAGGTGGCGAATTTTGGGTAGGGTTAAGCAGGGTAGTCTCAAATCCAGATTTGCAGAGAATCCGATTTAACACCCAACGTCCGACTTATGGAAATAGTTTCCGGATACAGAATTTATCGAGAGAAAGCCTGGGCAAGGTCGTCCAAGAGCTACGACGGTCAGAGAAGATCACCGTTTGTTCATTATAGCGAGGCGTAATAGGGACGCTACAGTTTCTCAGGTCTTTTACGAGTTATATGCAGACACAATAACCCCTGTGTTTCAAGGGTGACTGTTTACAGAAGACTTCATGAGAGAGGGCTGTTTACAATAAGACCTGTTGTTTGCTCCCCGCTCAGTTCTACGAACAGGAGAGCTCGCTTAAAATGATGCAGAGAACATACCTATTGGAGCTTGAATCAATGGGTGACCGTTCTCTTCACTGATGAGTCTCGGTTAAGCCCAACTAGTGATTCTCAAAGTACTTTCATATAGAGATAACCAGGGACCGCTACCTGCCCTCCAATGTCCGAGACCATTACCTCAGCAAGGCTTGATGGTCTGGGCAGGAATCATGTTGAATAGTTACACACACCTCCATTTCTTTGAAAGAGGCACTGCGACTGTTGAGAGGTATAGGGATGAGGTCTTAGAGTCCTATGTTCGCCATTTCAGAGGTATAATTGGTCCTGATTTCCTTTTAATGGTCACATAGAGCTCATCTGGTCGATGAATTTCTACAAAGTGAGGATATTTGCCGGATGTATTGGACAGCCAGATCTCCAGACTACAATCCTATAGACGCTGTATAGTACTGGGACGCTCCGGGGAGGGCAATTGCAATTCGGAAGCCCCTTCCGAGAACCATCCAAGACCTGATAACAGGGTTGCAGAACGAGTGGGACCAAATGTCACAAAAACTCTTTAAACTCCCTTATTTCCAGCATAACATCTCGGTGTGAGGCCTATATATCTATAAGAGTGAACCCTTATTCGCCCATTTTTTTTTTGTTCTATCAACAATAATGTTATAAAATCAGCAGTTGAACTTGAACTTCCATGCACACATATATATCTTGTATTTTTTTCTTCCTTTTCATTTTATCGGTAAAGAATGGAGCTCTTTTGATATGTTATTTTTTCTTTCGATGGTAATTTCAACATATCTTTGAAATCGTTATCATGAAGATTAAATTTAATGCATCCCATACGTACTCCCTCACCTTGAATTGGACTCAATATGTGTCACAAGGAATACAAATTCATTCCTCCAACCAACCCACAACTACTCTGTTCAGTTCATGCCTGGTGACTTTTGTAGTGTACATAGCTGTTGTTACATTTGTCTTGACTTCTTGAATTGGTTGGAAGTGACAGCGATGAGATCTTGAACTGTTTCTTAGTCCGTTTTAAATTTAAAACGTTTAAATAACTCAATTAATCTGTTGCGGCCACAAAAAAATAAGTAATTGTAAATAAATAAGGAAGTCCCATCCTATCCCTTTCAGTTACTACACCTTAGACATTCCAAGAGATGGTACTCGTGCCATCAAAAATGGTTTGTTTTTTAGTAAGCATCCTTTTAGAAAAGATTCACCGAAAGTAACAGAACGTTTTGTATTTTGCTTGGTTCCTGGTGCCCGATGAGGAATCCAGGTCTAGACGACGCGCCAAGAATCCAATTTTGATTTGGCAGCAAATAACTGCCAAAACAAAATGGCAGCGCAACAACAATTTACCTTAATGGTGTCTTCAAATACAAGTACTTTTTGAACCACTCTCGCACATTTAAGGGGGTGAATAGTTTTCCTTTTTAATTCAGTCTCAATATTTGCTGACAACAGTTGAACCAGATTTATATTAATATGTCAGATTAAACCGAATCATCATTAGATGTAATCAATAGATGAATGGGCAATCTTGTGGTATTTTCAACAAATGTTTGGCACAGCTTAGCCAGATTCGGCACTTGCAAAATAAATCCACATCACATAAAGAATGGATTTTCTATATATTTGATCTATATTTCTTTATAAGGATTTTTTTTAACTAGGGAGCTTATTGTTAGTTTCTAAAATCATTTTTTTTTGTAAAATTTGTTTTGCGCTTGAAATTCATTACTAAAAGAACATATAATAACAGAGCATTGAAATCATATGAATACTTACAAATTCTGCCAATGGGAACTTTAAGAATGTTTTTTCTGCCAAATATTAAACTGTTTCAAAATTAATAATCTTAAAAACATAATTTTTATAAAATCATCTAAAGATAAAATATATTTTTGTAAATTCTGTGATCTGTTCTTATTGCATTGCTTGAAAATTTATATTGTAAGGAATAAAAATAAAAAAAAGTTAATTTTAATAACATTCTTAACTGATGATTTTTATAGAATAGATGTATATCTATACCAAATTGTATGTAAACTACTTTTCAAGAGTGTGGTAATATACATACAAAAGATTCCCTCCCCCCCAAAAGAACAACAACAACAACTATGCACTGATTAATCACGAAAGGAAGTAATGACGTCACTCTTAACTCGAACTTGAGATGTGCGCGCACACCTGTATTTTTCGGGGCTGTGCGCATTTGAAATCAAGTGTTGTTTCTCCTTCTTCGCCGGCTGTATTTTCATTCTCGAAAATGCAGAAATAACATAGACATCGAAACATGTAAACATGATCAGTGTTACGAACAGTTGTTTTTCGTCTCTGTGGTACGTAATCTCACCCCTAGATATGACGAAGGTTTTTTAAACCAGTCTGTGAAAATAAACAAGGTGGACTGCTTCTAATGTACAGTTATTTTAGGACACCTGAAGTATCACAAAATAATTTAATATTAAAATTAAGAAAGATTCGATGTATAAAACTTTTTATTAATTAATTTGCTTTAATAGAATATATAATCACAAAACATAAAGCTCACTGTAGTTTTTCTTTCTTAAAGAACCTGATTATTAAATATACGTTGGATGGTTTAACATCTGCATTCTATGGATTAAAAGTGGCTGTACATACAAATAATTGCTTCTCTGAATTTTACTTATTTCATTAAAAGATTATCCTTAAAATCTATGAGTTATATAGGAGTTTTCTAAAGTAAGGAAAATATAGAAATTTCTAAGAACCAAGGAAAATGGAGAAGCATCAATTAAAAATTTTTCTAAAGCAATAATTGTTCTTTAAGAAGTAACATTCTGGAATTCCTGCTTGTATAGAGTAGTGCAGTTTGAATTCGGCAAATCATGTATAATCTATCATGATTTTAATTACTTTATTTTCTTTTACAACTTTGTACTGTTCTTATGAAAGAAGAGTTTCGTAACTCATTTTTAAAACAATCTTATAAATATAGATGCTAAAAAATATTGAGAATTGTGTTTTGAATGACTTAATGAACACCAAACAATTCCCTACGCATAAAATTTATATTTTATAAATTAATAAAATATTTGAAAATAATATATATAATTAATAGAATTGAATAAGATTTAAAGTCAGAGTCTTATTTATTGATTTTATTCTAATTTTTTTTTAAAAAAAATCCTGTAATAATTATGAATTAATTATCCTTCCTTTTTCTTCTGAAAATCTATTTTCTATTAAACATTGTCTCTTTTTTTAAATTGTAATATGCATTCAAATAAATTGTAAGATTGTTATGATTAATCTCTGTTTCTCCCATTCAATCTAAAGAATTTATTTTGGCATCCCCTTTTTTCTGAGTGCTTTGTATGTGGAATGGTGTGGAAGTTAGGAGAGGGAAGTGCCAGCTCAAGTGTCGTCCTCGTCACTTGATAGAGGTTCAAAATTAAGAGGTCCGTCACCAATAGCCCTCGTGTTGCTTCTAGTGTGACGTTAATGAAACGAAAGCGTGTCCTTTGTAAAAATCTTGTTAGTTTGGCTTTGAAAAACCATTATCCCACTTGAATTATAAAATTTATTGCAAGGTTTTATGTATAGTGGTAATTTGTGTTACAAACTTTACTCTTCCTTTTGTGTTATTCATAGCTCGAAAGCAAACAAATTTCTCTTGTCTACCTTAAAATCAATTAACTTATTTTCAGTTTTAGAAATTTTGAGAATAAAAGTAGATTTGTATAAAGTTATTGTTTCTACTTTTCTTTTTTTAAATTTAAATTGTTTGTGTAGTAAATATTTTTCATCAAAATTTCAGAAGATACAATTATTCTGATAACTGGTTTTGTATTTTATTTTTTGATAAATTGTCAGCAATTATTTCTTATATCCCATAGACATAGAAAGTTTAATATTCCTTTCCTATGTTGACCAATCTAAGCACTTTATTATAGTAATCTATAATATTATCTTTGCTGAAAGAAAAGAGTTATATTTATAGAAATGTTGTAGTTTTATACAGATACATCTTGTTGTTAGTTCCTTCAAACAAATTCAATATTGCAAAATTTTTAAACTCCTCTTTTGTTGCTGATCTCATAATCAAAAACGATGAATAAAATGTGAACATAATAAAAATTGTTTATGAATCTTTAAACAAATTTTGTTGTTTCCTTTTCCACTTTTAGTGTTATATAATGTTACAAAGGTACAAAGGCTTATGTCTCTTTTTAACTTTAAGAGACGAAAACGGAAAATATTTGTATTTTGAAAATTTTATATCTGGAGTGGAATTTCAGATACTACTGCATGATATGCGAAGAGTTAAAACAATTATTTTTCATTCGATAAATAGAAATTAATTCTTTCATTTTACTTTAATTTTTTTTTTTTCAAAAAATAGCCTTAATGAAATATATGTTTGTTAATTTATAAATATTTGATAAAATAATAAAAGAAGAATTTTTGTGGAGGCATTTTAGTCTAACATATATATATATATACATACATATTAGTGATTTATGTGTTATAAGACCTGTAATCCCTTTATTGATATGATTTTATTTTTTTTTTGTCAGGGTTTTTTGTGTTTGTATAACAGAAGAAAAATATGCATAAGAAGATATTTGAAAATTTTTATTCTCTTATAATAATTCATTTAAAAGTTGATTATAGTGATATGAATGTAGATGGTAGTGTGGGATTCATTATTACAAGTGAACAATACCTGCAGAATTTCTGTCTTGGGGTAGCAAGAAATATTGATATTAATATGTGTTTGATATGTTTAAAAGTTGTCAAACAGTTAAGTACTCAAATATTCAAAACAGTTAAGAATTAATGCATTCTTTATGAAAATTTGCATTTCTATAAAATTTAAGGTATCAAAACCAAACTCAAGGTATTAAAACTCCTAAAGACTTTTAAAATCCATGTTAGAACACTTTTTTTGTGTTGATTTAGAATGTTCTTATATTTCAAGATATAAAAACTTTTGTGTGGTAACAAAAGTGGTGAAACATTAGAATCTTTTTCAAATTTTGTAAATTGTTCTTACCCTTAAAAAAACCCGCAATGTTAAATGATATAGCAGAAGAATTGAGTAAAATAATTGATGATTATTTGTCTAAGAGAGAAAAAAATAGTGAAAAAATTAAGAAATATTCTTTATGATATTGAAATATCTGAAATAAAAGAAATTGTGTATTCAAAGGAAGTAATTAATTCCTTAAAGATTCATTGTAAAAAATGCCGCAACGTGCGAAAGAAGAGAACAAAAAGTGGTTTCAGACCACTCTGAAATTCTGCTGAACCTCATTCCAGGTATGAAGAAATCTCAATAATTAACGTGACTTCAGGAAGAAACTGTTCTGATATCTGTGAAATGTCGATTTTAAGTAGTGTGACAGAGACAAGACAAAATAACATAAAGTTGTCTTATAATAATAGAGGAAATTCGAAACTGGCAGTAAATTTAAGAGAAAAACTTGAGGTAAAAAATAAAAAGTTTGATAAAACAAAAATAATGTATTGATTTTGACATTAAACTATGAGTAAAATTATTCTTTATGAGTTTTGAAGAAAATGAACATGCGCATAATTTAACTAATATCTTAACTAAGCATTGTTCCCATGATTTTAAGAACTCTGCATTTTTAAAGTGTTGCATGTTGTTCTAAGACGACTAAATTTGGATGAGTACAATGTTAAACATATTCTCAATGACACACAACCAGATTTGAGAGAGGATTTTATAAACCTTAGTGAACCTGAAGATTATGTTAATGATATTGGAATAAAAGTTAAGCTTTGCAATATAATTTATTCATCTGTTCCAAATGAAATCAACAAAGGATCTTGCCTGAATTTCAGTGAAAAGACAGTAAACGGTGATGTTTAAATTTATCAAAAAATGCAAACAACACTTTATCTGACATTGACGATTCTTTGAATGCTTACAATATCAGAACAGATTTAAAAAGTATTAAAAAATGTTTTAAGGAAAGTAAAAAAATAATAGCTAAATTTCGATAAAAATACAAACTTAATGTGCAAAGTCTAAGACCTCGTAATGCCTCCTAGCATTGCAAAGATTCCAATTTCTTACCTTGTTGTTCTAGAAAAGTGAACATTTCATATATATCTTTTGGATTTCAAAATAAGAATGTTACTGACGTTAAAAAAAAAAAAACAGTTTTGCGATCTGATCGTAATAAAAATGAAAAGAAAATATACTCCAAAGGCTCTCGGAAAAAATGAAAAAACAATCTTATCATAAGAAGGAAATAATTCCCAGAAATCGTTACGTTTGTATGCAATGCAATTGTGTGTTTTCTTGTAACTTTTTCATCATAGGTGTATTGGTAAAAGATCTGAACGATATGTAAACTATATTTGTGAACAAATTCACACAACTCCATTGCATTAAGACTTCATTTGAAAGCTCATTGTAGTCATGCAGAAAAAACAAAAAGAGAATATTAGATTTATAAATAAAATTATTAATAAAACAAAATAAATGATAAAACAATAAAATATTTTGTTAAAGTACATTTTAAATAAACGAGATATATATTTATATTATTTTTTCCCTTTGCAAATTATTTTAATTTCTACTTCACAGCTATTTCTATGTTTTGTAAAAACCTGCTGTAAATTTAAAAGAAAATTGTTTTTGTTTCCCATGAATTGTTTACGAGAGAGTATTACAATTTATCATATTTAATATACTTAAATATTGAAATTTATTTTTGTCATTTTTGAATATTATTCTTACCGTATGGTATACTTAATTAAGCTTAAGACATTAATCAAAAGTAATTTATTGGATTTCGAAAATTTATTTCTATAATTGTGTAGATTATATGAAGTGAAATATTGTTTATTCATTCATATGGCGTGTAAAGTTCATTTTAAGATTTTTGACTGTGTAAATGTTAATACTAAAATTGTCATGTGTTTTATAGTGCGAATTCCTTCATATTTCTTATATATGTAATTTAACAAGGTCATTCTCCAAGAAGGACTTATAAAGCATTCAACACATTTGATTTAAAATAAAAAAAATTGTTATTCAATTTTTGTTTACTGTGTGAACTGTATAACTTACATTTAGAGATAAAATCTTTTCACATTCTTCTAAGATTAAAGTTCTATTTTCCTGTATATTTAAAATAACACTATCAGGAGTTACACCAAGCACAGTTTAAAACCTTCAAAATTTCTACTGCTTTCCATTTTAATAATTGTTATTTACAAATAGTAAATGAATAAAACTGTATCATATTTCATAATATATTAATTCTGTTTTAATATCATCTAAACATAAGTTTATTTATTTGTAAAATAACACACTTTGATTCACTCTAAATTCTAGGATGTTTATCTTTGACATATGAATTCGAAGTTCAAAAATTCTTTTCATATTTTACAAGTTTTATCGGGTTAATAATACCTATAGATGCACAAATTTGCTAAATTAGAAGTACTAACACACACAAAACTTTATACTTTAAAACTATTTATTTTTATAGATATGTAACATAACTTTTTTCTACAACTGCTCAATATTTAATTTTTAAAATTCTATTTGAGGAAGTAGATACTTTGATTAGAAGCTCTAATGAATCTTTTATAATTATCATCCGTTTCAAAATTTTTAGGAAAAATAATTTTTTTCGTATGCTTCTTCTTATTAAAAATATGTTATTATCCTTTTCTGAAAGAATGAAGCCTTATTATTATTTTAAATATCCTTCTCTGTGGATAAATATACACCTACTTTATACTTTTAATGTAACTGTTTGGTCCATCAAGGACAAATCGTAATGATTAATCAACAGACGAATTTAATAGAAAAACGTGAACATGTCGACACTCTCCTGTCTTGAAGATCTCTGTCGAAATGAGTAGAGCCCTCTAACAAAGAGTGGGTTTAACCATTCTCCCCACTAAAACAATTTCGAGGAAGTTTACTTTTAATATAATCAAATTTCAAGAATAATAGATAATACTACATAAATTTTACAAATTAAATCTTAAATCGCATAATAGCTATAATATTGAAAAATAAAATTAGTAAAAATATAAATGGAATCAAAGTTCAAAAAATAAGAACGAATTCAGAGTTTTTAGTTATGTCCTGTAGATGCAGGATTGTGTCTGAAATGGTCAATGACACACCAGTTTGATGATAGCTCGTCGTAGGACACCTGCAGATGTTCATTTCAATTATTCTAACACAGAGCCATCAACTCCAGGAAACACATAGAATGCGGCACATAGGCCATTTCATAGGTTTGGTGTTGGAGTCCTTTATTAAAACAAGCTGAATCATCCTCGAGTTTGGGCTCTGGGTATTCCGCTTAGAACGGGTTTGAAAGTGATGCAGATATTCAGTGTACTATTGGCTCCAGAATTTGTCTCTAAGGCTTTGAATGAGTTTCCATTTGGAATGAAAGGATAAAGGATCCGAAGCAGTATATGCTTCAGGGAAAGATAAAATAGCATTTCCAGTCAAAAAATGTCCAGGAGTTAAAAGATTAAAATCATTGGGATCTGTAGATAGGACGGGGATTCAAAACTGCTTCAATTTGAGTTACTAGCGTAGTTAACGCTTCAAAGTTTATGATAGCTGATTTTGTTACTTTTAACAAAATGCGTTCCATCGATTTTATGTTTGCCTTCCACAACCATCAATATGAGGGGGTGGAATAAATATCCGTTGGATTCCCTCTTCTGCACTAAATCGTTGAACTAAATTGTATTTACGAAGATCATTCCAATCGTTGAGGATATATCTTTCAACCTTGAAATTTGTTGCATTGTCACTCCAGATGATGGATGGTTTTCGATATCCTTACGATAAGTCGTTGCAGACATGCTCGGAAGGCTTCTGTTGCTAAATCAGATACAACTTCAAAATACGTGGCCTTTGTGCCAAAACAGATGAATAAGGCAATATAACGAGGGATAAGAAATAACAGGAAGTGTTCGAAGCCCTATATTATGTTATATACTGGACGAAATGTAACAAAATTTCGTCACCGTGAACATTAGAGTATGTGGTTTCCACTTTTAAAGGGAAAAAAATTAGTACAAAAATGCCGATAGGGAAAATCTGGCGCTAAAAGCGCATAATGTGGGGAAAAAGATACATAATTACCAATGGAAACTGTATATAATAACACAAAAAAAATTATTACAGCACCTTACAGATGGGGATTAAGGTGATCACCCTCCTGCTCCAATAATTGCATGTAGTTAGTGCACGATGTTATCGACGCTGGCTCGCAACATATCGGCATTTATTCGTTTGACATGGAACGTTATTTGATCTTTTAAAGTAAGAATGTTAGAAACATGTTCTTAATACACGACGTTTTTCAAGTATCCCTACAACCAAAAATCATAAGGATTTAGATCAGGAGACCTCGGAGGCCAAGTAATGGGAAATGCTCGACTAATTACTCTAACGTCTATGAAAGCTGACTCAGGACATTCTTCACCCGATGTGTGGAGCCGCACTATCCTGCATGAAAATGGTAGAATCGATACAATTTCTTTGCAGCAATTGAGGTATCCTAAAGTTCTCGAGCATATCGTGATACCGATCGGAATTGATGGAACACGTCACTAGTCCAATTGGACCAGCTTCGTCATAAAAGTAAGGGCCGATGATAAAAGAAGCCGTGAATCCGTAACAAACTGTGACTTTCAGCGAATGTAAGGAGATCTGTGAACTGAAGTGTGGATTTGTATCAGCCCAAATGCGGCAGTTGTGTGTTGATTTCACCGTGCACATAAAAGTGTGCTTCATCGCTTCATAATATTCGCCACGGCCATTTGCCGAACACCTCCATTCGAGAAAAAAATTTCACAGCAATCTCAAATTGTATTGCTATCCCATGGTAGTAATTCTTGAATAGGTGTTATCTGATAGGGATAAAATTTCAGTATCTTTCACAATATCTTCTGCACCGTCCAGAACGGGATTTCTATTTCTCGTGATATTGAATATGCACTGCTAGTACTCTGCATATTAGCTATCGCCTCATCCGTAACAGCAGTTGCAACTTCTTCACCTTGTTGAAGCTTGGTACCTTTCCGTCCTCGGCCTGGTTGCGCACCAACAGTTCTTGTAGTTTCAAATCTTACGACCATTTTTCGTAAGTTTATTATGATCATCGGCTATCTATGTAACTGTTTTATCAGCTGGTATTCACAAAGGGCAGCACTGGCATTTTCATCCCGCTGATAAAACAGCTTGACCAATAAGGCACGATCACGTAATGTCAACGCCATCAACGAGCAAACTCTTGAAGAATGACTAGTGAGTGAATGACGCAAGAGCCAAAGCAGGCTATGCTGCGTCAATCATTTGTTTATTTAGTTTAATTTTTATTAACGTCGCACTAGAAGCAACACGAGGGCTATTGACGACGGACTTCGTAATTTTGAACTTCGGTCAAGTGACGAGGACGACACCTAAACTGGCATCCCCTCTCCTAACTTCCACATCACGCCAGGGAGCACTTTGGGCCCCGGCTACACGACTTGTCTTTGGCAACCAAGGATCGAACCAGCTACTGAACGAAAACCGTCGGTCACGAATCCGAAACCATGACCACTAGGCCACAACATTTGTTAGTCATTAAAGAAGAATGAGTAGAATTAATGCAACCCTTCCATTTCTCCTCAATACCTTTTCACAAAGTACTCATATATGCCAGTTCCGTGCTGTATTTTTCGACCGCAGCAAAGATTTCCCTCTATCGGAGTGTATTGGAACTATTTTTCTTTCTTTAAATATCGAAACCACATACTCTAGTGTGCATGGTGACTAAGTTTTGTCACATTTCGTCCAGAACATAGCATACCACGGGACTTGGAACACCTCCTATTATTTCTTCATTCCCCAGTATATGAGCTTCCCTGATAATAGTACGCACATAAAATGACTTTTGAGTCTGTTATAAATGTACATACAAACCAAATTTCATTAAAATCTATCCTTTTTCAGAAATCCAATATACTATGACATTTTCATAATTTTGCATGCTAGTGTAGTGATGTAATCGTCACTTAAAAAAAAGAAGATACTGTTAGACTTTTTCCCAAAAAAAACTCTTTATTTACTTCAAGGATTCTTATAAATAATAATGGAAAAGCGATCAAAGTATAAGAAACAGTAGTTTTTTTCAGCTAGTAATGTACCTTAAATAAAATGCGATTACGCCTAAATGAATGCTTTTAAATTTTATTGATTACCTTGTGAAAACATGAATTTTGTAACATCTTATTTTTTGCACTTTTTATTGTTATTATGTTATCCTTAAAGGTCCTTAAGAGTGTCTCAACATTAGAACTCCTACGAAGGTTAGGATATACGTATTAACTCAGAATCATATAACAACGTTCCGTCGGAAACGACATGTGTTTGTGTACACAGGAAATAGAAGAAATGGAAGGACATCAAGTAAATGAAAATGCGTGGTATTAATCATTATACATGAACAAAAATAATAGAAATCACGTACGTATTAGGTTAAAAGATTGACGTGTGCCAATTACACGTAGATTCTTACAGACGTTGCAGTGGTGAATCTCAACACGGTGTTTTATTGCTCGCGCATTCGAACTTGGTGCACGAAAATTACCTGTCTCCTCAATGTTTGTACCATACGTTGCCAACAACACTCTAGAAGGAATAGCTGAGAGTACGCCGCGCGCGTAATCGCTGCGCGTACAATCGTTGGGCGTCTTTGCACTCCAGTATGTGAGATGGATATCAGCTATTTGTGGGCATCAAAGTTCCGCTGCATCTGGATGTTAAATGAAGTCTTCTGGTTCGAACGCGTACCTCACGACGCCACTTAATCTTCTCTCCCATCATCGCTGTTGCAAAGAGGTTATGACTGGCAGCATATCTCATTGGAAACCGTTGTGTGCGCAAGATCTGTGCGGTTTGGTGCCTCAGTGTGTCAGATGCATATCGGATAGCTCCGAGTCAGTTATCAAATTACCGCTGCATCTGTGGGTGAAATGAAGCTTCGTTGAAACCGCGTCTAGAACGCATTTTTTACAATGTAACTCCCAGTCGTCTAGGTATACCCCACCATTCATAGAATTTTGTCAACCGAGTACTTCCCTCTAACTTCAAACTTTATTATAAACTTTTATTTAATACTTTACATCGATTTATTTGATTACTTTCATAATGCCTAATTGTGAAAATCATTTCACTCGGATAGGTCCGCGACAAAAAAATCATTCTATCTAAAGATGTATATATTTCCAGTGTAACACAAGATTGACGGAACCTTTTAAAAAACAAAAAAATTGCGGAACAATGGGGAAACATATAATGAAATAACTTATAAGAGAGAAATGAAATATTTTTCCCAATGACAATTGAAATTTCCTTCTTTTAAAGGAAAGAAATAACGAATTTGGTTCTAAATAAACATCTAATTTAGTAACATGTTTACTACAGACTGAAATATGTGTGAGAAATTACTCCAGGGTATTTATTTGTGTTCAAATCATTTTACCCTGAGAATAAATTGTGCTGTGTAGACATATAAGAATCCAAATATTACTCCTTTAAATAAAAAAGGATTCATTCAGAGTTACGTGTTTATTTAGCATCAGATAGGTTTTATTAAAAAAAGCCTTCATTTGTATCATGTATTATTGTTTCATCTAAGAAATGCAAACACTTGAGACAAAAAGGTTTTAAAAGCAATTTTATATTTCAATGCAATTTTACAGTTGGTTTCTATAAAAGAATTTAATATATATCTTCAATAAGTCTTTGAAAGAATTTTTAATAGTGAGTTCATTAATTCTGAAAAGAGATGTTCATTGTGTATATTAAAAATAAGATCTCAAGATAATTAAACTAAATAAACTTATATCTCAATCACTTTCCTCGGTAATGATGATTAAAATACTGTCTAAAGGGCGAGAAGTTAGTCAAAATGGCAAGCGTTTTAAATCGACTTAGATAAAGAAAACTCTTTTTTTTTTGTACAGAAGCCGCTGATTGACAAGCTTATATGCTAATTAAAAGAAAAAATGATTTAATAAAAATATGATTTTTACATAATTTAATCTTAAAATTTCATGAAATTTAAATCAATCAGCACTAAGGATTGATGCCATACTCAGAGAGTTTCCTAAGCAATTTATTCTATGAGGAGGAGTAATTATGTTGTCAAAAATAATATATGTTATGTATCAATATTTTTGAAGATAAAGAAAATAAAGAAACAAAGTACATGTTTCATATAGTACCTTCATTCTGTTCATGGCTTCAAAATAGATATAATTTATGATTACTTTATACATAACAATAAAATACTTGTTGCGACAGCAAAAATATAACTAGTTCAATAATTTAAGGAATTTTTATTTTTATGCAAAACATTATTATAAGTATCCAATTTTGAACTTTCTTTTACAATATTCTATTTACACACACACACACACACACACACACATATATATATATATATATATATATATATATATATATATATATATATATATATATATATATATATATATATATATATAAGGCCTTTTTCCCAATTGTGTTATAATTTGAGAATCTTAAAATTCATATAACATAGATTGCCCAATCTTTCTGCTTCGGAGCATTGTTATAAAAAAATTTTCAAAAAATGAGAAAGATATGAAATGTACAGATAGAAAGCTTTTTTAAATTCCATGTTTAGATCCGGGGACAAAAGACAAGCGTGGTTATGGATCATAGTCCTCATTTAAATTTCACTCCCGTCTTTCGAGAATACTTCATAATACTCTTAACTTATCAGAAAGCTCCCTGAATACTGATAGTCGCGATGTTCGGTGTGGGATCAGTAGTTTACTTTAGATCTCTTTTCCTGAAGCAGACTTTAAGGAAATGAGATGGAGGAACTAGAGAAACTTAGAATAATCTTTGCAAAGTATTCAGGTGTATGATGATTATGCTCTAAGTTAACGAATTCTTCAGCTGGGATGCACGTCATATTTAATGCAATGAGACTCTACACCTATTCTCTTTGAGATTTAAGAAGGATTGGAGGAAGCCCCATCTCAGAAAAGCGATACAATTGTCTGAAATGAAACATGTATTTTGAGCTTCTCTCTACAAGTTTTATTCAAAAATCACAGATAAAGAGAATGTATGAGGTAGCGTTTGTAATGACCTGTGAAGATATTTCCAAGCTATGTCCCTTCAATTGCTTCCTAAGATTAGAATTGTCCAAATTGCTAATAGAATGATTCTTTTTGTCACTGAAATCTCTCCGATTTCGCTCTGCATCGGAAGTAATTGTTATAAATGAAACACCGAATGATACCTCTGTCTATAAATGTACTCTTGCTCTAAGCAGAAAGACGCGAAAGGAACAGAATAAACTATCAGGCTGCTTCTTAACTTGGAAATAATGGACTCCCGTCATGGTCAATCAATACTGCGAAGAATGATTGTTTGAAAATCAAAAAAGTTTTTGACATCAAAGTTTAGCTTCAAAGGTCTGAGCATCATCACCCAGTCTTCAAGATGACAATTAATAAGCACCTTAAATCCACAAAAACAACTTGCATTTGTTTCCATCAAAACAATCATAATATGCTATTGTATTTCGTTTATATATGGGATTCATTCTTTGATAATTCAACAAATTGCTGAAGCAGTGACAATAGTGTACCAACAAAATGGATAAATGTGTACTGTAAAAAAATTATAATAATTAATAATTTTGATTCGTTACCAATTCGAACAGAAAATACTTACAGATGGATGCCTAAGGTAACATTTTAAACAAAAATGTAGCATACTACAATTCATATTCAAGATAGTTTATTTTTACTTCAGATTGATTTAAAATAAAAGAGCATTAAAATATCGCAAAGCGAACTGTATATAAATTCAATAAAAGTCTCTTTGTTTCTAGTCAAATCTCGAAACAGAAATATTTTCAAAAGAACGAGAATTTTTCTTAATGCATTTTTTCATTGCTGCTTTCCCATTTAGTATTGGACAGACATAGACCAACCTCAATTTAGAAGTCGAATCTCTCTAAGAAATAACGAAATTCGGTTTTCTCATGGATAATTTGTTCAATTCTCTCATCATTGATTCATGCATTTTTTCCCAATTTTATCAGCTTATGAGCACAGTTTATTAAATGGGGGCTCCGAATGCTTAAATGTTGAAATTCACTTCAATGTGAAAGATACGGAAGTAATGAAAGAAACTAAATCCTAGATAATAGTACAAAGTGTTTGTTCAGTTAACGTCCATATTTTGAAGTATCGATATATTTCGGTATATATTCTTCATAGTTTTAATGATATACATTCCTATCACATATACATATTCCTATAAAGGACAATAAAAGTTATTAATGAATGAAATCACATGATTATGTTTGGGAATAAAATGTTGCTGAGAAGTATTCTTTTTTTTTTTTTTTTTTTTTTTTTTTTTTTTTTTTGCTTTAGAACTGGATTTGGCTATTACATTTTGATAAATATCGCTAATGTATAAAATTAAAGGAAAAGACGAATCTACTATATACACTAAAGCTTTACCTATAGTTTTCCCTCGAAAACTGGTAATTTTTATGAATGGAATGTACAAATTATGTTCACTTTATAACTTGTTATCACGCTGTCTTAGATAAGGAAATCAATTTTATACTTTAGAACAAACAATTTAAATCATTATAAGTGTTTTATTACTAACTCCGTGAGTTTTCAATCAAAATTATTTTGAAAAAGACTATTCTTCAAGAAATAACATACAAACCCATACTCATACATATATATATATGCCTATGTGTTTATGTGTGCGTTCTTAATAATAAAATCATAATCGTTGTCTTTGTGTACTTTTCTTCAATCTCATTAAAATTATAAAAAAGATTTTTTTAACTATAGCATTTTTAAAAAAAGGAAAAAAATATTTTATCTTACAGTAGCAAATTTCATAAAGCAAGACACCTGCCATGCAGCGGTGTTGATGCAAGTTAAATCCGTCGAGGTCCCAAGCCTTTCTTCAACGTGGTGTTGAAATTTGGAGGTGGAGGTGCCAGCTCAGGTATCATCCTTGTCACTTCACTGAGCTTTAACCCTTTCACTCCCAGCGTATCACATTAGATACACTCCGAGATTGCCTGCTGCAGACCAATGTATCAATAGAGATACGCTTGATGAGAACGTTTTATTTGATTTTTTTAATTTTACTATACGGCGTTACAATACCACGAAATCTATATAGTTAGGTTATTTGGAGTGTTGACATTCGTGATATGGGCTTGGATTTTACATCTGGCTATCAGGTGGTGGGGGGGGGGGGGAATATTTTAAAACCCGGGGTGGGGGGGGGTGTTTTAAAGGTAATGTCAGGGTTTTTGAAGGGTGCACTTGCTTTCGTTTTTTTTTTTTTTTTTCCTTGCTTACTTCCTAGAAATTCGAATGAGAATTTATGGATGTTTATGAAGGTTAGGGCTTTTAGTAACAGATGCTCTCAGCTGTTCGTTTTATTCTGTCAGTTTTTATTTGTAGCGACAGTCATGACGGAAAGAAAGTATTTATTTGAGACCGAGATTTGCGAATTAATTAATGAATCTGACAGTGATGTTAGAGAAAATAATACAAATCTGTATATAGCCATTAAAAGGGGGAAAGGACGAAGATATGCCCTATGCTCAAAATCTTGCTTGAAATGTCAAAAGTTGACAAAATATGTGTGTAAGACATGTGACGTTGGACTATGTATTGAAGAATTTTTTTTATAAAAATATCATACAGCAAAATAAGATTCATTTCTTATATCTAAATATTCCATGTAATAGTACATCATTACACCAATAAATTTATGTAACAAATGTAAGTATATTTTGTATTTTATTAAAAGATATGATTTTTTATGAAATAATTTTGAGTAGTTTTATATATAAAACATATAATTTTAGATTAAATCTTTTTTTCTTTCGTATATGTTAAGTTTAATGCATTTTAAATTACATATGTAAAAACTAAAATATTCTAATGAATAGCGGATTTTAGAGGAATTTTTTTCACGAATTAGGCTTAATATCTAAAATCGTCTGGGCACAACGTGACACTCCGTGGTATGAAGCCGCGGGGCCAGAGAAGGACTTCTTTTTTCTCCCTCCGGTAATGAAAGGGTTAAGATGACGAGGTCCATCACCAATAGCCCGTGTTTGTTTCTAAGTGTGACGTTAAAAAACAGTCAATCAATTATGATCAAACGATCGATCTATTAATAAAAACATATTGACGATTTAAAATTTATGAATGCTTAAGTGGTTGCAGTTTTAAGCTTTGG
Organism: Nephila pilipes; assembly: GCA_019974015.1. Taxonomy (NCBI): domain Eukaryota; kingdom Metazoa; phylum Arthropoda; class Arachnida; order Araneae; family Nephilidae; genus Nephila; species Nephila pilipes. The sequence goes on from BMAW01082704.1 coordinate 112,991, forward strand.
GATATTTCTAATAATCAAAAATATCCCATCAGATGGTTTGACGATCGATTGAAAAAAAAAAAAAAACTGAAATCAGTTTTTGGCAAATAATTTTTCATAATTTTCTTAGTGTTTTAGATTTTGCAATGAAAATATTTTTAGCTTGTTGAATCTCTTTGAAAGCATTAATAAAAATTAATGTTATTCTTCATTATCTCTGCAAGGAATAAATAAATACTCAAAATTAAGAGTTCGAAATGCTTTAATTTACATTATGATTCCATCACTAATCAACCGAGTTAATGATTCTCATGCATTTGAGTTATCTTCTTTGTAATAGCTTTTCAATAAATACAAAACAAATAAATAGAAGAAATTAAATAATAAATTCAGCAATAAAGTAAATCGTAAATAATTTTAACACTGCTGAGAATAAATGTAAAGTGTTATATATAATGAATGCCTTTCTTTTAAAAATTACCATTTAATTAAATTTCAAACCAGTCGAAGTCAAGTTTAAGTCTAACTACTTATTTTATTGTAAAATTTCTGTTGCTTGGTGTTTTATAGTAGAGAATTTTATACTAGATCACAGAGAACAGAGGGACTTCCAGGGAGTTTAGGAGCAGGCAGAAAGTCTAGTAGGGATCATCCCTACAGATTTGAAGCCATGAGAACTACATTATCAGCGAATTTTTAAGAACGCGAGATTGTATTAAGTTAAAAAGGAATGATATCAGGAAATAAGAATGATCGCTCTACTTTTATAAATGAGAGAATAGGAAAAATTAGAAAATTAAATTATTATTATGAGAGACTAATACGAATTAAAGTTAAATCATTGCACACACGCATACTATATATATATATATATATGTATGTGTGTGTGTTTCTCTTACAAAAGAAAAGATGTATATACAGAGAAATCTCCAGTTTACAAAAGATAGTTTAAATAATGAAACTTTCACCTTGGCTGCGGATTTGGTGACCATTTCGTGACTTGAGTGGAACTTGGTGACTTTGGCAACAAATGGAACGTTTTCGAAGGTGCTGGACCCTAAGTGAAAAATCAAACGGGAAGAAAGTTTTGGACTCTTCGTGAATTTTACCATATGACGTCCCGCCTGGCCTGAAAAGTAAAAATAGCTCACTCCACGAGCTGCAGTCAAGGAAGGAATCAGTTTCTGTGTGGAGTCTTCTTTGTATACGGATCGGGGAATCGTGGCTGAGTGAATCTGTCTTTGGAGATTCTGTTGATGCGATCGATTGCGACTTGACTGGAAGGTGTTGGCCCTTGAAGTGGAGCGTGCCGTGTGAATTTGCGTAGAGGCAGAGCGTTTCTATAGGAAATTTTCGAAAGCTGCCCTGGAAGAGCAGAATATCACTACCGAGACTGTTCCCAGTGAGAAGTAATACGCTGTTGAGCTGTCAAAATAACTGTGATTGTTCTCTGTGCTTTGTTTCTGTTTCTGTGTTACTTAACTGTGCAAGTGTTGTGTATTTGTCTTACTGTTATTACCCAAATTGTGTGTTGTACCGAAGACTTACGAATAAAACGTCTTTTGTAGTAATACTCCAATTTTTCGTAGCAATACACTCACATATATATATATATATGTGTGTGTGTGTGTGTGCGGGCGCGTGTGTATGGGCGTGTTTTGCAACATTAATACAGAACAATGTAATCTTATTCCAAATTTATATTTTGTAAAATTTATAATTGTATTAATCTTTTAAAATGTAAAAGAAGCAAGTTAAATTTCAAATACATTTAACTTTAGAGTTAAATCGACATCAACATGGACATGATATTAAGAACTATAACTCTGTCAATTCAGTAGTAAAATTGAAATTAGTCACTTTAACTAACTTAATTTTGTGACAATGTAGAAATCTGAATCATTCAAATTGTTTTTATTACTAAAAAAGATTGTGATGGGAAAACCAATTTATAAGTTGCTATAATACTACTTATATACTCTTAGTCATAATGTTTTACTGATGTTACAGAACCATTTTGCTAATTATTAAACAAAAGAAAACAATAAACTCTATTTTTGAAAGAATAATAGTAAATATTATTTTAATGATTATGACAATGTGGGAGCTTAAAAATGTAAGTAAAATGTTAGAGGAAAAATAAATAAATGAAAAATCTTGGGAAAAGACGATGTTAAGCAAAAGATCACAGAATGAAATTGTGATTTTGAAAATGAATACACAATCAAAAATACTAAATACTTTATTTTCTGTCTGAAGAAAAAAGAAATTAAAATTTTTACTATTAATATTGTACCAAGCAATTTCCATGCAATGGAAATAAATTAAAATCCCATTTATAAAGGATATTACTAACTGCATAGCCTGCATCTAATAAAAGATATTATTTACTACATAGTGCTCAAATATGATATCAAAGAAAGTGATGATGGACGACAAAAAATTGAGTGTTATATGAATAAATCTTAATAATTTTAACAACATTTTTAACAAACATGTAAAAAGACTTCTTATTAAAGTATTAAAACTAAAAAAATCTTATACTAAAAAATAATTCAACCCTTTTTTTCTGTAATAATAAGGAATATGCGGAATAATTTTAAATGTAATTGCAAAGATAATAAGTATTTTTTATAAATGTTGAACACCAGCATGTAATTACTGGTGATTTAAAAAAAATTTTATGTAATATTTCAAGAAATACTATGTATAAAGCTACTGGTTTCAGACTCATAATCTTTAACAATAACCTACATATTAAGCTAAAGATTAGTGAAGATCGTAAAATTTACCATATCGATTACCATTACAGAAGCTTTCAAAGTGCTTAAGAACTTTATTAGTAAAGAAGTTTATCACGTGAACTTTGAAACTAATGATAGCATGCATTATAAAGAGATAAAAAATCCATAATAGAACGCTAAATTAGTTTTGTAATAGAATATGTGGATAAAATACCAGGGATTCTGCTATTACTTGCAAATATAACTACCATAAAATTATTAAAAAACTTCTTAAAAATAATGCATTTATTGAAAATAAAAATTATGACAAAGAAATTAATAAAAGAATAAAAGCTTTTTTCATTAAAAAAAAGAGGGGGATTTAAGGTAATAAAATATCTACACATATATTTTTAAAATATAAATATCATAAAGCACCTGTTAAATTTCGCACCGTTATGTATTACAAAAGTATATAAATTATTACAAACTACTTTACAAGGAGCTAAAAATTGCTTAATGATTCTGCTATAATTAAAAATAGTTCTAAACTTACTAAGCATATTAAAAACAAAGAAACTTACTCTATCCATAGCTATTGATTTTGAAGATGTGTTTAATTCAATAGAAGTAAATAATCTTATCAGGATACTTTTAATTATTTTTAAGACTATATTGTTAACAACAATATTTCTTATAAAAAATTAAATTATTTCCTTAATTTAGAACTTGAAGAAAATTATTTAAAATTCATTCCTGAAAATATAAATAAATTAAAGGTATACCACAAGGTAGTAATAGTTCAAATAGTATCTATTTATATTATTTTCAACAGATCTACACAGATTAAAAAATTTTACTTTCCTTAAATATGTAGAGCACCTCATTATATTCCCAGATTAATATGTAGAGCACCTCATTATATTCCCTTATTAATTTTAACTCTGAAAATAAACCTAATTTACATTTTAAATATTTTTTTCAAATTTAATTCAGACAAATAATAAGCAAATGAAAATATAGGTGTTAAATTAGAAAATAATTATAATAAAACTCAAAGTTATAAAATATATTTTAAAATAAAGCAACTTTCAGTTTTTAGGTGAATAGGGTACATTTTTGGAATAAGGATATCCACATTTCCATTTTCAGAAATATTTTGTGAAATTTTATAATACATAATAAAATTTAGTGACAAATAAATTAGATGTTTTCTCAAATCTAAAGAAATATTTTACAGTTTCTATTTTAAAGCTAATCATCTCATTCATTTTTTCAAAACTCATTTATGATATGAAAATTCTTCAATATAATTTTCTTATTAATAATTATTTATATTAATTAATATTTCTTATTAATTTCTTATATAATTATCTTATATAATTTTCAAACAATTCAATGCTATTTTAAAAGTTATTTATTTCACATTGGTAATTTACTAATATCTTGAATTTTAATAACATATTTTATACATGTAATTTTTAAATTAAAATAAGCATTTTTAAGAAATTCTTTTGAAATTTTACAATATTTGTCTTTCGTGTAATTATTAGAGAAGTGTTATCAATTTTTATTATTTATAGAAATAAATTTAGAGTCAACCATTTGTAATTATTATTTTGAGAGATACTGAGAGTTTTTATAGTCAAATTTTAATTTTAGTTATTTATATGCTTATTAATAAGTTTGTATTTATGAGAACATTTAAGTAAATTAACACAAGGACGACTAGAGAGGTCAGGCAAAGCTTTCGCAGCAAAGCTATTTTGAGAAGCGATTAATATTAAAACATTTATTTAAGCTCACTAAAATTTCATGACTTTTGTCATATTCTTAAGGAATTTAAATACTTCCTTCATTTTTTTTCAGCGTTTTACAACAAGCGTATCAATTAATGTTCTACCTAGAATGACCGAACAGATCGTCAAAAAGATTTGAGCTATCTTCTATTGAAATGCCTTCTTTTTTCCTTCTTTTCTTTTTCTTATTCCATTCGCGCATGTGCTTGTTTGCAAAGCCAATGTGCCTTTGTAAATTAACTCAAGTGAAAAATATTGTTTCAAGCATTGATAATTGCAAGTGTCTGGCAGCTATTTTTTCAATACCTCGTTCAAAAGGTTGATTCCTTTTTCATCAACTCCATGAAAATTGCAGTAATGATGACGAAAATAATGATTCCTTTTGAAAGCTAAGTTACTGAACTTAGCTCTGATTCCTCAGAAAAATAAATGAAACTCCTGTGCAGCATATTATTAGCTCTTCAGACAATCTTCACGCTCCTGCTGGAATTCAGAGGCAAATTCCAGAAAGAAGCACTATTAAGTCCTGGAGAACGAATCGAAAGAAAAAAAGAAACTACTTCACACGTTAAGAAAAATATTGGTGGAAATGAAGCTTTTCGCCTCAGCGTTTTCTGTTTTCGAATCCATATGGAAACATTAAAAAAATATAAGACTGAAGAGGCAATTAAAATTAGATTCATGAATTTCTTTTGAACAATTGGGTGCTTTTATTGCTCGAAAGTTGTTCAGTATACTGTTCTAGACTTGAACGATTTATAGTCGAAACTATGAGGTCCTCTAGTATTAGTATTAAGTAAAACCATCGCAAAACCGTTCAAAGAAATTCAACAGCTCCTACGGTTTGTTGATAAATCGTTTGACTCGGCTTCAAAAGACAAATTTGCCCTTGTTTTTGAGTTATGGTCTCCTTTTAGGGAAAATTCCGAATTGTACTTAATAGTGGATGAAACTATGAAAAATTGACGAATAACTGTTGCCATGTGATACACGTTGCAAATTTATGCAATGCTAGCTGACTGTAGATGGGAAGACCAAATATTTCTTAAGTGGTTTTATGTATCTGAGAAATGTGAAGAGAGGGACAGAGATGTTTGCAGCTTGTATCGGTATGAAATTAATGGATGTGTTTCTGTTTAAGGGAAGAAATGTCGCATCAGCCAATGGTCTTACGTATCAGAAATTCACCAACTCTTTGTTGGCAAAAGTAACTTCTATTGTTGGTACAATATGTCTAAATGGAAGAAAGCGGTCACTTATTTGGAAAGAAACAACTTTCACAAGTAATTCACACCCAAAGCTAATGTGAACCGCCAAGAACTGCTAGTGTTACCTTGTGTAAATACCCATGTCTTGAATGCTAGGCTCATTGAAAATTATTTATTTCCGAAAATGCTCCCAGACCCAGTAAATGTTTAAAACTTCCCTCTGTGGGTCAGAGATGTACTAAAACAAATGAGACGACTGCACGCGAGGCTAATAGTTTCGACGATGTTCTAGATATTACAACTGTACATTCCTGAATTTTATATCAAAACTGTTGCTCTTCGTAAATTTCTAGAGTATTTTTAACCTTATTAACGAACCAATAGATGTAAGAGAAACGCCTACTTAGCTCTTAAAAAACTACAAGTAATAAACGTCGTCAGTACTCGTGAACAAAATCAAAGAAGTATATTCCGCATGAGATACCCGTTGATGAAAAATGTCACGAGGCATGAAACATTTTGGTTACAAAAGGACAACAATGAGAAATAACTAAGCGCTAAAAAAGAATCTAATATATTTTTTTTTCTGAAAACAATGTAATTCATTTTTGACAATATAAAATTTTAGTATTAAAAATGTTGCGTGTATTTTAATTTGCTTAAAATAACTTATTCTAAATTTTTATAATGAAGTTTGCGTTTACAGTTAAACATGTTCTTTCGAATTCTTATTGCGGTCAAAATCTCCGCCGTTTCAGGTAGCTCAAAATATTGGTGGTTATAATGTTAATGTCGTTGTTGTGATATTTAGATATGCTCGTAGATATCTGGATAACGTGATTTATTAACAGAATAAGAGCACCGACAGTTGGATGAGAACACATGAGTACTTTAATAACAGAGCTTATTGAAACCCTCTAATTCCCAGAGAGTTCTATTCTTGAATATTCTATTTATTGTTGATAACAGCCCGAAATGACAGAATTTCTCCGAATAGTTTTAAGATAAGAGTAAAGAAAGTTATCCTTTTGAAATTCCAAGTAAATACTGTGTAGAGATATCGTTGATTTGCTCTAAGTTTATAAAAGGTATAACAGGGCATTTATATTTCTATAATTTCGAACCTTATTACAGACATCTTCGAGTGAGTTCTAACTTTTTTCTAACTTATCTACAGTACTCCTATGGTCAGTAGTTTGACCGTCCATGTATTACGAAAGGTGACTTGATGACAATTCATTTGCAAGTAACAAACGAATAAAAACTACTGGGAAGGTTGGATTAGTTTGGTTGGTTTTATTAATGTCTCACTAGAAGCAACAATAGAGCTATTGGTGACGGACCTCGTAATTTTGAACCTCGGTCAAGTGACGAGGACGATACCTGAGCTGGCATCTCCCTCTCCAAATTTCTACACCACGCCAACGGGAGGACTTTGGGCCCCGACAAATTAATTGGAATCAGCCCCGGCTATACGGCAGGTCTTTATTGGCCAAGGATCGAACCCGCGACCGAACGAAAACCGCCAACCAAGAAAACGAAACCATGACCACTAGGCATTCAAAAATAGAGCAACTTATTATTTTGTTATTATCGTTCCAAGTACTTTCTCTCCTTCCTTAACCCGAATTAATGTTCTGTAGTTTTGCCACCAAAACTTTATTTTTCATTATTGTGAAACGTGTTTCAAGGGACATCAGATGTTTTCTTTCTAATTTTTTATGACGACTGATTACTTAAGAAGAATCCTCTTTGGTAATTATCCCCATATCTCTTAAAGCTACATTTATGAGTGGTTTGTCAGAAGTATCATTTGTGTTGAAAAACTGTGCTACATTCGGAAATTTAGTTCTCATTTGCGAAACTAGAAGGGCATCTTAAGTTATGATTGTGTTTTCTCATTGTTTATATTCAAAATTTTCAATATCTTCCAGTTCATGAGAAAAATAAGAAGAATTCCCAATGGGCAGAAGGAGAACATTTACTAGTTGCTCACCGTCTTGTAATCGAACCTTTTGACTTCCTTCTCCTGCCTTTTCTTTACGTTTCAATCTTTTTCAAACATTTGGCTCGCTTTCAGTTAGTTTAGTTTATATTAACGTCGCACTAGAAGCAACACGAGGGCTATTGGCGACGGACCTCGTAATTTTGAACCACGGTCAAGTGACGAGGACGACACCTGAGCTGGCACCCCCCTCTCCTAACATCCACACCACGCCAACGGGAGGACTTTGGGCCCCGAACAGATTTAACGTGCATCAGCCCCGGCTACACGGCGGGTCTTTGGCGGCCAAGGATCGAACCCGCGACTGAACGAAAACCGCCAGCCGCTAGTCCACGACCTTGACCACTAGGCTACCGCGGCCCCCTGGCTCGCTTTCAAGTCAATATTTCTAATTACAATTTATTCGTATTTCTAATTACAATTAATTCTTTCATTACATTTTGAAGGCTCTTTTCAGCTGCGGAGACTTTAATTTTACATTTTTAAAGCATTTGCATAGTGAAATATCGAACAGAATTTTCTCCGCTGACTATCACTTTTTTTTTCAAAGACTTTAATTTACTCATCCGTTCAAAGAGGCCATTTCTGGAAGTGTGTTTGAGGGTTTTTTTATTAATAGTGTAAATGAGTCGATCGTCTTTCGAATGTAAGTAAAGTAGTTAAAAAGCAGGTCCTTTCCCAGAAAATACAAATTTACACTATATTTCCATATTCAAACTATAATATTTACACTACATTTAAAACACTAAATTTCCCTTTAGCAGAAAAATAATTAGCACATATACACACAAAAAATACAATGGAACCCATTCGCTCACTCATTCAGCACAGCAAATCAAATCACAGCATTACATTAGCCCAAATCATCTACATACATTCTCTGAGTGTTACACACAATGGTTGTTTTATACACCCTTCAAAGAATGTTTTAGAAGTCGCTTAGGGCTCCTCTTCTCGTCTAGAAGTGTCTGGTTTTGTTACCAAATTTGATGACATTTGGTCACCGAATTTCCCTGCAAGTTTGAGGATAAATTCACCCCTTCCGATATTTCGTTATTTACAGGCATATTTTCACCATGTCTGTAAAATGGTCTTTATGACCATCAAGCAAGGAAGTCAACAAAGTCCAAGCTTTCTGAGTAAGAATAGCGAATACAAATCAGAGAAACCAGATTCCTGTTTGTTTTCTCTTTAAGGTTCTTCTTATTTATAAAAATAATATATTTTAACGTCCACATATGTCAATTTCTTAAACAGTGTAATTTCAATCACTCATTGTTTCAAATCGAAACTATTATAATTTATTAATCTGTTTTTATTGACTACAGTTAAGTTATATTGGCAGGCAAACATTTCCATTGATTTAGCTGAGATTTTGTATTTTTGATAGGCTTTGTAATAGACAACTTTTCCCTTTATTTCTTTCACACAGATAACATGTAAAGAGCTACATAAAAACTAATAAATCTTAACAGTTTAGAAATTTCAGCAGCAAATTAGAAGCAAAAGACTACGTTGCCGAAAGTTAAAATTTCATGTAGAGGGTTGTACTTATAGGTGACAAAACACATATGTGGCGGCTGCCTACGTCATCTTTTGACGTCAGTTATGACTGCGGAGCTACAAGCTGACTTGAACAAAAGGAGGGAGTAACCTTTGCTCGCCACACTTGCTTCGCAGATTCCAGACCTGTGAAGGTCGCGTTTTAAAGTTATTGTTAAGTTTGAAATAAATTGTTAGTTCCTGGTAT
>BMAW01082704.1:122464-157562 GCA_019974015.1 Nephila pilipes
TAAGCTGGGATTGGATGTTATGGGAGCAGGAAGGTTTTAGCAACACCACTGCCCCCATACATATGGGTCCACATATGAGCAATATCTTTATTTTCCTCTTCATTCAGGTATATGCGTAGGTATATTAAGAGAAAAATGCTTCATTAGAGCAAATGCCGATTACTAGCTTCGTTCGTGCACTTGAGCTACTTTCGTGATATTGTTTCATAGCATTTGGTAAGATTCGAAAACAAACAGGAAAAATGAGTCACTACAAACATTTGGATAATTGAATGAGATGGTGAATAATCTTAAGACATTCTCAAGAGCATATTGTTAGAGACATACATGTAGCACTCAGTGATACTTTTAAAAAAATTTTAATGAGGCAAGATTCGTAGAGAGGAGGTTTCAAAAAAGTTGTTAAAAACCACAACAGCCAATGACGGTCGATATTTGTCCATTGCAATGAAACGTAATGAGACTACTACAGACTCTCAGTTGTTCGCGAGCCTTTTGCGGCCACAAGAACCCGTACTCCAAGAATTACTGCTACACGTGAGAAATCAGTTTGCATGAAGACCTACTGTTACTTCTGCGCACAGAAAGCCTGTTTAGCATGGTATAGAGAACATCGACATTGGAGCAGTGATCAGAGGGAGATCATTCTCCTCCGCTCTCTGTAGATCTAGATTCAGTCTCATTCTTGATGTACTTTCGTTCAGAAGGAACCAGACACCCGTTACATGTCCTCAAATATCCGAGAAAGAGATCGCAGCGGAGTTTTGATGATCAAGGCAAGCATCTTGTTGGATGAGCTCATTCCCTCAATTTCTATAATAAACAGTGGGACTTTTATCAGGTAAATACATAAAAGCTTGGAACAGTTTGGCCTTTTTAGGGAAGCAGTTGACGCTGATTTCATTTTTACAGACGACAATACTAGTTCACATAGAGCTCAACGGACTGACGAATATCTGGCAGTGAGAAATGTTTTGGATGGATTAGACAGAAAAATATCCAGACCTATTTAGCCTATTTTGGATACTTTTTGGAGGTGAGTTTCAACTCGTTTCCTCCCTTTAAAAACAATTTCCTGACTCGAAATCATCGTTGCTGCAGGAGCGTGATCGATTACCATAGGGACTCACATATTGCCTTATTTCCTGTATGAATTCGTGTTGAGAATGCTGTACAACTGTAAGAGAGCATCATACTTTCTATTAAACAATTTTTTTAATTTCTTGTAAGCTTTTCTTAGACCATTTCGTGATGATTAGCCATACACATGATCATGCATATGTACTATAACTTTTGATGGGTACTTTTAATTACATCAGCTTATATACATGTCTAATTTTAATAAAATCTGTAATAAAAATTTTTAATTAAGTTTCTTTCAACAATTCATTACCCCAATATTAGTTTCTTCTTCATATATTCTTGTTCATAATTAAAATATTTGTGACATATTGAATTAAGATATTATATATGTTCACGCAAATCTGTTAGGAATCTGATTTCGACTATACTTTTAAATGTTTTATATGTATTTTAGCAATCATTCATTAATATATTTCTATTTGAAGAAGATATGGTAAGAAATATAAATCTTTATTTTTAATTGATAAACTATGTACTATTGTATTTAAATATTAATAATTAAACAAAAATAACTAAAATTATAATCTGTTACTTTTTTTATACTGGTTATATTTTATGTACTAACATTACAAGTGTTGAATTTATGTTATCATTCAGCATTTATTAAGAATGTTTGGAAGCAAAGCACTTGAAATAATAGCTTATGTATCACTAAACATCAGAGTATCTATTTGTATATGTATACATTTTACTGGCTGTCGCTAATCATGCGGTGACGTAATCAATAAGTAATTAGGATCTTCCAATCTCAAGTTGAAATAGCTATCCACTTGACAGTTTTCCATATTTGAAGACTACGGAATGAAATTCCAATTGGAGAAAACAGTTTTTAAAAAGCTATTTACCTAAGTAACTATATAGTCACAAAAAAAAGCATTTCATATATCAAACTTTTAAAATAATGTCAATGCTTGATGAAGAAAAGGTAGTGAATTTCATATTAGGTACTCATAAGGTTTATTATACACAAAAAAGAGAGAAATTACTACTACAAGGTATAAATACTGGCTTCCTTAAAATATGAAACAGGATATTAAATGAATATTTCACGATTTTAAATAATTCTTTAACAAATGTTAAAAGCTGTGCGTTTATTTTCTGGCGACATATTTGGTCAATATGCCTTTTTACGGCATAATAATCGCAATTATAACACAAAAATAATTATATTATTTCACACGCATAAAAGAAAGCGATTCTCTTTTTGTAGAAACTATTTACAATGCGTGCAGGTACTCCATGAAACATTCCGTCGACCCACTATTATTACATTTTACATATTCTCGTTCATTCTGTTTAAATAAGTATTAGTCACAAAAAAAGTTTAAAAAAATTACGACGTAAATGAGTTGAAGTACAGATTTGCAAACCTTCTTGTCTTGTTAAAATTAGCTTAACTTTGATGTTCTTTAAATAAATATGAAATACATCAAAGTTAACATTATATAAATACTGGATCTGGGTTCTATTGTATATATATATATATATACAATAGAACCCAGATCCGTCGTTTTTCACGGGTGTATGTGAAAAATAACCGATGAGTGTTGGTTAAAGCTAAATCAAGCAGAAAACGATGTTCATGCATTAATGTACCAAATGTATACAGTATACTAATAAATACTAATTTGTTACTTACCAAACTGTAAAAGAAATAGTTCGAAGTTGTAGAAATTGTAATGATATTTATTTTAAGAATTCAGTAATTTTATGCTGGGTTTTGCGTTCATTTTTAAAATTAAACAGTAAATTTTCATGATTTACAAATTTTTTTCTGGTCTTTCTGTAATTTCATATAAAAGTTAGTACTGTTTCAAACGCCGTAATTGCATCAGACAGGCTTGACATTGGCTCAGGTTTATAGGCATGAACTTTATCCCCCCTTTGTATCTTCGCCATTATTTTTAATTTTCGCATCATTTCTTCCATGCTTAGGATACCACATGTCACAATGTCTTGATCAATGACCATATAATCACTTAATTTCGCACCAGACACATCCTCTCCTACACACAACCAATTTTCGTCAACAATATCATCATCACCATTGTGAATTTTAAAACGTGAAATCCGCCTATTTGGTGCAATAAAGGTACGCATGCCGTTTGAGGCAGATATTTCAAGCGCCTTTTCTGGAAAAAAATTCCCATCTGCAGGAATATTTGAAGCACAAGTTTGTTAGTACTAAGCGAAGAAAACCCTTTCTAACTCCCAGTAAGTAGACATTTTGGTAGTTTTCCTCTTTTTTGCAGAAGTTCCATACTTATCAACCCGCTTTCTAATTTCTTTTTTCTTTTTCGAAATTATCGAATTCAAGGTTGCAGGAGGTATACCTGAAAGTTTAGCTATGTTAATTTTTTAAAAGGAATCTTTTCCATCTCATTCTCTGAATTGAAGACTTTCTTCCAATGCTGGGATTTGTTTTGCCATTCTTAAAATTCCCACAACGCATAAATTTTGCCCACAGCCCATAAAATAAAGCGCAGAACGCATTCAATTGAAAGCTCACACTCTTGAAATTAAATACCTGCATCGGTTACATACGTACACGGTTACAGATCAGCAAGGAATGAGAAAGAATCTTGCAGCTGGCTAGAATGGATATATCCCCCCCTCTTACACTTTTTAGAATTACCCATTTTCTAAACAAGATATATATATATCTATGGACCATATATATATATGGACATTTGTATATGGACCATAGAAATAAAACGATCAGTGAGGGATAACGATGGATACGGGAGCGATAAATCGGGTTTTTACTGTACACACACACACACGTGTATATATATATATATATATATATATATATATATATATATATATATATATATATATATATATATATATATATATATATATATATATAACTGTGTGTGTGCGTGTGTGTAACAAAAAAATCTAAATTTTACTTAATAAATTTGTCCGACCACACATGCATAGACATTACAATTTGATAAAAACGATTGTTGCATTTTATACATGGGTGGACGGCATTCAATAAATGAGTAAAACAACCAGATATAGAGCAAGGATTTTCTTTTATTTGTAAGCATTGCTTACAAATAAAAGAAAATCAGGAAAACATTGTATAATCTCCTTTTCGTTTTGAAAGTATTCTTAAGTAATTTTGCTATAGTATAAGTCTGTTTTGATAGAACTAGACTGTCAGAAAGTTATTTTTATACTCACAATCAAATGTAGCACAACGGATATCAATGTAATAAATAACAATAATTTATTTTAGAAGAAGTTGCGAAATCTTTAGATCGGAATTGATATTTTAAATTGTAGAAAGTACTATTTTGTGTTTCGCAAAATAAGTGTTATGAAAAAATATGCAAACATTTCCTCGCTTTGAATATGTAGCACATTGAGAAATCTTAATTACATTATAAAAATGTTCAGTATTTCCAGTGATCTGTACTAATGATTTTCAAGAATTGGTCCTTATAGTCAAAATATAACATGGATCGATGACTTTCAAAAGAAAACATCTCAGTATAAAAGTGTTTGTATAAAACCCTTGAAAAGTCTACGGTTTTAGTCTTATCTGAAATACGAATTTTATTTGGGTGAAGCTCAATCGGTAGTCTGAGCAGAGAAAAAGAGACACTTTCTTTCGAAACTCGACAAACTCAGATAGTAGCATTAGTATTTCTTAGGAATTCAATTATTTTCCTTTTCCTTGGCGAAGAAAAAAAAGCCCCCCCAAATAATTCGGCTGTCTACCTTGTTACTGGTCACCTTAAATAGCCACACAAAGGATCCAATCGAATATCTGTTAAAGTGAGTTTACCAAAAGAAAGAACGACCCACCGCAAGACTTAATCGTTCCTCGCCAGAGTAGATGAGTGAACAAGTTTGTTTCCTCCAAGAGTCAAACATCTCACGTATCACCTCCCGCTAAGGAAATTCACTTCCCAGACGATCATTACGTTTGGAAAGAGTAAGAAAAAGGTTACGAAATGGTCTTTGTTTCGTGATGGAGGTCAATCAATCACTCGGGGAAGAATTCATCAAGTGCTTTGCTTTTTCCCCTCCACTGATTGTAGAGAGAGACATCATCTGTGCAACTGTCGATTTAGTAAGGACGTTAGGAAGGAATCTATTGGGGTTACGATGTCTAGTGTTACTCAGAAACTAGGAACTGAAGAGAGTAATGGGAAACTGCATCGATTACCCCCAATCGATATGCAATCTGATAACAGAACAAAAGTTCTAGAATCGATGTCCCAGCCCTTTATATTTCAGAAGAGTACTTTTAAATATTTACCAGCTCGTTTTAAAATGATAGTTAAGACTAGGAGGAATTTTTTTTAAAAAGGATAGAAATAATTGAGGGCTTTGAGAAGTATAATGAGCTTGTCACTTCAGAAGTTTCCGATGTGTCTTGTGAAAGTAAATGGACACTTCGATTGTTCAACTGCGATAGTTTGCTTCATAAATTTTTTTTTTCTCCATTTCGAAAAGAGTGTTGACAGAAAATACAAAAGTACTCACTCTTTAAAGATCAATCACATGTAACACATTGTAGTAATTATGATTGGGTTGAAACTCCTTGAATATTTTAACTCACAATATTTGTATAATTTATGTTATACAGTATTTGATTGACTGGTTTTGTAAATAAAATTCATAGTTTTCATTTTCCTGTCACACTTTTCTGCGCAAATTTTACAAAATGATACTGAATTATGCATATTGAACTCCTGATTTTATAATGTCCACTTTGCGTATTAATATAAAGGATTTCTTTTTGTTTTTAATGTTGCGCAATCGACGTATAAGCATACAAAAGCAGTAATCGAAAACAGCTTTTTAAATTGCACAAAAAGTTTTAAGTGATATTAAGATAACTAACTTTTACGTCTAAAACGTAATAATTTATTATAAACAAAAATATTATATAGTTAGAAAAAAAAATTCAATGGGTTTTTAAGAATAAAAATGTTTTATGCAGAAATAAATTTTTGAATGATTATGTTGTGGTGATAAGGAGAGAGATAAATGAAATGGTTTACAAGCCTTTTTAATTTTATTTTCATTCAAATGGAAATTAAAAGGTGGATATTTAATGATAACATTTTTTTTAAAGACATCATATAAATATTTAAGAAATTATAACAAAGGTAGAAGCAATTCAGATTCAACAGGAAAGGTAGACGGAATTAATCCAGGATTCCAATAATTAGGGATACAAAATAATAATTCTTCAGATGTCTTCTAACGGATTAGTTTGAAGGGTAGTGGCGTAAATAAACATCATAAGTTGCACTCTAAGGTTTGAAGCAAAGGAACAAAAAAACATATGGGGATTCTTTAAACACGAAGAAGTCTCTTTTCCGTTCCTTTTAGCGATTCATCATCAATGTAACAACGATTATGAACATTGTAACAACTATGCCCTAAAATGTCATAAGAGGGTAATATAAAAGACAGCATAGGAAGAATTGAAAAATTTAACATTAATTTCAATGCGCGTGAGAAAAATACAGTGTTTTGAATTCTTGTTAAAATAAAAGAACAGTAAACTTTATTATAGTAATAAAATATTGTAAAAATATATTTACATATAGCGTGGATGCATTTACGCTATAAAAGTATATTAAAGCCTGTTTCTGATTTTTGCTTCTTTGCAATATAGTTAATATTGAAGGCAATCGCAAAATATAATAATTCACAAAGAAATTAGTTTTGAATGCCAATTGATTTCTGAAGGAAAAAACTAATGGAGCTCTAAAATCACTGCAAAAGATATTTATTCAAACTGCTATTGAATTAGAATACTAAAAGACTAGAATAATGCTGACTCTCTGATGTCACTCAAGAATCTGAAGAAACCGTAACCGTATTTGTAACCGTTTGTACGCGTTGAAAATGAAGCGAGTAAAATCTATCTTAAAAGATTTTATTTCAAACAGTAAATGCTTCATTTTTATCTGGTCCCCTTTTCTCGAGTGTATTAAACGTTAATTTTCGGAATTTAATTAAAAACTCACACAACAGAAGCTGAGCAATCATTCGTGCAATTCTTTTGGAAGATATTCAAACATAACATATTATAATTCACGTGACAATCATATTGTTAATAGATTTAGTACATAAAATTTACAAATTTTTAATTAGTTATTTTTTTAAAAAATACATATTTTAAATCTGCATAAAATTTTAATCTATAAAATGTAAAGCAAATATATTATCGCTATTTAGTGTTAATTACGTACATGATTTCTTATATTTTATTTCCTGTTCAAGAAATTGATGAATTAATTATTTTTGTTTTAGATAATATAAGATAATAATTATAATCTACATTATCACTTTTTTTAGGAAAAAAATATTTATGAAACACAACTTTCCAGAAAAATTTCATTTTCTGTTTTAAGTACGACTACCGACATTAAGTTTTTACAATGACAATGTAATTTTTAATTATCCCGTTTCTTACGATTTAAAATTTCTGTATTTGACGAATGGGAAGAAATTAAGAGATTTATAAGCAATGACAATTTCTTAGGTCAAGAAACTCGAAACAATATTTTACAAAAATCCCCCGTTTTTCTTGTTACAGTAGAGACGTTTCCTACTGGGGTTTACAAAAGAATTTCAATAGAGTCTTTCCCCTAAGTAAATATAATTTCCAAAACATTATTCCGCCTCTCCGTTGAACATTTCAAAAGGATAAGATATTAATTAAATACATCTTTATAATCTGTCCAATGCTGCCTTAATTTGTTGAGGATATATCAATCCGTCATTTATCAATCAGGTATTAATTTAAAGATCGGTTTTCTATTACGAGCAAAGTTTTGCAATTTTTTTTTTTTTTTTTTTTTTGTTCCAGAAACAGTACGTCGTATAATATATATATTTGATCCCTATTTCAGTTGTTCAGAAATTATATGATCATTTCATTTTAATTTTTACTATTAGGAAATAAATAAGGGTTCATATCTAATATAAACCAATTAATATTATATTTATTATAATTAGGTCTCAGTAATTTTGAATAATGCAACAAATTATGAAGTTAAAAAAAATATAAGATATAAAAGAAAAATCACCGTCAATAGGTTATAAGACCACTTGTCTTAGAACAAAGAAAAGTATGAAAATTAATGCATTAATTCTCCATTTTTCCTGATAACCTCAAGCACTCTGTTAAAATGACCACGTGGTTATATTCCATTTCATTAAGATCTTATAATGTTCAATGTAACACGTACAACGTAACGTTAGATATACATCGTACAACGTAATATATTGTATGTTTCTTTTAATTTGGTTACTTCTAGTTCATGGGCTGATAAAAATGGTTTGTACCTAATATAAATTTTGAAAAAAAAGGTGTGCCGAAGATCTTACGTAGGGTTCAAGTTAGGACATCGAATTGACCCTATCAAAACATTAACTTATTTTTTTTCTTTTTTAAACTATTCCTGGGGGGATTTAGATGCATGGCAAGAAGCCTTGTCCTATTAAAATATTCAGTTAGCATCAACTTATTAAGTCCCAAACGGTATCAGATAATTGCATCCCATAGCTTGACAAGGTGTCCCACAATGTGCTGTAAATCGCCCAACTCATTATAACCAAAGGCTTCGTAAACAGTTTTACTGATCTTCCTCCTGACTGAAGAATTCTTCCTCGAGTCAGGCCAATAGTGTTTGTAGCCATCAATTTTAAATTTTTGTTCATCGGAAAATATAAATTGTTTTCACTATCCGTACCACGACATGACATTTTTAGCCCATTTCAATATTTCTTCTCGATGATGTTTCAATAGCTTCGGTACTTTTTTCATTTTCATTAAATTTTGCATTGGTATTTGATTTAAGACTCTTCCAAATTGTGACTTGTGAAATTTTTTTTTGGTGAAATTTTTCGAATCAAAATTTCTTTTTATTTGATGATCGAAAATTTCTCGATCACACTTTGGTGTCAAAATCCTTTCTCTTTCAAATGGTTTTATTTTGTTTGAATCATTTTTCGAATTACGGTATTGTGAAAGGCAATTTTAGAACGCTTCATTAACCTGGCTATTTCGCTTTCCGATTAACCAGGACCTTCATAAAATAAATTTTTTCTCACTTCACCCTCCGATAACTCTTTACTCAACGTCAACTTCAGATAAATCGTGGATAACACAATCAAATCTTGCATCTCTGCTTCTCGTGTAATGTCGTCATGAAATACTAATGCATGCATTTTATGATTCTGAGGGGACGTACAATATGCTAATTTTCTCAGGAGGTCTTATAATTTCGTAACAGAGATACCTTATTCAACTTTCAAAGAAATAATAAGATCTTAGTAAAATTTAAAATAATTTTTAATGTGGCAATTAGTACATAATGTGTTTCAAGATTCATTTTAAATACACACGCGCTTAAACTTTGCATATTATGCCTTCTTCAGAAATGCAAAAGTTCGGTAGTAATTTTAGGATTTCTTAATGTTCTGTATTATTATAATATAATTTGATGAATATTTTATTTCGTTGTTTTTGTTTTGCGTATAAATATTACATTCACGTTTTGTGGGAATATAAATCTTGTCAACATAAATCGATTTTTTTTTTTGTTTTTTGTTTTTTGTTTATTAACGTCGCACTGAAAAGCAACAAGAAGACTTTTGGCAACAGACCTCATAATGTTGAGACTCAATCAAGTGACAAGGACACATGAGTTCTCTTCCCCACCGTGTCACAGGGAGGACCTCTAAGAGATTTAACGGTCCTCAGTCCTGCTACACAGGGGTCTTTCTTGGCATCGAACGAAATCTACGCTGGCCGCTAGTCCGCGACGCTTCAGCAGCATTCAATTCAAGCATTTGCAAGTTGTGTGTTAATTATACGAGTAAACTTTAAAAACTTTCATAACCCTTTACCTCAAAATAGTTAATAGAATAAGCTATGAATAAAAATTGGCTCTAAAAATATATCCAATTGTCATCTCATTAAATCTGGGGCATATAAACCGAAACAAACAAGAATATTGTTGATAATATATAATAAACATAAGACGATATCATTTATATTACATAATATCATATCCTAGTGTATTCTAATAAGAAAAGATGATATACACTATACTTTAAGCGAAAGTTTCCAATGAATGTGAAACTTCATGGTTGAACTAAATTATTTAATAAAAGAAGCATTATAAATTGAAATCTTTTCAAATAATTATTGCTCGAAATATATCAAAATACTAAAAGAATTCCTGGAAGTAGTTAACTTTCTATAAATATATCCGGGTCATTATGAAACAATAGAAAATACCATTCAATAAGTAAAACACATTTCAATTCAAATCTCTTTTTCCTTTTAAAAATACACTCATTGCCATAAAAATTTGAGCACCAAGAAATAAGAGTGTGATTGTTACGAAACATGGCATGAAGGTACAATCAGGTAGATATGTAAATGATTAGAAATGCATTCAGATTGCTCATTGTGTAATGCCACCAGAGGGTATTGAACTTCGTTCTCCTTGGATTATAAAATAGGTAAGCAGAGCTTGTGGGAGTGTATTTAATCTTTTGCAGAGGGACACTTTTTAACTAGAGATGTCATTACGCCTCCCTCGGAGACAATATGAGCAGCGGTCAGAGTTCGAGAGGGAAAGAATCAAAGAGATGATGGAAACCGGGTTGTCAGCTCGGTGAGTAGCTCACCATCCATTCGGTTCTGAGGAGGTGTTGGGACCAGTGGAGAAAAGAAAGTCTGTTAAACAGCGACCAAGCTCAGGACGCCATCTGCAGACCAGTAGTCGAGAAGACCGTCATATCATACGACACACATGCCAACTGTCTCATTGTCCACCATAAACACGCAGGCTGTACCTTCACTAAGGGCCTCTGTGTGAGTCCGTACCATCGTAAAACACCTGGCTGAAGGACAGTTGCTATCGCGGCGTCTATACGTGTACTGCCATTGACACCCAATCACCGTCGCTTCCATTTGGAGTGGTGTCGCACTCGAAGGAATTGGACTGCAGCCGAATGGAATCAGGTCGTCTTTAGCGACGAATCTGGATTCGATTGGGAAGTGATGACAATCATATACGTGTGTGGAGGTCCGGAGCTGAACGTCACAATCCTGCCGTCGCTGTATAGAGGAGGCACACCGCTCTTACAACTGGTGTGATGGTGTGGGATGCCAAAGCTTACGACACATGGTACCCCCTAATATTGATCAACGGTACCATGACTGCCCATAGGTACGTTCGTGACATTCTTTAGCCACATGTATTGCCATCATTTTTTAACAGGACAATGTTCGACCAGTCATAGCCAGGGTTCCACAGAAGTGCTTCCGCTACATTTCCAGCCTTCCCTGGCCTGCTCTATCTCCTGATTTGTCACCGATCAGGCACATATGGGATCATTTAGGAGGACAAGTTGGACAGCCAACGTGTTTGGACGAATTAAAGGCGAGTGTTTACTGCAACTGTGGAACGAGATGTCGCAGGACATCATACGGGACTTCTATGCCTCAAAGCTTGACCATACCACATGATGCATTCATGCTATAGGTGACCCAATAGGATATTAAAACCTCCATTTATTTGTAATTTTTTGTACAATAAATGAGCATTTTCCTTTGATTTTGTTATCACTTACTTATACCAACGTTGTACTTACGCATGTAAAACTTCGTTATATTCTGACAACTCTTTCTTAGTGCGCACATTTTTATAGCAATGAGTATATTAATGAATAATTTCTCTCAAAATAATGAATAACACACTTCTTTAAATTGAGGATACAGAATTATATATATATATGTGTGTGTGTGTGTGTGTGTGTGCGTGCGCGTGCGTGCGTGCGCGCTTCTGTAAAACGAATTATATTCCTATGAAATTTTCAAATTATTTTTACCGTTCGTTGAAAATCAAACATATAAATTAAGAATGAAATATCAGTACCATTTCGAAAAGTGAAATACAGGAGGAGTTTGTTTTCATAAACTGCTCGTTGGAATTTTTAAAAAAAATTACCATTGATTTACGGAAAATTTAATTTGTTTCGGTCAGAATATATTTTAGCATTATATATTGCCCTATTTATATAGTTAGATTATGTCATAAAAAGGTTCTACATTAATATGAAAATGAAAAACATGTTTTTATTCCAACAGTGTTTCTATTACTTCAGTTTTAAATAAAAGAGATCAACTTGAAAATAGCCCTCAATTTTTTAAAAGTGATTTTAAGAAACTCTCGACATAGTTTCATTCTGGCTATTTCAATATTTACTCGCATAAATTACTCATGTAGCAGAGAAATCGCTTCAGTGATTCGTTTCTTTAAAATAAAGCAAGTAAAACAAAGAAGTTTTTTGTTATTTCTTCCAGTACACTTTTACAAAGTTTCTAAGCAAATAACTCCTAAAGTACATCTTAAAAGAGAACCAAAGTCTTTCTAGTTTTCACTACTTCAAGACAAGCAACCACGGTTTGTTTAGCCCAAAAAAAATGTTGAAAAGGGAAGCCTTCATAGGATTGTGCTTTCAACGATTCGACCTGCGGCAGCTAATCAATTTTTTTTTTGTTCTCTCTTTTTACACCAGAAGATAAAGTAATAAATACAGGCAGTCATTTTCCTGGTCACTTAACAAGAGATTTGGACCAGAAGTTACGGTCAAGTTTCAAGATCCCCAGGGACTCAATAGGCGGGGGATATTCAGTAACTGATGGTTCTATCCATCCAAAAAAAGTAGACGCGTTTATTGTAGGTTTGGAAGGAAATGCTTCTTTTTTTCCGCATTCGATTCTTATTATTTGGAGCTTGTTTTGAGAAAGTCTGAGATTAGAAGAGCAGTGAAAAATGATGTTTGTCATCCTGACAAAATTAAATCGATGGTTTTCCTTTGCTGTAATTTTTGCTACTTGTAGGTAGCCACATTCGCTAAGGTAGAAAAAAAAATACTTTCGTGAGATTTCTTTCAACCGAGAGGAACTTTTTTTATTTCATTCCCTTCGGTTTTTGAAAAGATGTCTGATTGTAATCGTATGAAGAAAAATAGTTCTCCCAGGAGTGAAATTATGATGATGGAAGGGATTCACGAAGTAAGTGAAACTGAATGTTTAGAAAGATGGAAAGAATTTTTATTGTTATTACTTTTAAATATTTACAATTTTTGGTATTTGAAATAGAATTGTACATACATCAACATGTTCTTGATATATCTTAAAGCCAAAAACCATGAAAATGAATGCACTGCAAGTCTGTACATTCTGAATTCGAAACATTAGTTCATGTTTTGTAGCAGATATTTGTTTTTGGAACTTTTTTTTATGTTATTTATAATATTGAAGAAATACTTTTATTGTCTATTTTTTTAAACAAATAATTTACATATCTGATAACACGCATCTTCAAAACAAGTTTCATGATAATCCCACTCTTATTTCTTAATGCGCAATTTTTTATGGAAATATATATATATATATCTGATTTATCTTTAACTGCAATAGTGGGAAGTTCACTTATTTCTTGATACAATTTTTTTTGAAATTGTTATTTATTAATTCACGCACTCATAAATCTGCAAGCATTTCCATCGATGGCATTTTCCAACTATCTAAATTAATAGGGAGATTTCCCTATTTCCCTATTGCCATGTATTCACCTCCTAAAATAAGTAAAGATACGTTCATCTAATACCACGGGATGTGAATAATTCTTGCATTTAAATTATCCAATAAGGAAAATTTCTCTCTATTTTACTTTAGCCACGCTGAGCGAAAAGAAACAAGTGACTTGTGCAGCAAATTTCATAATGTAATTATTCTTTCTCTCTCATGGAACGTAAAATAAATAGACTTAAATCAGAGAATAAGTGTTTATTTTTAAGCAATGACTAATTAAACATTTAGTATCGTCTTTTTCATTGTATTAAGCCTGTAAGCCGGCTTTGCGTACATGCCACTCGCCGACCACGACAACGACTATGAAATTTATATTTTGAATATGCGAGAGGCTAGAAGGAAGAACAGGATTTCTCCAGGCATTCAATATATTGGAGCTCACTACAAAGTGGATGTTAATAAGCCATCTCCATTGATCCAAAAGGTAATCGAAAACTGCTGTTGCTTTCGGGACTTGAATGCAGAACAAGAGAAAAGGATGAAATCTAAAAGGAGGTCTTGGCAAAGTGAATGTGCTGCTGGTGTATATAAAGAAACTGTACCAATGTCCTTCACTGAAACAAATACAAAAACAATGCATCTATGCAAGCGCCCAAGAGGAAGCTTCCTTCCTGTGCACAGGATTAACAAATCTTTTTCTTGGCTTTAAACTTCAGCCAGAGAAATGCATTCATAATATCGGAGTTCAGTTAAAATGCAATCTTTAATAATTAAACAAAGTAATTTCAGCTATGATTATTCTTTTCAAACATTTCATTTTGTTTATAGTATTTCTCAACTATTACATGCAACGAATAGATTTGTATAAAAGCATATAATAAATTTACAAGAAATGTAACAATAGATTTTAGGTACAAAGTGATATAGGTATATATATAAATTTGATGCAATAAATATAAGGATTCTGATAATATATGTGTGGTACATTGATTTCAAATGGTAATTGTGACGATAAAGTGTTTGGTATTTAATGGAAATTGCAATTTTTTTTACTTTGATACTTAATTTATATGAAATGAAAAAGTTAACATAGATTTAATTCAGAATTTCATTCACTGGTTATAGGAATTTTTGAAAAATATTGTAGTGCTGTATATAATTCCAAAATATTGGAATCATTCTGTTTTAAAATTGTTTGTTTCTTAAAAAGTCTTATGTTCTCAAGATGTAATATTGTATGATATATAGTTGAAATATTTTTGAAATTAGTTCTAATTTGGTTTTTTAAATTTGTGCAATAGTTGGAAAATGATTACAACCGCGTTTTATTTTGATGTGTGTGTGGTAAAATACAAATTGTGCACATAATGATAATTTATTATTAATATTTAAGAATCTTTTTAAAGTAACACATTTTTCAGTATCTAAATTGAAACCTCACTGTTGTTATAAAGTAAATAAAATGATCAAACAAGAAATTTTATATTTTGAGTAATGCAAATAAAGATGATTTTATTTTTAATATTCGTGCATTATTTATGAAATGATTATGATAATATTTCATTTTGGTATGCGTGGTGATTGTTTTGAAATGGATATTATAGGAAATATTTTTGATTATACCAACTTTTGAATCAAATGAAACATGTTGTACTTTTATTATAATAATTAAATGAGAAATAATAAATACTATATTGATTTGAATGAATATTATGTTGTTTTTAAATGAGTGTTTTAATTTGAAATCAAAGAGAAGAGACTTTTTTAAAAATTCATAATTGTCATTGATATCTTAAGTTTTTAAGATATGCCTTGTATGGAAATTAATGAATGCCTGGTTTAGATTATATCTGTTGTGAGTTGCTTTAAAGTAAAAGTGAATATATACAGGATATATATAATATAAATTACAAATAAATAATTAATATAAGCTAAACTATATCAAGTTGTGAATAAGTGTGGTATTTGAAACAGATTTGTCACAACAAACCACACTTCTTCAGCCGAAATGGAAATAAGGTTTGGTCGAGAAATTGTTGCAAACTAGAACATAGAAAGATAAGAATGCAAACATGATTTATTAAATACTTTTAAAATTTATTGATAATATTTGTAGAAAGTTTTTAAAAAAGGCTTTTCTATACCATGTTATCAGTTCTGCAACATAGATGAGGAACATCAAATTCATACATCAATTCTTGTTCATACATCAATTATGAGATGCATGTGGAAAATTTGAAAATTTGTGACAGTCTTGTCATCAGTGGAAGTCACATAGGAAAATATCAAATTAATCTTAGTTTGAATGCTTGAAATTTTATATTTGTTTGAATATCGATTCACAAAATGCCCCCCTCCCTATATTTGTTATTTAGGTGCATTTTTATAGGTTCAAGAATTCATATGAAGAAATAAAATATACTACTGAACACAAATTGATGTTAGACTTAAAGCACAATACCACACAACAATGTATAAATTTAAACCACACACAACATACAAATTTTATTTGCCTTATCATTTTATAAGTTGATCATTTTATTTAAAAAATGTTATGTCTTTTGTAAAGACGAAGGTATTTTACTTATAGCTCTTACCTAAATTTTAATTTTAACTTCTTACTTAAGATTTTAACTTTTTACTCTTAAAATACCTGAAGGTTTCCAAATCTAATACCATGTGATCTGAATAATTCCTACATTTAAATTACCAAATAGGGAAAATTTCATTATCTTCTGTTTTAGCCACGAGGGCGAAAAGACGCATGTGGCGCGTGCAGCTAATTTCATGACTTAATAATTCTCTCTTTCTCAAGGAACGTAAAATAAATAGACTGTAATCAGAAAGTTGGTATTCATTTTTCAGTCATTAATGCAGAAATTATTTAAAAATTTAGTATCATCAGTACATACATATATATATCTGAAAGTATACATTATTTAACTAATTTATACATTATCTTTACTTTAATTTTCTTAATTCTTCCCCCCCCCCTCAAGATTTGTTTTGTATTTTTGTTAAAACTGTGTTTAACTTGTATGAAATTTTTACTTAATAATTTTATTTTTGATTGTAATTTAAATTGTCATGTATAATATGTGTTTTTGAAATGTTTTATATTGATTTTAGTTAAATTTTTGGCTTTTTTACATCGTTATATTATGTATTTTAAATTATGTTAATATCTTAACTTGAATGGCTAGGTTTTTTTTTTTTTTTACTTTTTGTTTCAGTTAATTCAGTGATTTTTTTTGTAATTTTAGTATCATTTTATAGATTTAAAAATTATGTTTAATTAACATTAATAATTATATAAATACTTATACTCGTATATATACATATATTGGAAGAGTCTTTGTTTAAAATATTTCATGAATTTGGTTCCTTTCCTTTGTTTTTCTCAATTTTAGTGCAAAGTAACTTCACTTTTTGAATTGCTTCTAATTTTTTAAGCCAATACTCATTTCTCCCTCGCGAATTTCTTTTTAATAAATAAAATAAATTGATTTTTCATATGGGTTCTATAAATTACCAAGGAAGTTCTACTATTATGAGGTTTGGTTGGTAAATCTTAAACTTCTTTCAAGTGCTGCAAGGTAATCGTAGTGAATATTTCCATTATAAATATATGTCTGTCTACCTTCTAGCCAGAAATTGGACTTCTTGTAATGCTGCTGCAGAATTTCTCTTTTTCATGATGCATTTCCGATGGTAAATACAGAAATATATTTTTATTTAAGAAAGAGAGAAATGTTGCAATAGTCATATCATTATAGTTTTTAAAAAGCTTAATCCTTTATCTAGTAAATAATGATACGCTTTCAGAGTTGAGAGTGTAAATTTTAACATCGCTTAAACATCTTTATAGCTAAAATAATTGAAAAGAAGTTAATTTTATCCCTTATCGAGTCTCGATATTTTGCTTTTCAAGAAGTTTCCTAATGAATGTGTTTTAGGCTCCAAAGATTAATTTATTGCCAAACTTTTAAGTTGCTTACATGTTGCATCAGAAAACAAAGTGTTCAGACGCAAAATTATTAAAAGGTTTTCTAGTGCCACGTTCAAGTATCCAAAATATATCTTGTCATTAAAGGAGAAAATTTCTTCCAACTTTTAAATTCATAGATATTTAATAAGGAATCTTAGCAAAGAAATTTATTATCAAATATGTCTGTTAAAAAAAGATGGGATTAGCTTCTTAATACTAGAGGTAATAACTATTTGGATCTCAAGACCATAACAGTCTATATAATTGCGCACAAAATAATTTGTTTTAAAATTTCAAATAATATTAACTATAATTCAATGAATGAATGACGTTCTGGAGATTATTTAATTCGAAAACTGTGTACTAGATCCAAAAAGTGGATTCCTTTATTTCTGATTTTTAAGGTACCAGCGGATATCAGGATAGTCCTTTTCTAGTAATATATCTCATTATCGATCGGATTAGGCTATATTCCTTACGCAAAGGATAAATTAAAAATTCCTACGTGAAACATTTTCTGTCGAATAGGTGAGCAATTTTTTCCATTGAACTGTTTCACTTGTTTTGCCCCAAATCACCAGACTGCGATTTATGAAATGCAGCCCCAATGCTTCAACAGCTATTCACGAGACCTAACAGAAAACATGCAATGGAGGGAGAATAAAATGTTCGAATCTCAGCGAGACAAATGTTGAATAAAGCGCCTGATTCCCCACTGAGAATCTCGCTCTGCTATTCGTCTCGAAACTCCCCTTCTGAGACAATTATCATTAGGTAGAGGATTTGCATATCCCACTGTATTGAGTTAGTTCTCGTAATTTCCATTTGGTATGTATTCTCTGGATATCATAATTAATAGGCAATCCTTAGAAACTTATTGTTCAATTATCACTTGATTATCTCCGTCATCGCTTAAGCCAGTGGGGGTGTTTAATCAATTCTTTAATATTTCAAAAGGCGCATTTTATTTTATCTTATAACAGTCTCACTTTGAGTTCAATTTTCTAAAGCCCAATCGCTCTATTATATTTTACACTGCTTCTAGATATACATTAACCCTGAACACGTCACGATGTTTTGGGTACAGATTCGTCACTCTTTGTTTCAAAACCTTTGGAATGTTTATTGTTAGAAAATGTTAACTCTATGTAAGCTGTAATTTGTTTCTCGTAATTACACAAATTAGAATTAAATAAAATTGAGCCATGTGTTTATTAAGATTAGTTAAATTTATTCAAAAGTTTATTTAAATAAGTTTGATATAATTCCAAGTGTATGTCTGTGAATTTAGAAAATTCTGAAGCTCTTAAGTACGTCTTGGAATTGTATACTTTTAGAACGCTTTGAAGATATGTAGAAGCACTTAAAATTATTGAGAGTATTTACTTTTTAGTTTGGTTGAGATGATTTTTGGTATGAATTATAGGTATGATTTCC
This sequence comes from Nephila pilipes, assembly GCA_019974015.1. NCBI lineage: Eukaryota > Metazoa > Arthropoda > Arachnida > Araneae > Nephilidae > Nephila > Nephila pilipes. The sequence continues at coordinate 141,634 of BMAW01082704.1, forward strand.
TCACATAGTACCCATACTTTTCAATCAAAATATTTACTAAATGTCAGTAATTTTAGAGCTAATATTTCTTCCCACAACGGAATTCGTAGCATTTCCGATGTGTCCATTGAACTCATTTTCTCACGATCAAAGTCGCAAATAAAAAAAAAAGAATCATTAGCTCTCCTATATTCTGGCAAATCCGTTTTCTTTGTACGTTAATATTTGTCCAGCTGAGAGGTGCCATACATCTATGAACCTACATTTGAAAGAGATTGCTTTCATATCACTCTGCTGATAAGTATATTATAGTATTTTCTCATCAATATTCGTTCCTCTTGTATTTTATACATACACTGCTGACCATTAAAATTGCAGCACCATGAAGGAAAGTAAATACAAAAAAAAATTATTTTTTATACGTAAACAGTATGGCATGAAATCAAAATGAATAAATTTGCAAGCAGTTTGGGGGCTTACAGGAGTGCCAAATTAGTAGAAACAACTGTCACAACTGGCAGCTAAAATGCCCTTTACCCGGTTAGGCATCGAGTCGGGCTGGGCTTGGATGACAAAAATGGTCATTCCATGCTTCTTCAAGTCATTGTTACACGTCATCAACAATATTAGCTGGAGAGTTGTGGTGGGCCTGTCTCTCAGCAAACCATGAACATATGTATTTAATGGCTGACAGATTTGGAGACCATGCAGGCTACGGTAACAATAGAATACCCTGTGTATCGAGGAAGGTTAGAATACTACGTGAAACATATGGTCTTGAAATTTTCTTTTTGGAAAATGGCGTTTGGCGGTCCTCGAAGACAGGGCACATCCACTAGACGAACATGTCAAAAATGTACCAGTTTGCGTTCAACTTAGAGGCCATCCGAGCAAGAGATGTGCATGTCGTATACCCAATGGCTTCCCAAGCCATCACACCAGTTGCAGGACTTCTATGAAAATATCAAATGCAAGCAGGTGATGAGCGGTCTCTTCCGAGCCTCCAGAAAGACGTCTCGTCTGAAAAGACGATATTGTGTCACTACTGCATCCAGCTTTGTCGTTCGGGGTACCAAAATTAAAGTCTCTCTCTATGTTGTATTGTCAAGGAAGTCGAAGTAATGGTCACCGTGCTTTCAGTTCACGCTGCAAACGTCGTCGCACCGTACGAGCAGATACTGAGCATGTTACAAACATGCTCATTTCCTGACTAATACTGTGTGATTTGCTTGTACGCCTTTTCAGGGTAGATCTCACAATATGTCTGTCCTCTCGGGTGTTAGTCATGGGAATTGAATGAAATTTTGAACTAAATGAAAACTTCTGAGTAAGTCTTCATTATTACTTGCATGAATATGGAAATAATTTTATCTAAATAATAATATAAAATAAGAAAGCATTTCTTGTTCATATTCTTTTCATTTATACTTGTTACGCCTTACTAATAACTGTTACACCTTCTTATTAACTATACTTTTAATAAATATCATTAACTGGACTCAAGGCCACTTTTTAAACATCAGTGGGTTGTAATCAACGAATGTCGGGTGGAGGCTTATAGTTTGGCAAATGGCAGAAACTTGGAAATTGCTTTGGCTGATCAACACTTCAAAATGAAATAATCTAACGTATAAAAGACATAATGAGAGAATCTAATGCATTTTGGAAATCATGAGTTAATGCATTTCACGTTTCCTAAAGAATCGAATACATCTCTACATAATGAAAGACTCTGTCCAGAAAATATCTTTTGATCACTTCTCCCTCTAAAATGATCTTAAGTCCAGTCTAGTTTGATTTCTTCGAATGTCAGAGGAGTTTTTGAAGTGAGCTTTCAATGGATGCAAAGTTTTTTTGTGAGAAAATAAATAATTACCTCCGATATATTTTGTTATTTATGTTTCCATCTATTTTGCAGTGCTGACAGTTTTGTTTGAATGGGATATTAATGTGGACACTGATTTCTCCAGTGGTCTCTTCTCATCTAAAATGCTCACCTTTATGAATTTCATTGAATCTTCTTCAAGAAAAGTACTTCAGAAGCTTCCTCCAGCAGATCTGTCATAATTAGCTTTATTTCTTTCATTTCGAGAATAGAAATCTCGTTTTACAGACACTTTTAATGTTATATTTTATTTTAAAAGTATACAAATTAATTAAACTCTTCAACCTCAGAATTCGTCACATGTCTATTTTGTTTTGAACGTCTGAAGGAATTTGCAAGGTTTGCATCTTAATTTCAGTAATGAATACCTGATTCCATTGAGAATATTCTCTTCTAGCTGTTAATTAACAATTTAACCGAAGAATGATAGTTTTAATGAGAAAGAGATTAGCCTACTGAAATAAGCGTCGATTTCATTAATAAAATAATTTTTAAATATTACGCAACTCGGATTCTCTATGGAATCAAGAAGCATTTATTTTATCCGTGTTACTTTCCAAAGAAATTTTTATTCAACCTTAACAACATTTATATTATTTCGTATCGAGTAGAACTAGAGTGCAAATATGATTATTTGAAGTGATCAATTTGTTTTTTAAAAATGTACACGGAAAGTATTTTATGTATGTATATCAATAGAGTGCTCAATGAATTCTTTAAAGTCTACTCAACGAATTTAAATGTATGAATATCAAGGAGAAAAAAAAATTTGCCTTACATGTATTTAGATTTTAGTTTATGTATTTGTTTTAGTGAATGATACTGTACAGCTAAATATCGAGCTAATATTACTAGAACGTGTTTTCTTTATATCCTTCAACTTAGAAACTTCTTACTCAAAGAAGAATTTTGCCGAAATAGGTGGATAGTTATAGGAAACAAATAATGGATTAATGTCCTCATTCAATAAATAAGATCAAAAGAGTTTCTAATATTAGTATCCAGATATCCCATCGTAAATCCTGTTTGAAAAATTCATCTTAAATTTGAAACGGTTCTCGCGTATTTCTCCCTTCAATCAACCTTTCGAGCTACTTTATGACGTCATTTGATTGGAGAACATCGCCTCGTGAATAATTTGCAGCTTAAGAAAATTGGCATTGCTGTATATATAAAAGTGTTGGGAACAGAAGAATATATAGAAACACTGAACGTGTTTAAATGCTGAGAGAAGGTTAGCGAGAATATGGTGCACACGGTTTCAGAAAGTTAAATATATGTTGAATTGCGGAGAATTTGACTCGGACTTGGATTATAAATGATGTTCCTGACTGGAAACCGATTTGTTGTTACTGAAACATGCAGAATTTTCCAATATAATATTTTTTTTTCTGACGCGAGATAGTTACCACTCTACATTCATGAGAATAGTTTATTCATCGGATCATTAGAAAAATTAAATACAATCCAATTCATTATTCCCGTTAGACTCTTTTATTGACTGATTAATTAATGAGTTCCGATGGGTCCGAACTATATTAAGGGATGTTACAAATTAAAAATATTATGAGACACATTTTTTTACTCAATTTCTCTATTTAAATATCGGATTTCTAGTTTTTTTTTTTTTTTTTTTTTTTTTTTTTTTTTTTTTTTTTTTTTTTTCTAATTTTTAATTTTTTTTTTATTAAAGCTTTATAAATATCAGATGTTTCGATCCCTTCATATTTAGGTTTTCTTTAAAAAAATCAAAGCTTATTTGTATGAATATACGAATAATGTATTTCATTTGAATTTCTTTTTATAGCTACTGGAAACCTTTTGAGATGAATACAAAAGAAAGACATAATTAGGAAGGTGATGACTATTTTTAGAAGACTTTTTGGAGACACCTGCTCATATTTATTCAAAAAAGGTAGAAAAATTGAGAAAACACCATGATCTCGAAAAGGATTATAAGTTTCACTTCATTTCATGATTTTGAACAATTTTTCTTTAGAAACCCCAGTCTATAAAAACAAAAACATCCTTCGAGAGATGGTTACACCCCTCTACTTAACTGGAATGAAGCGAAAAGGTTGTGCCTTTGGTTGCATTTATTCGATGAGATTGAGCTTTCTACTCATTTTGTGACTTATTATGAAGAAATGTTAGGTTTAAAGGCTCAATGTATCAAGTCACATAATATTGATCAATAGGTCTTACAAGGTAATAGGATTCTACTGGAAAGAAAGTTAATGATCTTGCCTAAGGAAATGTAAATGAAATCATTATACATCTAAATATATTTTAAAAACAATCGTTTTTTATAATAGAAGAAGCCTTTATAAATATTTTTATAAAACCAGCCTCCTGAATCTTTTAATAACGCAATTTTTTTATGTTGAAGCTTTCAAGTAAAAAAATTCTGATAACATTTTTATCAGGATAATTAGGTGACAATCTAGTGTGTTTGAAGAGATGTAGAGAGGCCGTAACTCAATTACATTAAAGGAATTCTACGTAACTTAATAGTATTAGTAAATTATAATTTATAATAATTAGAAAATATTTAATTTCTCTTTTTCAAATAAATTTAATAGGCAAAATTTAGATATTTAGTGAAAAAGACATTTTTATTACTTAATTAAAAGTCATTTGTTCAAAGTTTATGATAATTAGGTCTATATATTTCGAAAGAATCATCGCAACAAGGATTCTCTCGATGCGAAGCTGAATTGTTATACAAACATAACTTCACATGCAGAAGTATTTTTCGTCCACTTTTTTCCAGCCCAAAAAATGCTTTATTTAGACTTAATATTTTGAATTCTAAAGTAATAAAACTTATTATATAAAAGGAAAAGAAAACCCACTATCATTCACTACATCATTTGAATAAACGTCATATTTTCCAAGGATTTTTTTAAATTTATGATTATTAATCTGTTCATATCGCTGTTATATAATTTGTATGTAGGCAATATATTATACGTCATTCAAAGTGTTGTTTCTATTCCCAAAAATATATTTAAAAAGAAGAAAATATTCGTATGATAATCATGAAACCATTTATATTTACAAAAAATGTTTTCTTTAACGCTCTTTGCATTTTTAATTTCCTTTAGCCTCTTAGCATACTTCTTAGACAACACAACTAGAACAAACCTTTCAAAAATTCGTTAAAGAAATATTCTTAAAGAAAGTATTTTAAGGAGCGGTGTTTATTTAAATAATGGTGAATATTTAAATCCCACGCGCAAGCAATGTTTCCTCTATATTAAAAGGGTTTTATATCTTTCACATTGTGACAACACGCATAACAAATTGGACAAACTTGAAAATTCCGAAATGTTTTCCCACATAATAATTTTGACCCGATCCTTCATCACCGAAAAATACTTCATCTCGCCCCGATGTAAGAAGAATAAAGAAGAGAGAATAAAAAAACTCCCCGTGTTTGGATTTGCTATCTCCTGTTTCAAATCACAACATATTTTTCATCTCTCCAACAGGGGAGACTTCCAACAAGAGATCAATTTCTCAGCGTCAAAATAATGAATGCTTCTTCCTCTTTTGTGAATTATGTAAACTGCCGGAGAGCAAAACAGTCTATCATTAATCAAAGAGCCAATTCGCCTTTACTCAAACTCCTGACAAGGGCATACGATCGGAATAAAAAGCGAATAATAGAAAACACGCTTTCGTAAAGAGGCAATGCTTCCCAGAAAACCGATAATGAGTACTAATTAATCAACCTCGGAAACTCTCCGAACAACTATTCATTGCTGACTTCAATAAACATTTTTTCGGCCATTTTACATTTTCGGAGAAGAATTAGAATTACTTATTTAATGCGATGAGAACAGTTTTGCTCGTGCACAGACTGGGGCTGGTGATTTTCTCCATTACTTGTACGGTGGTGCGGATCGATGTAGAAAACCGTTGAATTTTTGTGTCACACGCCAAACCATTTATTTTCTCCAAATATTTAGGGAAATAAAAGAAATTCCTCCTCAAAGTATACAAAAGTAAAGGACGTCAATTCCATAAATCAAATAAGTCATCATAGATTCTGTTCAGAGTTTCAATCAAAATGCGCAAAGGAAAAAAAACCACTAATAACTTTTCTTCCGCAGTTTATGAACGGACATTTATACAATTAGGAAGGGAAAAAACAATGGCGCCTTTTGTCCTTTGTTGCAGGAATCAACTTGCATGAACCCTCTCGCTTATTCTTATTCCCGACTCATTTCAACGAAATTTCATAAATGTTTCGAACTATTTACAATTTCTCTTTGTTGGGGGGGGGGGGCCCAAATAACATTTGAAAGACCACGTACCTTATCGTTTGAAAGCTATTTAAATTTCCGAAGAAGAGAAAACATTTTCCAAACGCTTCTGACTTACAAAATATATAAAACGGTTAGGCAGAGATTTCAAACTCTCAAATTAACTACCCTAAGATGAGAGACGAGCAGGACTTTTGTTAAAATTATACCACTATTAGGATTAAATGTCGTGTTTTGAAAATATTTATTTAGTAAAATGAGTATCACGTTTTGCATTTAAACTCAGACAGTTTGAAATTTCGTAAAATCGCAATTTGGCTTTATTTTGAAAATATTGGCTATTTTTGCAACTTTCAAAACACTTGGCAATATTTTCTAACCTCCAAGGGTTTCAAATAACAGAAAGATCCCCCAATATTATTTGGTTGAACCTTTTACTCTTATTCTGAAGAATAGAATTTTTGACAGATCATTAGAACATCAGTAATTCAAATTTGTATGATATTTTTAAGAAAATTCATTTGCACAATAACCACGACACTGTTTTGATACTTCTACCGTATTCTAAATAATGCGCAAAATTTAAAAGATGTAATATTTCTTAAAGAAATGTGTTAAAAACTGTGATTATTTTTTTCCCTCTCTTATTTAAAGATACCAATAGAAAATTGTTTGTAAGAAAACTGGAGTAATCTGGAATGAGACGTAATTCAGGTAAATATGATAATAAAAAGACACTCGAAATGAACTCCTCGTGAGTGATGGATATCATAGAAAATTGGGAAAAAAGTTCTTTTTAATATATATATTCTAAAATGTTACGAATAAGGGATAAATTTCGCTGGAACAATACACAACATCAATCACTATCATCTTTGGAAGTATCAAAACATTAGCGCAAAAATCTTTTCAGAAAACATGCGAAACATTTTAAATCATGTGCATTATTTTTTGGAAACCTCAATGAATAGCTTCAACCAGTTCAGCGGTGGAAGAATTATCGAGTCGCTGCAAAATTTTAAAAAAATCGACTGTTATATTGTCAAGTTTTTAAAAATAGAATTGGAATATTCTCATACTTTTTTTAATTTCTGTTGCAACAATAGAAGTTTTTAAAGCATAAATGCTATTTGTATTTTGTGTTTGTAAAAATGAATATTTATTTTACCCCTTACTGACATAGAATAAACATTCTATTATTACTCAATTCTAATTTAAGTATTATAATTCACTCGATGACCACATTTTCAGCAACATTTTATTCAATTCGTCTGACTTTGTTCTCAGTATGAAATATGAAGCTTTTGTGATAACGATGGAAATAATGTTTGTTTGCTAAGCAATATGATTCGGTTTGTTATTACATGATTATTTCGCATTCGAATAGTCCTCATTGTAAATAACATGGAAAAAACTGTTTCATATATTTTGTTTCAATAATGAATCAAATGTAAAACTTCTTAAAGAGGTTTTGTGAAATTTCATTTAAAAGGCTAGAATCATTTGATTTAACTCAAAATTTCCCAATATTATTACGAATAATTAAATAACGAAAAATAATCAGTCATCCTATTTTATATCTAACTAATCATTCTCCCTTACCAGAGTAATTAATATTTTTTTGATTGTATGTGGGAGGGGAGCTCAGATTTCATTTGTTATTGCTTCAGAATATTAGAAAATTCTCACAATAACTCTAAAAATACGAAGTTTTAATAATAAAATATTTTAAAACATTTGTTCGTCTACACCTCATTAAAAAAGCTCGATTGAATTTTATAGAAAGTGTCTTACAAAAGCAGTTTAAAGTAAAATCTCGAAAGTTTTTAAGATTCAAATTAAAAGCAGTTATTACTCGAAGCACGTATAAAAGAATAATTGTGAAAATGTTTGAATCAAACAAACATGAATATTTAGACGTTATTGCAGGTGAAAATAAAGAATAATATATTTTAATCTTTCGACTCGTTGAGTCTCGTTTCCAAAGAAAAGCATTCTAAATACGCATCAAAGCATAATAGTAATCAGAAGTTAAGCAGAAGACTGGCAGTATTTCACATAACACACAATCTATACGGTATGAAATTTCATCTGTGTAAAGCAATGCCAGATAATATGTTCAGAACGCAAGTATTATTAATAGTTTCCTACAAGAGTAGATTCAGTCGACCCTTTCATTTAACTTGAAAATAATTTCAGAGCTTTATAAAAAGTTTTGATGTCACGAAGTGAGCCGTTTAATTTTGAAGTTGCAGACATTGGAATCGGATTTCTAATTGCAATCTGTGCAAGCATAATAGTTACACGCAGAAATGTTGCCTTTAATTTTGCTTTCATAACTAATTATTTCCTAGATCATAATCTAGCTAAGAGTCTCGATACACATTGTGAACACATAGACTTGTAACAAGCAGTGAAGAGTAGGTAAATTTATGAGCACTTGAATTGAAGTCTCTCTTAAACTATGTTATGTTCAAATAGGTTTTTTCGTTCATTTTTCTTCTACATTAAAGGAAACCATCAAAACAAATCTCGATACAGGGGATAACATTTTTCCGTAGAATGATCAAAAAAAATTAAGCCCCTTTTGTTTATCACTAGGATGCCGTGGTGTTTTCAACTAGAGTGGAAACCGTACAAATCATCCAAAAATTTATGGAGTAAATTGCTGTAGCGAGGAAATGTCAAAAGTAGACCACCTTACCTCAACCACTAAGTTAGTGACTACTTTCTGAATAATTAAGCGATTCGATTATTAATAACTATATGTGAAAAGAAAGTCTGTTTCTGGTCGACCATTCCCATCCCTTGTCATTTTGAGCCCCAGTCAGATGACTAAGTAGACTTGAGTCAGCTGAGTCACTTATGTCTACCTGAGAACAAAAGTTTTCACGTGAATTATGCCCTCGACGGGTCTTTAGAGAAAAAGGACGGCCACAAGCTAACACGGCCGAAATTTGGGTAATGTAGTCTATTACTTATATGACTCCAGTAGAAAAGAGTGCTTCTAATTCGTATCAATGTATGGATATTTTTCGGTATTTTGTTTGTACTCAGATGATTACTTTCTATTAAAGCAGTTATCAAAAAGCCAATATTTTTCGAAAAAAAAAAAGAAAGACTATTGAACTTAGTTACCACACTCATCTATTTAAGCAATAATGAATTTGTTAAGCAAATTTTAATGAAATCAAAAGCTTTAGATTTTGGGAAATGAGTGCAAAAGTTTTATTATTTGGACACGTTATACAAGTTATTCATTTTTTTATGTGTGTCATTCATTAGGTCTCCTCTTCAATCATTGTCAAACCCAAACATTTGGTTCATGTAGTTAGATTAACACGTAGCATTCAAGTATTACATCATTATGGGTGTTCATTTGTATCGTTAGGCATCATATAAGAAAACAGCAACTACTGAATAGGGCATTACACTCTGTAAGTCTCCGCAATGGAACTCGTAACAAATTCACTCTCAACGAACTACCAAAGTCTGAAAACTAGGCGCTAATACTTCTCTATGATCGAAGCTCCAAGTCCTAATTTACGTATTCGACTCAACGTATTTCGACACCAGCTCTTGTATGCGTTCTTCTAATTAAACCATACATGTATCCTGGCTTGATTCCAAAATTAAAGCAATCAATCGAATAATAAAATTAAGTTATACATTTCTTACCGGTTTCGTTAATTTCATAACTGGAAAGCTCCACTGGTATTTCCATGAAATGTAAAAGAGTGCTTCTTCGTAGACTATCTTCCAGAGGTGATTTAATTTTCATCAAGATCTCATTTCGTTCGATACATCGCTTTGTTGTTCAAGACTTTAAAATACCCTGGGGAAATCAATATCTGAGATGATATTCAGTTAGTCCGTCATTACCCTATCTAAATACTCTGCGTTCAATGCGGAAAATTTGCATCGAGAACGGGCTCATTTGTGAAACAAACATGCGTGGATTATTATAGATGATTATACAATTAATATTAATCACTAATGTATTAATAGTATAACGTTTCAGTAAGGATCGGCATTTATGCCAGAAGGAGGAGCTGAATCCACGACAGACTTTGGCTTTTTGCAAACAATATCAAAAATAGAAGAGATTTGTTTTTTTATTTTCTTATTCAATCATTTACTAATAGTAAAATAATTGAATCAAATAATATTCCACATTCATAAGCGTCCATGGGGAAAGGCCTTCTTAGAGGTCATTTTGAAAACAGCTCCCATATCTATCACATTTGATAAGGTTAAATTCATATCAATGAAATCGACCTATACACGAGGGTAATTTCGATTTACAATCAGATGACGACATCTGAATTTGATTTTTATTCATCCGATTTCCACATTAAATTCCTATTTATTATTGAATTTAAGGCGCAGTAACTCTTCCTCTCGGGGAACTTATTTCTACGAAGGATCTGAGGCTGAATTGTAGTTGAAGGGCTAAAATGTAAGCTTTGGAAGCTCCTGGTTGAAATCTAACTCTCCCGAAATGCATTTGGATGTAAAAGAACTGCTCTTGTCTTGTTTTTTGAATGTAGCTTGAAATTACAAAGCCAGTGAAGATGATATGAATAGATTATAAATAGCAATACATCGAAACCACATCCTGACTTTTGAGAATGTCCTGTTTTGCAAGAAATAATTGTAACCAAAACATTAATGTTAAACTTTTGCTCGTTTGAGTAAGGCAACTGTTAGGATTCTTTTGAAGCTATTCAATTTAGACTTATTTTGTTCATTATATAACCATGAAAGCAATATCTTAAAAACTCCTCTAATAAGCACAGGATATCTTCATTCCTTTCATTAGCTTTCTTGGATGATTCATTTGAACAAGCAAAACAAAATTAAATGAAAAATGGTTTTAAAATCAAATTGGATATATTTTTATTATAAGAGAATATTATACAATATTCCTTTCGTAGTTTCCTTCTAAGAATTAGTTTTTGATAAAATAGTCTTCGAGACAAATTTTTTGAGAAAAAACTGCACTTGCTGCACCTTATATTAAAAACATGATCGAATTATTCTCAATAACTATTGAATAAGCCACGAATACGTGATTGCATCTCAAAGGATTGTTTGCTCCAATTCACAATCTATAAGCCTTCCTCTATCTGACGTCTATTTGTAACAAGTTCAGAATCTATGCCCACTATCAATCATCCATCAGGGAAAAATCAGTAAAAGTAAACTCCCCCCGCCTTTTCTCATAGATTAACTAATGAAACTTTAAGATCATTCATTTTCAGTTCAAATTGTTCAAGAAGCTTAGACGTCAGTGATAAAATTTCTGTAGAAGACGAATGAAGCGGTATTTTGGCACTGAAATGTCAGCAGTATATTAGATTCATTAATCAAACTGTCGTCTTTGTTTCAATTGGGTGCTGGGAGTTACGTCTTTCGTAATGTGAATAGAATTCCTTGTAATTTATTCTTTTGTTTCCAATAGGTCTCCTAAAATCACTTTTCTAAAAGCTACATTCCTTCAGAAACATTATTTTACAGTGCGATTACTTTAGAAAAGCATAAATGTAAATCAAACGTCTCTTCTTATTAAAAACGAGACAAAAATCATCCTATTATTGGTTCGGAAGAAAAATGATGCAAGTGTAAATATGAATTCAATTTGTAAGATAGTGTGTGTAATCTCGCTTGGCTTAACTTATTTGAAATCAAGGTTGTAAGTGTACAACAAACTATTAGGCCTCGCATAGTTTTTAGCTTTGATCGAATGCACATGAGAAGCCCATTAATTACAACACACCCCACTTAGAGGGGCGAAGAAACAGTGTCCAACAGCATTGAATTATTGTATTTGGCTGGAGAGAGTCTCCAACTTAAACACTTTGTGACAATTGGAAACCCATTCTTTTGATATCTATGTTGAAAATAGCATAACTTTTAATGCACATCTATGTTATCAGTATTGCAATTTTTTCAAAGGATGGAACAAAAGTATTTTCCTACTTTCTTTAACTTTATTTTTCCTACATTGTTTTTTTTTTTTTTTTTTTTTTTTTTTTTTTTTTTGAAAAATAAACGAAACACGCTTGAGATACTCATTTGTTACATCAGGAGTTTCATACGAGATATATTGAGCTTATAGAACATTATCGAAAAAATTTGTTTTAAAAATGAATACGATTGAAAAACACGTCAATGTTAATCGTCGGTTGAAGGAGTTTGGATTATGTAATATGTATATGTATGTATATGTAGAATAGATAATATGTATGAATATATAAGAGTATATGATGAGTATGTATGATAATATAATATATAATCCTTCATCCATAATTTTAACTCAATATATAGTTAATATATATATGTATATATATAAGTATATGTGAGTGCTCTTATGTATATGTATTAATAATAGCAACAAATGATGATAAAGTATGTATATATATATATATATGTAAGTATACATATATATTGATTTGTGAGGACTCATACCTCATCGAAATAAAAAATTACGAAAGCCGTGATTTTTTTCGCTTCCCTCTGTACTTTCATTTTACTGATGATACTTATCCCAATACATACTTTTTAAAAAGAAAATTCCATAACATACTTGTATATAGTTCTTCGCTCCGTTTGTGAAGAACAGATATTTTACTATGATGCACTCCTCTATGTGGAACGGTTAATTTATAAACACGCAACAATTGAAAAAAAAACAGGCTTCAACTTTAGTTCATTCTGTAGGTAAAACCAAACCATATTCTTAAGCAATTGAATGCATTTTCTTACTTAATGTTAATAAAACACTGTTTATAAATTAAAAATGGAAAGCAAGATGTTTTTAATAATTTTAAACATAAAATATAGTCTGATTATTGAAATAAACTCTAGCTGTTTTTGATCCAATATTTTTATTGTAAAAGTGTGGTTAAATATATTTTTTAAAGCAAGGAATGCCGAAAGCTTGCATATTATACATTCTGTGTTGAAATTTTGTGGTTAATAATTATTTTATGGCTAATAATAATAAATAATGTGGTTAATTTCCAAATCCTTAAGCAAGAGTATTTTCTTCAAAATAAAGAAAGCTTCTTTTCATTAAATTCTAGATAGTCTTAAATTTTTATCCTTAATTGGAAAAATATGCTGTGGTATTCTTGAGAGTTGGATACTCCCCAGCTCAGTAGTCAGTCTTTTCAACAAGTAATGCCTCTAAATTCCACTGTGAATATCTCGCAGAATATCCTACATTAATTCAAATCAAATCAGATAAAACAATCTTCTTGTCTCAGTGAAGACGAAAGGATAAAATGCATTAACGAAGAATAATTTAATTTAATACGATTCATGTATCTCTGAAACGACTTACAAATGAACTGCTATATATATATATATATATTAATGACTTAATAAACATGTGACTTCAAATATATGATTAGAATGAGAAAACTGTTCAATATTTTTTTCCGAAAGAGAGAAGAATTAGATATAAATTATAAAAAGAGATTGAGATGTAGTTCCACCTCTAAGATTACAGCAGAAGAGAGCGCATTCTTATCATGTAATCTATTCTATAGTAGGGATTTCTCCAGATTACGTGGTATAAGATAAAGGGATAATGAGGAATTTCCAAGATGTCTATCAGTCTGGTAGGTATTATTTTCAACAGATTTACGATTATTTGCAAGTTGATTCAGCATATTTATGAGCAAGTGATCGCATGAATTAATTGATAATTTGGAATTGTATCAGAAAACAAGAATGAACTTTTTACTTTTGAGTTACAGAATGAGATACTAATTCCTCCTTCATGAACACGATCTTTTAGGTATCCCCACAACCAGAAATTAGAGGTATTTAAGTCGGGTGAACGAGGAGGCCAGGCATCCGGAAAGGCTCTGAATATTGCACGATTCTCGCCAAAGTTAGCTCGAAGCAGTTCTTTGAATTGAAGCCCAATGTGGGGAGTTTGCTCAATCTTGCATGAAGACTGTGATCTGCAAACATTCCTGTAAAGCATAAATGACCTGCTGTCGAAGGAGTTCATTGCACCTTGAATTTGTGACAGAGCACGTTCTAAGACTTTGAGGAGTGAGTGTTTCAAAGAAAAACGGTCCGAAGATAAAATCAGTAGTAATTCCACAACATGCAGTCAAGTAATCAGAATGCAGTGGTTTCTGGTGCAAGACATTAGGAAGTGAAACACCCAGCATGAGGCAATTTTAAGGGATCCGTACACCTTCGGAGAAAATTTTTTGAAATATATTGGTATTTACTACCAAAATATTTTTAATGTTAAAGTATAACCTAAAACTATGAAAAACACATTTAATAATATGCTTTTAATTAAAAAAAAATTGGAGTTGAAAACATGGGGAAAATAGTACATAAATTGATTATCAGAATAACGTTCATAACTCAATAGTAAATAAAAATATCATTATTCTGTAAATGTTATCTTATTTTCCATAACATTCTTTGGGGCTGTTACTACTTACATGATGAAAATCATATTACTACAATTTTTATTGTGTTTCGAGTCAAATAACAATGAAAAATCAAGAAAGAGTTACAACAATAAAGGGTTTACACCTTTGTTACTAAAAACATCTCAATTTTACAACCATGAAAGTGGTAGGGATTCTTAAAAACTATATAATGAAGATGCTTGCAAAATTTAAATTAATTTGGTTCACAACTTTTTCTGGTATCTATGTTGACGTATGTAAATAAGTCGGGAAAACTCATTTTAAGAAAAATCAAAAACAAACTTTAAAATGCAATTAAAAATTAGCTACCGAGTAAAATTCAAATCCCTGTAACTTAAGTTCTAAATAAGGTATAAACAAAATTCAAACACTACTGGAAAGAAAAAAGTTTAAATTTTAAACTAACATTAAGACCAGAAAATTGAAAAATTTGACAAAAATAACGTTTTAAAGGTGTACGGATACCTTAATTATTCATAGCTCCATCTAAAGAAAAGTGCAACTCATCTGACTATTGAATTTTCCAAGGCCACTCGTCATCAACTTCCATTCTCGCCAAAAATCGGCAAGCAAAATCAAAGAGTGTTTGGTGGTCTTGACATTGCAGGATTTGCACTACGTGAACCTCATACAGATACCAGTTTAAAAGGGATCGAATAATTTTTCTTACTGTAGACCATAGAATCGCCAACTCTCGTAACACTGATTGAGCACTTATTGAAGAATAACTGGAGCAGGAAGCTCTATCAACCACAACAGTAGCGACTTCTTCAACAATTTCATTCACTACAGGTTTCCACCCTCTTCCTGGCAGTTTCCTAATCATCTTCTTGAAATCATTCTTAGAAGAGAGACCTTTTTGTGCAATTCCTTTAAACGACAATACTCAAACTGTAAAGCTAAGCTATTGCTACAGTTCTGATAAAACAATTTTAGTTACCAATAAAGCTCGATCTTTCTTCTTTAAGGGCATGATTAACGATGACAAAAGCACGCAGAATGATTTTCTAGCTCTGACTGCAGGTATCTTTATATGTTTGACTAATCTGCATTAGGAACTTTTGAAAAGCGCCATTTAGTTATTACTTTTTGGATTATTTTTTTATTGAAGAAATCTTCTACCCATAATCCACATATCGTATATACCAAGTTTCATCAAAATCCGATTGGCAGAATAGGTTCTACAGGGGTCTAGGTCTAAATAGGGTTACTTTAATCATAAATACCCTGAATATATATATATATATATATATATATATATATATATATATATATATATATGTAACATTATTCCTATCGACTTTTGTAATGTAACATAATATCAAT
>BMAW01082704.1:157572-214344 GCA_019974015.1 Nephila pilipes
TAGGGAATGAGATAGAATAGAAAGTTAATTTATTATTTAGGGTAATTATTGAATTAAAAGTTAAATCATTACATATATATATATATATGAATGTTCAGTTAAACTATTATTAAGATTATACTAATTATAAAAGAATGGTTTGAAAATGTTTGTATTAAAACTTATTATACTTAAAACCCATACGATCTTAATTCTGTGATTTTAAAAAAAATATGTAATTAAGATTGTTAAACAAAATAACAACAAAGAATATTTTTATGGGAATTGTCATTGCAATATGCTTAATATTTCAAATAATATTGATAGTAAAAAGTAAAATAGAGGTAGAAATGAAAAAAGAGAAAATGAATTATTAAAGAAAAAATAAATATCTTTAGCAATACATTTGATAAGGATTTCAACATTAAAAAAGTACGAAGTCTAAATACATTTTTTTGGGTATAAAGAAAAGAGAAAAGAAAATATTTAGGGATTTCGATTTTAATAAAATTAATTGCATATTGTTAAGACCATTCATATTGTTAAGTTCATAAATATAAAATTGATGATTGTAATTATGATAATCGTAAAATAGAATATTGTAGTATTAGATTTATGAATAAATCCTATGCTATTATATATTTTAACAGTATTTTTATTAAGCATAAAAATTTAATTCCTTTTAATAATTTTGGTATTAATAATGCCGTTAAATATAGTAAAATATGGGAAGTTATAACTATAATATAACTATATTATAACTATAATAATTGTAAAGAATGGCTGAGCAAGGATGTTTGTAATTGTACGGATTGTAAAGAATATATAAATGAAGAGTATCAACATATGATTACTGGTAATCTAAATATTGTTAGGGATAAAAATCTCAGAGAAATTATAAAGAAGGGTACAAATTTCAGAATTAAGAATTCGAATAATAATAATTATTTTAAAAGAATAATCATTGAAGATATTGACACTTTTTAAACTATGGTGGTTATATTAAACATAATTTATTTTTTGAGGTATTTAAAGAGTATAAGAGAAAGAGTTTTATATTATAGAGTAGTTTAAATATTTGAGTTTTAAGGATAAAGATAGTCTAAGATTTTAGATCTGAAAGATTCTAAAAAAAATTACTAGATAAATTCATTATCTGATATATTGATAATATCCCTGGTAATTATGTCATTATTTGTAAAGATCTTTATGCTAATTTGAATTATAAATATTTGATTAACAATAATGATTTTATTAAAATTAATAATAGTGATATCCTCATATTTTTAACTCCTGAATTTCTTAAAATACTGATAAAATTTAGAGCTGTAATTCATGTTTTCAAAGCGAAAGTAGGTAAAATTTTACAAAGGTTTTTATGAAATACTACAGATAGTTTGGGTAAGACCGTTATCATTAAAAATAGTTATGAAAATATTGATTGTATGAAAGATAAAAAGATTTACTATATTTATAGATATGATTTTGAAGATTTGCTTAATTCTATAGGGACTAAAGATTTAATTGATGTTATTTTAGATAGCTTTAAAGTATTAAGAATTTACAGTTCGATTTCTTATGAAAAATTTCTTATTAATCTAGTCTTAAGAGAAAATTATATTGATTATAATGGTAAGAATCTTAAGCAAATTAAAGATATATACCTCGAGGTGGTCCAGTTAGTAGTAGTCTTGTTAATATTAATTTGCATTTTTATGAATACAAATTTTTAGAAAATAAAACTTCAAGGTTCTTAGATATAATGACGATCGCATAATTTTTCTCCTCAACAGATCTCCAAAGACAGTTCCGCTAGATTCAGGCCGAATCTCCAACGTATTCACTCTGCCACGATTCCCCGATTTGTCTACAAAGCTAACTCCACAGACAACTGTTTCAGTAAACAGACCTCCTCAAATTCGCTTGTTCGATAGCTTGTTCTGGTGTATTTCGAGTACGTAGGCCGCGGAGCAGCCTTTAAGCTTGGGTCGGCAAAATACAGCAGAACTTGGCTTTTGATGGTATTTAGTGCTTTCTGCGTGTTGTGTTCAGTAGCTGGGCTTTGATTGGTAGTCTTGAAGGTCTGTTAAAGTTGGCATTTTGGAGGTATAGGTATCGGTCAGGGGTGGCGCTGGTAGCCTAGTATCCTATTGGTTGTTGGATTACGGAGGTGAGCTTTCCTATTGGCTGCCCTGGACTGTTGTGATTGTGATATGGGTGTGTTTATGTTGGTGGGCGTATACGGCTTGTGAATGAAGTTAAAAAGTTAGGAGAATGAATTTAGGATAAATATTATTGATTGAAGAAATTTATTAAGTAAAAATTATTAAGGTGGGTTGTATGAGTCTAGTAACACAGTTCTGGGTCATTTAGTATTTTCTCTTGGAGTATAATTTTCGAAGTTAATCATATTGTAGTTATAAGTGAAATTCAGTGTGGAGAAAAAAAATTTGGCTATTTTTTGAATATGTTTTCTAAAAGTTGGAATTTTAGTTGCTTTTAAAATTTCGTTATTTCTAATGTACCATCTAGATTTTGTTATCATTCGGAGAGTTGAGCTTTGTGTTGATTCAAGTAGATTTATATTACATTTAGACGCATACCCCCATTGGGACATGCATCTGTGAGGATTGGTCTGAGAACGGCTGTGTACAGAAGCAATTTGTTTTTAATTGTCATTTTGGAATCCCGGCAGATTAGGGGGGAAATACTGCATTTAGTTTTCCGGAATTTTTCACGCGAGTAGTTTATGTGTGGTTTCCAAGTGAGTGATTTGTCGAGTATAACTCCGAGGTATTTAGTTTTCTGAGACCTCGGGATTTGTGTGTTGTAGAAAGTTGGTGGTGTTGTGTTGATAATTCTTATCCTGGAAAATAAGATTGCTGCCGATTTTTCGACATTAATCTTAATTTTCCAGTCGTTGTAGTAGTTTTCTAGTAAACGTAGGTGTTTGTTAAGTGCAAATGTTACTGTTTTGATGTTTTTGTATTTTGCCAGTATGGTGGTGTCGTCAGCATACATATTTAAAATGGTTAGATTGTATTGTGGTATGTCATTTTAAGTACAAGTTGTATAAAATTGGGCCGATAAGCGATCCTTGTACTACTCCATAATTAGTGAAGTGAGTGTTTGAGAGATTGTTATTAATTTTTAATTGAAAGTTTCTGTTTGTGAGGTAAGAGCAAATTAAATTAATGAGTGGTGTGGGGAAGTTATAATTTATGAGTTTGCATGTGAGTCCTTCTATCCAGACGCGGTCGAAGGCTTTTTGAATATCAAGAAAAACCGTGCCTGCAGATTTGCTGTGTTCTAATCCTGATGAAACATGCTCTGTTAGTTTATTAGGGGGTGGGAAGGGGAGAGATTTTTAGTGAAGCCGTATTGGTTAGGGTTGCGAATATTGGAGGTGTCAATGTGGTTGTTGATTCTTTTTAGTAAAACAGATTCTGTTAGTTTGCTTAGGGAAGAGAGCATTGCTATTGGACGGTAGCTATCGGGTAGGCGGGGATTTTCCCCCGGTTTAAGGATCGGAAAGATTATTGAAGTTTTCCAGTTTTCAGGAAAGTGTTGGAACTTAAGTATTAAATTGATTATACCGGGTGTCCATAATTAAACGATCCTACTTCAAAATTGTGTACAGACGAAACTATTGTTCAGAAAGTTGTAAAATTCTGTGTACGACATAAAGAAGGGTTGGGAATTTGTTTAAGCGAATAAAAAAATTAGTTCAAAATTTCACCACTAGAGGGCGATTTTAATGGAGATAATATTTAGCATGCATTAATACTTAGCATACATTTATAACAGTTTACAAATTTTGTAACAACAATAAATGCTCAACATGATGATCATCATTTTCAGCTACTATTTGAAATCGTAAGATAGCATGTTCCACCGTTGACCGCAGTGTGTTCTGGGAAATGTTAAGAACATGTCGTGAAATACTGTCTTTGAGATCAGGTAAAGTTCTTGGTTGATCACAACTTACCAGCTGTTTTAAATGGCTCCAAAGCCAAAAATCGCATGGATTGAGGTCAGGCGAACGGGGGGGGGTACAGATGACGAAATTGGCGGCTGATAACACGTTCTTCTGTGAAGTGATGTTTGAGAACGTTTTTAACACAACGTGTAATGTGTGGAGGAGCTACATCTTGCATAAAAATTATGCGTTAAAGGCACTGACGTGCTTGCAGATCCGGAATAATTTTATTCCGTAATAACGATGCATATCGCTGTCCAGTGATAGAACATGTTACTGGACCTCCAGCACCTAATTCCTCGAAAAAATACGGGCCAAGAATAAAAGACGCGGAAAACCCACACCACACCCATACTTTTGGTGAGTGTAGCGGAACTTGTAAGGTGGAATGCGGATTGTCTCTTTCCCGAATTCGGCAGTTGTGAGTATTCACCGAACCGTTCAAATGAAAGTGTGTTTCGTCTGTCCAGAGGATATTCCAAGGCCGTTCTGGATCAACTTCCAAACGAGCAAGAAACTGCAGTGAGAACAGATGTCGAGTCTCGAAATCATGTGGAAGCAATTCCTGCACAAGTTGAAGCTTGTATGGATAGTAACGGAGGATGTTTCGCACGATCTTCTGGAGAGTTGAACGAGGCAGATCCAATGCTTCAGTCACACGGCGAACACTTGTACTAGCCTGCACGTTGGATGCTTTGTCCTCTTCCACCTGAAATCCAACTTTCTCTATTGCTTCCGCAGAAACAGGTTTTCTTCCTCTTCCAGAACGAACATTCAACGATCCTTTTTCTTCAAATTTGGTTACCATTAATCAAATATTTGTAGCAGTTAATGGACCTTTTCGCATCCCGTTTAATGTCCAAAATTTCCGTAGAGCAACTATTGCGGAATTATCGTTTTGATAGAATAACTTTACTAACAACGCTCGATCTGGTAAACGTAATGATTTTCTGATTAGCGATACCGAGCACACTGAAAATAAACTAATCTCCAGTGAAAGTTTATTGCTTTTATAACAGTTGCTGTGTGACGTCAAAAAAATTTGCATATTTTCGTCTTCCTTCGTGTAAATCCTTTGAAAATTAGTCATCGAAGAAGTTTAATTAAAGTTTGCAGTTCATTTTAGAGATTGTGTTTTTTAATGAGTATCAGTTATTGTGTTACCGTGTCCTGTGGATAAAAAAGCGATAAAATGCTAATAGAAAACCGGTAATATATGTGGCCTTCATTCAAAAGTGCCCTCTAGTGGCGAAATTTTGAATTAATTTTTTTTATTTGCTCAAACAAATTCCCATCCCTTCCTTATGTCGTACACAGAATTTTACAACTTTCTGAACAATAGTTTTGGCTGTAGACAATTTTGAAGTAGGATCGTTTAATTATGGACACCCGGTATATGTTAGTAGGAAAATTAGTTTGGGTGGAAAGTTTTTGAGCATTTTGTTCGTGATATTGTCTTTACCGGGTGCTTTATTAATTGCTATGTTTTTGAAGTAAGTGGTCATTTCGTTAGGTCAAACAGTTTCTATGGGAGTGTAGAGGGGGGTTGTTAAAAAAGTTTTGGAGGGTTGAGTGTACTTTTTGATCAATTTCTGTTTTGTAATTTGTTGGTCGTTTATTTTCTGTGAAGTTATGTGAGAGTGAGTTTGCTAGAAGGTTGGATTTATCAATGTCTGATTCTGCTGTGTTATTGTTGTTTAGTAGTGGAGGAATGTTACTTCTTTTGTTTTTGAAAGATTTAGTTATTTTCCAGATGGATTTATCTTGTGTGTTAAGTGTTTGTATGTTTTGTGTCCAACTATATTTTGTGTGAATTTATGGATTTCTTTTTTGATTTGATTTTGAATTCTATTGACTTGTGTTTTAATATTTGGAAGGAGTGTTCTTTGGAATAATTTTTTGGTTTTGTTTCGTAGTCTAATGAGTTGTTTAATGTTGGGTGGTATCTTTCGTTTTTGGTGCTAATAGGTGTGGAGACGTTTTGATGTGCAGTAATAATACTATTTGAGTGATCAGTAATTTTTTGTTCTAGTTGTGTGCTATTGTTGATGTTTGTGTAATTAATAATGTTTATGTTTTTGTTGATTTCTTGTTGAAAGAATCTCCAATTTGTTGAGATTGCTCTTTTATTAATGTGATGAGTAAGGGTAAAGTTAAATTCGAGTATTATTGGGTTATGGTCTGATGAGAGTTCTGGTATGGAGGTGATGGTGTGTTTGTAGTTAAAGTTTTTGATAAGTGCAAAATCTATGGTGGTGGCTGTGTTGTTACCGAATCGTGTGTGGGTGGGTATGCAAGTGTAATATCATGTAGATTAATGTAGTTGTGTAGGTTTACCCCTCTATGTGTGCTTGTGTGAGCATTCCAGGTTTGGTGTTTTGCATTGAAATCACCTATCATGACACAATTGTTGTTTAATTTAAAGATGGTGTCAAGATCTTGTGTAAAATTGGAGTAGTGTGATGATGGAGGTATGTATGTGGAGACGAGGGTGACTGCTGAGTGGTTTGGATTGGTGAGAATAACAATAGTTGCTTCAATGTGTTGGAGTGGTGGGGTAGTTAGGCGATGGTGTGTAAGTGAATTTTTAATAAAAATCATGGGGCCTCCTGAGGCAATTTCTTGTGTTTGCCCATCGTCTCTGTAGGCTGTGTAGTTTGGGAGGTGTTTCGAGGTCTCATGCGTGTTTCTTGTGTCATAAGTAAGTCGGGGTTCTGTACAAAATCTCGTAGCTCAACAATACGAGATTGTAAACCGTTCGCATTCCAAGAGCATAGGCTTAAACCAAAGAATTTAAAACTATTGTTCTGAGCAGTTATTGTTAATTGATTTGCTTTATTATTCATCACTGTCCATCAGGGCTTTAATAAGAGCATAAGTTTTATTAGTCTTGCCTTTGGCCGCTTTGATTTTGGGAAGGTTCTTTAGAAGTCCTGGGAGCTGCTTGAATATTTCTGTTAGTGCTTGTATCATCTCGATGGCTTGGAATAAGTCAGGTGCTTCTTCCTGTTCTTCTGCTTGTTGTTTTTTATTTATTTTTTTTTGTTAAATATGCTTGTTTACTAAATTAATTGCTTTATTTCTATTGTTTTGATGGTTTTTGCTTGAGTTGGTGGTTGTTTTTTCGGATTTTTGAGGTTGGTTAGTTTCAGGTTCTTGTGGCGCAATCTGTTGATTTTTGGAGACGGCATTTGCGAACGTGAAGTTTTCTTTTAACATATTTTGGTTTTTTGCGATGAGGTTTTGTTTTTTCGGTGGTTTGGGGAACTTTTCACATCCTCCGTAAGAAGCTAGGTGTCCCTTGTGGTCACAATTGATACATTCAGGATTGATTATTCTATCTTTAATGGGGCAGTCTCCGGTGAGGTGAGGCTCTGCACATTTCAGGCATCTTGGGTTAATATGGCAGTTTTCTGCCTAGTGGTGGAAGTAGTTACACCAATAACATTGTGTAACTTTTCCTCTGTAGCCTTCGATTTTGACATTTATGTAGCATATCTTGGTGATTTCGAATATTTTCTCGGCTTCTTGCGTTCTTGGTAGGGTTGCAAGGTAAACCGGAAGTGGGAGCTTTGTTCTTCGGTTGGTGAGTTGTTCGACTCGAATAGGGTTGAAGCCAAATTCCTGTAATTCTTCTTTGATGTCATCTGGTTTGGTTTCCTGTGGAAGACCTTTGATTATTGCCTTGACAGGTCTTTGTTGAACCGGGCGAATTACGTAGTATTCGTACTCGGCTCTGGTGGACAAGTGATCTATATTCTTCAGGAGTGTCTACGTAGAGTTTTATGTATTCCCCTGAGAGTTTAGTGCGAAGGTCGGGGATGATTTGGTGAATAGCCTTGAGTTGTTGCTTATAGTTATTAATTTTGAGCATTATTGGTGGAGGGAGTCGTTCCTTAGGTGTGGTGACGACCTCGTTCAATTGTATGTTTTCAGAGTCTTGTATTTTTAGATTTTGAAACTTATTTTGAGTAGTAGTTATTTTGGAGAATTCAGTAATTATTTGGCGTTTTACTGTTTTTCGATTAGGGGGAGTGACGAAACCGTCTTCTTCTTTCCTTTTTAAATTTTGACTTTTATTTGGTGTACTAGGTAGTGTTGTGTGTATGTGACAGCCAGGGACAGAACAAGTAGGAAGTGAGGCATACTCACCCTCCGTAGATGTCAGGTCATCCTGGGCCTTGGAGTGGAGGAGAAGATAGGAGCGGAACTGCTCATCCTTTTCTTCATGTTCAGGGTTCCTTCTGTTGGATAGGATTAATGTATGTATTTCATCTCTATAATGAACGAAATTTCGGATTCGTCTTTGCAAGGCCTGTAGAGTCTCGCACGACTCTCAATTAATATCTTCAATAGGAGATTAAGATCGAGATGAAGATGGAGAAGTTAATTCCATGTTGTATTCCATATTTCCAGTATTGGGTGCCGGGTCAGATAGGGTGAGTATCGGGAAAATAAATTATCCTCGCCGATAGCTCTGAAAAGAGCTGCTTAGATAATGTTATTTCATGCTTAATAGAGAATGGTACGGAGAGAGGCGGTTAAACGTCTGTATCATCCAAAGTCTCATTCACTAATCCAATAATAATAATCAATAATACTTGCTTGTTCGACTGCAATCGTGGCGTATTTATACCTTTCCGGCGAGGCATGACGTCACATAGGAAAATTCACGAAAAATCTGTAACTTTCTTCCCGTTTGAATTTTCGTCTTGGTTTCAGTGCCTTCGGGTACTTTCTATGTGTCGCCAAAGTTGCCAAATCCGTCGCCAAGGTGTAGGGATCATTACTTAAATTCTCTTTTGATATCTGGTGACACCACTGAAAATCCCCTTCTTCCTTTATGAGAGAAACGTAGCAGGGAAACATCAGCTCATGTTTGTAACTATATATATATATATATATATATATATATATATATATATATATATATATGCAACTTCTCTTAAAATATGGAATGGGTCAAGACATGTAATTATTTTTAAAATTATTTGAAAATAGTGCAAACCTTAGAATGGTTTATATTTTTGTTAGGATTTCTTCCCCATGATTTTAATGAATTAATTGCAAGAAAAGATACATATGAAACTTAGAAAATATGATTTTATTTAGAACTTCTGAATTGAACGTTGTAGACAAAATCCTGAAAGACTCAGAAAACAATTTTATTAACATCTTAGAAATAACGACTCGACTAGGCGTACTTACACACATGAACTAAATACTTATTTTTCTCAATATCTCAGAAAACTCGAAATTGATACATTTGTCAAATTAAAAAATTTAATTGTGGTTAACCAAATTAAATATAGGATAAATCATGAATGTAAAGAACATTTCGTCGATCAGTGGGCCAATTTTGTTTCTCCTTATGATGTGGCTGAAAAATTAGATAAGTATGAAAGTGTTAGGTCTTC
Organism: Nephila pilipes; assembly: GCA_019974015.1. Taxonomy (NCBI): domain Eukaryota; kingdom Metazoa; phylum Arthropoda; class Arachnida; order Araneae; family Nephilidae; genus Nephila; species Nephila pilipes. The sequence goes on from BMAW01082704.1 coordinate 166,948, forward strand.
TCTAAAAAAGTAAGCCCGTTAAAAGATCTAAAGATTCAGTTGAACATTAGCATTGTAAAACTGGCTATAAAGGCTCAAATCGCCCATAACAAGAAAGTCAAAGCTACACTGCGAAAAACGGGTATGCAAAATCGAGTAGAAAGTGCTCACTTTTGAATACTTCACATACTCAAAATGGCTCCGATCCCAACGTATTCAAATTTGAGATTCGCACATACTCATTTTTAGTAACAAGCACATACTCAGAATGGCAACTTCACGTACTCACTTTTGAATACGTCACATACTCAAAATAGTTCCTATCCCAACATACTCATATTTGAGTCTCGCACATACTCATTTTTGAATATAATTTTGGATCAATTATGAGTGTAGAATAGAAAAATGAGTGTCATGTATTTATTTGTGAATCTGTTACTGCATCAAATATGAGAATCAAACAATCCAGTGAGTATGTTTTGAATTTATTTTCCGATACTGTGTGTTGTATCGAAAATGAATTTTAAACAGAAAAATATATATCAATTAAAATTTTCAGGGAAATAAATAAGCGCTCCTTTATTTGCAAGTATCATTTTCTTCATCTTATATATTATTTTACACTGTATGAAGTTTTTGTTACAAAACTTCCGATTCAAAATTCGGTTGAATCGAAGTTGGAGGGGGCCGTGCGAACTTTAACTTTCTTTTGGCGATAAATCGCTAATGTGGTTACCATGCAGGTTTGTTTATGGTAACCCTATAAAATCTGTAAAAGGGGATTCGACGCCATCTTCTCTCGTTTCTCATTTGAAATACCCGCCTAGGTGTCATTCTGGTTCTTCATTTGCCTTCCAGGCACGACGCCATCTTTTTTTCTCTCTTTCGGTGAGTGAGTGACTGTGAGGTTTTATGGCGCAAGAGCCAATCTCTCTCTTTCAGAAGCTCCGAGTTTGAAACACCCGCTTTGGCGCCATCTCAAAAAAATCGCCAAGGGGATCCATCAAAGTTCGATTTTACCTGGAATGGATTTTACCTAAAAAAAAATGTAGCAAAATGGCTCAAAATTTTAATAACACTGCTTTTTGAATACTGTAATGTTATTCTATAAAATATAAGCTTCATACACAAATATTTACATGCATGAAAATAATTTTAATGCAAATTAAAGTAAGAAGTCACTAAGCTACGATTACGATGCAATATGAATACAGACAAAAAAACACCTGCAAAGCACAAATAACTACTCACAGAAAATCATTTTCAAATCATAAATCAGAAATCATGATCAATAATATTTCAACAACATTTTTATATCTTAAATAAAAGAATCTTTCTGTAGTGGTGAGTGAGTCACTGGGAAAAAAATGTAAACAAACACAGACGCGAAAATGAGTATGCGTACTTACTCATTTTAATATTCCTGTATTCTACCGCGTGTAGCGTGGTAAATGCGAAATATAGTTCAAAATATTAAAGCAAACCATATTTGTTTTTGAAACCCACTTTGTAAAATACGTAGTCAGTATATAAAAGGAACTTTTATAGTCCTTATATCTGTAATAATTTTTTGAGAATGCTGATTTCCCATTTTTTTTTTTGGTTTTGAATACTTGTTATGTTCACATTCGATAAAGGTATACGCTCAAATCTGATACAAACATACTCATTTCAAAATGAGTACGTCTAGGTATTCATTTTTGAGTATTTCTTTTTTCTCCGTGTAGTCATAATAACGATTGTACACATGATGACTTAGTCAGTCAGAACAGCAAACGTATAGAAAACTCTGAACTGAAGGAAGATAAGGAACAGTTATGACCATTATTGTTGGTCGAGACTATTTCGCCAGGAAAGGTATATTATCCCATTATTTTTCCTAAACGTTTGTGACACTGGATCGATTGCATCAATAATTCCGCCAAAGTTTTCGCCCCTATTTAGTCTCAGAGAAAAACCTTCCAAAGGATACCAACCTCCAATTCGTCAAACTTCTGGGTCCATTCTGAATTATAAAATATTGAAATCACGATGAAGATAGGAGAAGTTGTAAAAGGGTTGCGGAAATTTCAGCTATTAATACTAATATCCCATTCCGTTTACTTTCTTTGAAGGATATGAATACTCTCCAGTTACAATTAGATATTCTTAGTTGCCATGTCATATTCTTAGTTGCCATGTCATTGATTCTTATTTTGATAAAGTGGAGAAACTTTAAGTTACAAAAATTCTAAATTAAATATGTCGTCAGTCTCTTTAGGTCTGTTTAAAAGCAACACAAATATATGTAAAAGATTGTATGATGAAAGATTTGGAACTTCGAATAGAGGGGCTTGGATGTCACCATCTAGCTCGGAAAAAAGTACTGTGTCTGGGGAGGAAAATATAATACGGGTACCAGCATTAGGTTTACCTTAAGCCACTCAACACAGGGCTAGACGCCTGGCGTGGTGTCATCGTCATCGTACTTGTACTCTCAAATGGCATCGGGTATTGTTCTCGGATGAATCTCGTTTCTGTCTGTGGATGAATGACGGCCTCGAAGGGTATGGCGGCGACACGGAGAACGCTACGAACCAACCAACCCATTTCACCGAACGTCAAACTGGTCCTACATCGGGCATAATGGTTTGGGGTGGCATAATTTTTCATCACAGGGCCCCTCTGGTACACATTGAAGTCGTTTGACAGTAGGCATCTACGTCAAATATGTTGTGCAGCCGGTTGTTCTACACTTGTTGCAAAGCACGGTATTCCCAACACGGTATTCCAGTCAATGTCAGCCCGCCTGTTGCACGGCGAACTCTTAATATCCTGACTGAATTTGACATCCTTCCCTGGCCAGCAAACTCTCCAGATCTGAATCCCATCGAACACCTATGGGATTTCATTGGACGTGACTTGAACCAAGGACTGCAACAGATGGAGTACGCAAGCGCCAAATGCCAGCGATTGACAGCTGTTTAGACTTCTCTTTCGCATTCAGTGCCTCTAGTTTCTGTAAATAAATCCGTATTCCAGCACCTTTCGTTTGTATTATAGTTAATTTTTTGTTTCGCCGGAAAAATGATGAGTGAGCAACGAACTGTGATCCAAAATTTCACATTAAACTTAGAAAAAAAGCTATAGAAACTTATAATATATCAAAAGAAGTGTATTGCAATGAACGTTTATCTCGTGCACGTACTTTCGAGTGGTTTAAGCGTTTTCAAGATGGCCGAGAAGACGTTAAAGATTATTCACGCCCAGGTCGCCCTCTCAAGTCAAACCCGGATGACAATATCGAAAGAGTCAGTAATCTGGTTCGTTCAGACCGTCAGTTAAGTATTCGTGTGATTGCTGAGACTGCATTAATTGACGAAGAATCTGTATGGCAATTTTTTCCACCAAGAAAATGCACCGGATCGTTCCACATTGTCTGTCAAGAGGTTTTTTGACAAGTACAGCATCCCAGTGTTAGACAATCTGCCTTATTCACAAGATCTTGAGCCATGCGACTTCTATCTGTTTTCTAAGGTGAAACCTAAATTAAAAGAAAAAATATTTGAGTCCGTTGAAGCCGTGAAAGAGAAAGCGGCACGAGCCCTGAAAGAACTGACAGAAGAGGACCTCCAGCACTGTTTCAAGCAATGGAAGATTCTCATGGAGCGGTGTAGGGATAGAGGAGGGGTGTATATTGAAGGTGATAATAAGTGAATATGTATGACATCTAAATAAAATATATAACAACGTTAGTCTCGTTATTTAATATTCATACCTCACTATTAGCTATCTACTGTTTGTTTTGATTGAACATAGCTGCACAACTGACTATTGGGGACAGACATCCTAATTCTGTATCATGGTGCAGACACCTAACCCAGTACTTCCTCTTTCCAACTACTGTATTATTCTAGTTGAACTGAATGAGCTGCCCTTCTTTTCACTCGCCCCACGACGATCTTGGTCAGACATACAAATCGACTTGATAGGTTTTTATCATAATGCTGTCGATTGTGAATATTCGGTGATGCATTATTAGACTTAAAATTATTATCTCCCATCAGTTCGAACATTCATAGCTTTATTGAATACTTCAATCATACTAGACTAAATTACATCGTTTAAATACATGTAAATGTTCGAGTCAAACACTACAATAACATTTGAAATAAGTAACCGAGTTGTTTGTCCATCTAGCTTTTAGCAAGTCATGTTTTAGTCGAGCTGCAATATCGAGTCCTGTAGCATTAAATAATCAGCGTGTAGATGGGATGATGAATACGGAGGTGTGCATGCTTTTGTGAGCCAGACCGTTAACGAAAAACATGAGAACTGTTCGTTGAACTTATTTTCACAACGAACCGCCAGGTGTCCATTAAAAAGAAAAAAGCCAACGGCGATCTACCAGAAGTGAGATAAAATAGAACCTGGAGGTCCGTAAAATGAAAAAAAAAAAAACCTTACGAACTCCACACGACGCCACTCTAATCTGAAGAAAACCAACGAAAATCGAGAAACCGACAGAAGGTGGACCATCGCAAACGGTTCACAATCTGTTCGTACAACACTTCAGCATACTTTTGAAAGGTAAACCTTTCCCGAAAGGTTCGCCTCGCTTCTTTAAATCTATTGGTTGGTGTAACGTGGATGGGAAGCGTAGTGTGACAGCTCAGATGTCAATCATGGTTCCAAATGCCGGAGGCTATGGGGAAAGGTCTTTTGTGTGGGATAGAAATAGACAGCCGGAAGTGCGAATTACAATAACGCTACTTTAAAAATGATGTACAGATAATTAGTAGAAGCAAAATTTAATTTGAAAAAAAATACATTCGAATCTAACACAGCAGAGGAATTTCTGACGAAGACAAAAATGTTTTGAAACGATATCATCTATCAGAATTAGAAAAGTATTTTTTCTTAATAATCGCAGTAAAAAAATAATTCACGTTTTTGTTTTAAGAGATATTATACTAATCATTCAATGCAAACACAGTTTACCACATAAAAAAATCAAATGGATGTAAATAAATTCTACAAAAAGTACCCTAATCCTTCTAAAAGTGCATTTTAAGAAAATCATCTGCATTAATCTCTAAAGAAATAATCGAGATTTGTTATGAAATTATAATTTTTTTTTATCTTTGTATAAAGAGTTCGTATCTTCTTCAAATACATTGAAAAGTATTTTGTCACATTTCGTTTCTGAGAAAAGATTTTGAGAACGCATAATCATAATATCAAAAAACAGGAGAGAACTGTACGACAGAAGAATTATTTTATTATGTATTCGCAGTCTTTATAATTATACTAATCCGTAGATTAAGAAAATGAAGGATTTATTTATATTATAAAAAAAAAATTTAACACTGCCTGCAGTACTTTTTATCTTACAAAACACAAGAATTTAAGAATTTTTTTAAGTAAAGTAAGTTTATTCGCCTTGTTTACTGAATACGGTTGATGCTTTTTCATTATCTAGAATTCAGTAGAGGTCTTAATTATTGCTCAACTTAATAAGTTCGTTTTATTTTTAAGATCTGTTTTAGCAAAATGTATGAGGTAAATAAATCACTAAACATTTATTGATTGCAAAGTAAAGAACGAAATTTGAAACATTTAAGCATTTAATTTTTTATTCAATAGTATCGACGTAATAGAATGTAAGAAAATGCAAACCTTAAGAGCATTAAGAGAACGAAACAAATCATGTTTTACACCAGAACAATCTGGATACAAACATTTATCCAAAGAAAGCAAAATGCTCTTTCATGCCACAAAATAACCAGATGATTCAAATAAAAGAGATCAGTTGCGTAAGGAAAACAAAAAATGAAAATAATCTGAATGCAGGGGAGGGGCTTTCTTATCTCGCTTCGGTTGAGAATACATAATCTACTGAATGCATAATAAAATGATGTAACATCGTAGGCTAAAGCTGGGTGAATTTTAAAATATCTATAATATGAAATACACGTCTTCTTCCATTAATAAGCATATTTAGAAACACCCAAACACTTCTCTCTCTTTCGGAATTCTATTTTATTTACGAATTTCACGACTTCTTCCTTTCGAATGCTTATTTGCTGCTGCTGCTTTTATGACAGTAAACAATACTGCGCGTTAATCTTATGTAGTTCAGGAGCTTTTTTTCGCCCTACTACCCGAGGATATTAGATCGTTCCTTTCTATTGTTTGGAGTCAGATGTATGAGGAGATTATATAGTTATATCTCAATGTATGCGACACAGTCAGGAAGGAACCCTTTTATTTTCACATAAAATACCTAATCATATGCCTTCCAATTTTTCCACCCGATATTTCAAACATTGTAAAGGAATACAGAATTCAATCTTGTCACCTCAAAAATGTGTTCTATTTCACTTTTCTTAGATTTGAGAGATATTCATTCTTATCTGATATATCGTTACATTCGAACACATTTTTGAGGTAATCTACTGTATAAAGTATTGACCAGTGAAACAATATATATACAGAAGAATTTCGTGAGTACATGAATTCTGTCACTGTCTGGATGTAAATATAAAATTTCCTCAAAATAAATAAAATTATACTAAGCCAATTTCATTCCAATGACATTTACAAAAGAAATGTTATATCCGTTGCTAAGGGAGGGCTATTATTCAATGAACGACGGAACTTTTATTCAATGCATTTGTGATAAACATTTCATTGGATTTCATATCAATGTCAATCACGTTTTACTAGAAGCTGTAACCTTATTAACCATTTTCTTCTTATGTGCTAGAAATGGCATTCTCATCAAACACAATCAAAAACACTTTTGGGTTAAATTATTTCTTCATTTATACATCAAGTAAATATTTTTTAAAACTTTTGTTCAACTGGTGCAATATATTGGAGGGAGGATAAATGGGGAAAAAATTAGATTTTCTTAAATATCAAATTCTTTATGTTAAAACAGTTAGAATATATATGTGAAGGACTTTCAAGCTAATTATTAAAGAATTAATTTTATTTTCCAATATACAGTAAAACCAGTTCCTCAGATACTCGATAGATGGCACCACGAATCAGAGTCATGTGATAAGCTCATGCAGAGCCACCTATTCCAGAACAAAACTGAGGGACACTTCGTTCTCGTTCTCTCTTTTCCCCCACTTTTCCGCTTCTCTTCTCCTTCGCATTACCCGCTTCGGAAGTAAACTCCGAATGCCAGAGTGGGTTAAATGAGGCAGCCATCTCTGTTGCTCCGATGAACTGGTCAATTCGTCATCATCTATTGTAAATACTTTTCACTCTTCATCATCCCTCCTAATAAACAAGTAAAGCTACTACGAGCCTCATCATTGAATTTCTACCAAAACCACATGGAATCTGGTAATGGAATTACCCCCCAGACAGCTCTTTGCATAAGAGCCAACCATCATAGATTCGAGATGTACAATATCATCATCCCATAGTCTACAAAATTTATGGGCAATCGACCCAGGATATGTGCAAACTTTATGAACGTTCGACCCGAGATGCCGGGATCTGCACAAACTTTTTAAGCGTTGGACTTGAGATGCCGGGATGTATGCACAGTTTATCAGCTTTCGATTCCAGATGCCAAGATACGTACAAAATTTATCAGAGACGACGTATGCCTCTACAGCAAGAATAGCCAGTGTCCAGCGACGACGGATCCACTATAAAGAAAATGTGAACCTCACCTATTTCCACAATTAGTTTTCTGCGACGACTAGTGTGTCCCACCTACAAGTAGAACCTCAGTTTTTCTTCGACTCAAAATCATCAAATGCTTCTTCGCATCAAATATTTATTCGTGCTAGTGATAATCTAAATAAGTGTTTAGTTTATGCTCTTTAAAAAGGACGTCGATTCCTGAAAGAGCGTTGTTTTAAAAAAAAATCCAGTGTATATTAATGTGCAAGTTTCACCGCAAGATTCCAGGTACTATAAAACATATTTATTTTTTCGGACAATCGTCTAATTCCAATGAAGTTCTATCATGTAATGTTTTTTTTAATTGTAAAAAAGAAATACCCGAAGAAAAAGTAAATTAAACGTATTGTTTCCTAAGGGCATTTTTAAATATATGTTTTTTCAAATTGCCATATTTGAATTCAAAATCTAGGAATGTCTTTTTTTTTTATTATTGTGTATGTGAAGTGATATGCGATGGTATCTCAAATCATTCAGAGTTCACACGCGAGTATGCATAAGTAATTAGACATCCTCTTTCAAAATCGTAAACGTTCTCCCTTTCCCATGAGATATTTTCAGCGTCGCCTAAACAACAATGTCCGCTGTTTAATTTCACTCTCCCAATGAATGATAACTTATTACTTTGTAAAAAAAATATAAGTTTGGCAGATTCGTGAATTCTAAATTAAGCAAATTGAAAGTGTATTCTCAAAATAGATGATTTTGTTTTTTATTCTCTGATTATTTCACTGTATGTCTGAATATTTTTTGGTTCTAAATTAATTACTTTATATTCTTTCACAATGTTTAGTTATAGTTCTGTGGAAAATTTTAACAAAGGCATTTCAGACTGATATGATAAATAATTCTTTTTTTTTTTTTTAAAAAAAAAAGGTGTACTTTAACAAATTATATCGCAATAATATTTATATCATTTTCACAACTTATTTCAAATATCCTTGCATTACATTATTGTGTTCAATGTATATTTTTGATATATATTTATCTATTTAAGCAAATTAATTAAGCGAGATTCACCATAATAAGCGTGTTTCATTTTAAAATCACTTTTTTGTTGTTATTACGTAAAAACGATTAGAGTATAAATTTCAAATTAATTGATTCTATTTAACCATTTTCATATTAATTTTAAAATGTCGTACCTCGCTAAGAGATGTCGAGAAGATATGTTTATCCTCGCGGAAGAATTAGATATAAAGCCAGATTCTTCAATGACAGTTAAGAAACTAAGGGATTTAATTACTAAAGATACAGAATATGATGAGGAATTCACTAAAAATTTGTTTACGAGTATAATAGAACAGCGAAAAACTAAAGAAGAAATTAAAGAAAAGTTGCGCCTTGAAACACTTGCAGCAGCACAACGAAAAAAAGAATTTGAAGAAAAGTTGCGCCTTGATACACTTGCTGAAGCACAACGAAAACTAGACTATGAAGAGAAACGACTTCAAGATTAACATGAAATTGAGTTAGTGTGATTTAAATTAGAAAATCAACTCAAATTATACACAACGGTTGACGAAACCGACAATTCGAAATTACTAGGTAAGGAAATATCCAAATTTCTCCATAAATATGAAGTTAAAGATATTAGCTTATATTTAGTCTTATTCGAACGTCAAGTGCAACGATTAACAATTTCAAAAGAACATTGGGTTTCATATCTTTTAGGACTCCTACCTTCCGAAATTTCTCACATCATCGCACGTGAACCAGAGGAGATAGCAAACAGCTACGACCACGTAAAAGAACTTCTGCTAAAAAGATTTAAATTAATGCCAGAAAAGTTTCGCCAGTTATTTATCACGCATCAAAAAATTTATAGCCACACTTGGACCGATTTTTATCACGAACTTGCAACATATTTCGACGGGTGAACATCAGGGTAAAAAATCGAATCTTTTGAAGAATTAAGAAAACTGATCATCTCAGATCAAATGATACGTAAAGCTCCTACCGACTTTAAGCAACATTTTCTAGACAAATGGACAACGATAAATTCGCCAGCCGAATTAGCAGAAAAGTTCGAAGAGTATGAAGACGTCAGGAGAACATTAAATCAAAAACCAGTTAATAAGCATTTTAGGGGGAAACAAGATTTCAGAGCTCCAGAAAAATTTCGACAATTTGAATTGCCACGAAAATTCGAGCAGGATAGATCAAGTAGGAAAGTTGCAGCAACCACTAGTTACAATCGACATCACGATGCTCAATCCGCCAGTCACGGAAGCTATAAAGGAAATCACGAAAACTCAAATCAACGGATCCAAAATCGAATTCACGGGAGAGAAAGATATTCGAATTCAAATGTTTCTAATCACGCTCAAACGAATTACTCCAGGTTTAGAAGATTCAACGATTCAACGAAAGAGCCAAATACAAGCCAACAAATTTCACGAGAGAACGTTAAATTAAACATTTGGATTATATTAGCTAATTTTCAACTAAAAAACGAGAGTGACTGAAATTCAAAATAAATTAAAAAGATAAATTATTATGAAAAAAGATATAGACCTTAATGTTTTGAATGCCAATCCTTCGGTCATCTTATGCCCCAATGCTCCCACATAACACCAACTGAAGTAAATTGCATATCCTTGAATGATTATTTATTCGAAACCTATACTTTTAAAGGTTTGTTAATGAGTTTAAAACTAATTCGTCTATTCTTCAATATACTGGGGTCGCGATAGCCTAGTGGTCATGGTTTCGGATTCGTGACCAGCGGTTTTCGTTCAGTCGTGGTTTCGACCCTTGGCCGCCAAAGACCCACCGTGTAGCCGGTGCTGATGCACGTGAAATCTGTTGGGGCCCAAAATCCTCCCGAAGGCGTTGTATGGATGTTAGGAGAGGGGGTGCCAGCTCAGGTGTCGTTCTCGTCACTTGACTGTTCCAAATTACGAGGCCACTAGCCTTCGTGTTGCTTCTAGTACGACGTTAATATAAACTAAACTAAACGAGATACAGGAGCCACAGTGGATGTTATTCCTCAAAAATTAGTTCATTATGTGAAAATAACCGGTGGGACATGTTTTAAATGACCATTTAGATTACCTACCTTTAGCAAATAATGAAATTCATTGAAAACTGAGTGATATAAAATCTAAAACAGCTATTGTTAAAAATAATCTCGGAAGACACGCGCGTATTGGGTTACGAACTTATAGATAAACCATTCTTTAATTTAGAGAAAATGGACACCGATACATCAGTCATGAAAAAGTGGTGTATAGAAAAGCTGGTTGAAGACTAAGAAGCTTTGTCTGAGAAAGATAAATTATATAAAAAATTCACAGCTAAAGAGTAAATTATGTCCTTATCTGAATCCAATAAAAATCTAGCTCTAAATTCAAATGCCACGGAAATTAAAAATAAGGAATTAAGGAAAGAATTAGAATCAGCTTTATGGGAAAAAAAGATAAATAAGAAGTTAAATGAGACCTTCTTAAAAAGCTTGGTTTACTGAAAGACTCAAACTTATTTTTGAAAGAGTAAATACACAATCTAAAGATTTAAAAAGCTATTCAGTAAAACAAAATTCAAAATCATTGCTAAGCTTAAAAAAGCCATCGAAATAAAATCATGAATAATTTAAAAATAAAACAACACACGTAAATGAAAAGCCGCAATAATCAAGGAAATGAAACTTTACATAAAAAAGAATTTTCAAAAGTTTAATAAGACTTTTTTGAGTAAAAAGAATTTTGAAACAGAAAATATTTCTTTTGGAATCATGGAAAAATGATTTAGAACAGGAACTCAAAGTAAAGTATTTCCAATATTTTTTCTGAATAGAAACATACTGGAGAAATGGAGATTTATTTGGAAAAGAAGTTGAAAATAGACCATGAAATCATTCGACAACAGTTGAAATATAGGATTGCAATGCTTGAAGAAGCTCACAAAAGAACATAATGATTATCCACAGAAAGAGGAATTTTATGAATTCAGATATCATAGATCTCGACTTTGAATTATCTGAACAAACTCGCAAGATTCAGCATTTGAAAAAACTTTTAGAAGAAAAAGGTGCTGATATTAAAATAAAAGAGGCAAAAATCACACTCGAAGTCAAAGAACAATTTCATAAATTAATTAAGGAAAAAAGGAAAAAAATTCAAGCTGTAAAAAATAATTAGTCCCTTAAGCAAAAAATTAAAGAAATAAACATACCAATAAAGGGTAAATTTGCTGAAGATAGAGTTAAGAACTTAGTATACATTGTATATCGTCGTTTTTGAACACCAATCGAAGTGAAAGCTGTCCTTGATTTTTCCGAGCCAACTAGCAAATTCAAGTAAGAACTATCTTATGATTGTTTGGGTGTTATAATCATTCTAATTCTATATTCATCTATAGTAGTACCTTTAACAGAAACCTCCAAAGCGAAATTAAGAAAGAGAAAGATAAATTAGTCAGAAGAGGGCAACAAAGCCTTTGAAGAATTAAAGGAAAAACTATTCGAAAAACATTCATTATAAGCATCTGATTTCACTAAGAAGTTTATATTACAAATTGACGCTAACAAATTCTGATACTGTTGTAGTTTTAGCTCAAATAGATTACCAAAGCAAAGAATATCCTGTATTATATATCAGTAAGATGCTTTCAGAAACTGAGAAAAGGTAATCTACCACATAAAAAGATTGAGCTACCATGGTATTTGCTGTAAGAAATTGCAATGTTATTTGCTACCCTAAATTCTTCATCATGAAGCACTTGAATCTTCTAGTTTTGCTCAAAATAATGTGAGTCTGAATGAAGAATTTTTCTGAGACGAGCCCTGGCGTCTTATAATTATACGATAGTTCATTGCAGTGGCAGAAATCATAAAAATGTAGATACTTTAAATCACACTCCATGGTTCGAAGAGAGAAATTTGTATTAGTAAAAGCACATTTAACTTATTTAGTTCACAGTATTTTTTTATGTTTATCAATAGAATTTACGATATACCAATGAAATTGTATTGTTCAAAAATACATAAGTCTCCAAGAGGTACCATTTGAATCAAGACTTTTATTATTAACTTTAAATGTGTTTGATGAAAAAAATGACAAAACAGTTAGGACGATATAAGCAATTATATAACATTAAGATTAAAAAGGAGGAATAAACACAAAACAGTCTGCCGCGTTTCATCAATTTTCAATTGTCTCTCGCGCTCATCGTCGGTCGCTCACTGCTTCCTTCTGCGCGTGGTGACTCTACTCTCTTCACTTCTGTTTATTGTGCGGCGTCCGTTGCCTCTCATTCAAGCGAAATATTAATTGTATATATATATATATATATATATATAAGTTTAGCATACAAAATTGTGTTTCCTTATGAAACAATTATTGTATTAAAAAAATAAGTCACCAAAAGAAAAGTTGCAGAAATAAAGAGAAAATTTTTTAAACAAACTTTAATTTAAAAAATTTACTAATTAAAGTTTATTTTTTTAAGTAAGAGATTATGAGGTTTATAGTTTAATTGTTAGAAAAATATTTAAATTTAAGAAGAAACTTCTCTTCGGACTTCTAAAACCACTTTCTTAATTTATAAGACAAGATTTTAAAACTCCATTTAAGAAAACTATTTTATATTAAAATGGGGTTTTTTAAATCTAAATTCTGTTATACGTATTTCATTTATAGAGGAAGAAACATTTACTAACTAGAATTTCTTAGAAACCGGAATATAGTGATAATTTGAATCACTATAAGAATCTTATAATCTTTTATTCTATACATTTGTCTGTTTACTAAAATAATCTTAGTTATATACAATAATACTTCCAGTTTCTTATTAGAGGGAGATCAATTAATTTTTGTGCTATGAAAAGCAAACTAATTTCGGTTTAAAGAAAGTATACTTTCAAAAAAATAAATGCAACGATATTAATATGACACAAAAATAGAACTATAGGCATATTAAGCAATTCATAAATGATAAAAAAAAATATTTAATTAGAATATAAGAAACATTTCAATTTAGTAAAAGAGAATTGTCTCCGATTATTGTCTAATCCTGTGATACAATCATTTTCTATCTAATTTGCTTGGTTGCAAATATTTTCATATTTTGGTATAAATTTAAAAAAAAATGTTTTCAGTAAAGATAACCCTATTGAAATATATACTTAGAATAAAACTTTGGCTGGTATAATTTCAATTATGCTGTATAATGTATTTTATTTAACACCTTATCACACTGAGACTTATAGATAATACTCTACATGAAAATTTTGAGGATATTTCTTTTCTCTTGTATTATAATTGTAATTCTTTGTGGAACTGTTGTTATATATAAATGGATACTAAAAGATTTGCTTATAATACGAAGTAATGGGTGCTGTTATCCTTTATATTGAATCAGGGAATCCAAACCTTCCAGTGGAGTGGTATGGAATTTTGAAAAGGGAGGTATCAGCTCAAGATTACCTCTCAGTCATTAGACCTTAGCTCCCAATTCGGAGATTCGTAGGCGACGGGCCTCTCTCTGCTAATCGAGCTGGAACTAAACAATAGATGTTACAATCCTTGTATGTATATATATATATATATATATATATATATATATATATATATATATTTATATGACGTATTAAAATAGGTACGTTTAAAATATAAGCCTTGCAAATATTTAAATAACCTGAGATTCATATATTTTCATAATTTTTTTAAAATTTAGACTTCTTTTAGAGTATTTTTACCTATTTGAATCCTCACATTTGGTTTTTGGGATGCGATATGTGTCACTGCTTGACATACATTAAAGAGGAACTCACCAAATCCTCTTTTCGTGATCTCAATGAATTTTCAAAAACCACTTTGTGATACCTAAATTTAATGTTGTTTTTCATTCAGACAAAAAGGTCTATTTTTAACTCAGACATTTTCAAAACCACATCAAGTTACACAATGAATAAACATTGGAGGTACAAATATTTTTAGTTAAAATCTGTTTGTGTTTCGAAATGAATAACTGTTAAATTTGATAATAATTTCAATACCAAAATAAAAATTTAAGTAATTTTGCGCTGATACATCTAAAACCATTTAATAAAAATTAAACATCTTAAGGCATTCAGATTTCTAAAAGAGTTTTAGGGTTAAAATTGATTTTAAGTTGCGATACTTTTAAATAACTCTTCTCATCCACTAAAGAAAAGAAATGTTTATAAATTCTAAGAATCTATTATATAACCTCAAGGAAACAATACTATTGGTTCGAAAGAGTAAAATAACATCTCTCCTAACTCCCAAACTCTACGTTGACAATCGAATACTTTGTTCACTAAGTACCCTTCACAATGCAAAGGAACATATACTTCAGCATCTGTGACAGAGTGAAATATCAACGGTTCAGTGATGAGTGTGCCAATTCGAACTAATGGAGATCGTAGTGTACTAATGATTATAATATTGGTAGTTGCGTATCTGAAATAGCGAAGTCGTAAATTTACCGTCAACGATGTGTTTCAAGATGTGGTTCTAATCGTATAATCGTTGATCGCGCGGAGTGATGTTCGGTTTGTTAATGCGTTAGTTTCGATGCTAAGAACAAGCGTCGAATATTTAGTTTTCCCGTAGTTCAGTTGATGAGAGTGGAATCGAGCAACAGGATTGAGTTACTTACATTAGTGAAAGGTATTCTTGATGTGTCACACACACACATTATTTGTTGAGGTGCAAAAGAAAAGTGGATTCTGTTTGTTATAGGGAAATTTAAAACGGCTTTAAACTTTAGTTTACATTCCGAGTAGCTCATTTATAATGCGTCATGTTTTAGCTACGTTAAGTATAATGCGAAAGTTTTCGACCCAAGTCTTGAGTTCTTCCTTTCTGTTCTACACGAATAATTAATAAATCATATGTAATATGTTATTCTACAAGGATGAGTAGATGATTAATACATCTAAGACGAACATATTTTATTTTCAAAAATCTATCAGATGAGGATAGGATGTTTCGATATGTTTTTTTTTCTTTTCCAGAAGCGTAAAGGAAACTGAAAATGTCAAAGTCAGGGAGTACTCCGTTTTGAGGGGATATATGTAAGGTGGATGAGATTTTTTTACCGAAGCTAAAATCCTGAAATATTTACTTTTATACAAGTATAAAATAATTGGAAGATCTTTTGAGAGAAGAAATAGTAAAAAGCAGGTATATTATGCTTTTAATCACATTTATCGAAAATATTTATAATATTATATTATCATATTCGAAAAGGAACAATCCCCCAAAACTGAGCACATCAGTTTTGAAAAATATTACCTCTCGCTGAAAAATAAATTTTTAGAAGCTGACTACGTCCGCTACTTTTCTTCGGCAAAATTTAATATGTCGAATTTTTCTAATTAATTCTGATTTTAAGATGTTTGTTTTATAGCGTTCATCTCCATCAATAGTTTTTACTTCAAATCTTATGCGATTGTTTTTGTTTTGAAAAGGTGGATGAACTGTGCGTAGTACATAAATAGCTACAAAATGATGAGAAAATAATTTTGTAACTTAATTTAATATTCAGAAGAAGCATTGAAACATTTAATTTTAGTATTTATCGATATTGGTTCGATAATATCTCCGTTATGTGAGTCTGTAAATTACGTGAATGTACTTTTTTTAACAATGAGTTTGGTAAAAATAGCTCACATTTTGCATTATTTTGCTTAGATTTATTTAAAAAGTCATTTAATAAATCCTGTTTGTAGGGGGGGAAAGATAGCAACAGTTAGTACTGCGTCGATTCTCGTGTGTCCTTATTTTAAGACTCTATTCTGTTTCATTTATTCGGTAGATGTAAAAGAGATTGCATGATTTTTATAAATAGTAAAGTAATCGTGTGACCATTGAAAAGTGTTAAAATAATAATACTATTTTAATACCTAAAAGGAATCAAATGTTATATAATTCATGAATAAGATTAAGTTTCTCTGTATGTATATATTATTAATTGTATTCTTTTAAGTTATTTTCCAAGTAAATATTATTTCTGCCAATTTGTAAGATTTTATTTTAATATCTAAGCAATTAAAATTTAGTTACTTAAAATCGAATTTTCTATGACTTTGTTAATCTCCTTTTACTGTCCATGCTGTTTAGGGAGCATTTAAGTGAATGCTCATGAGTTAGTGCTAAATGACACATTCTTCATAAAGCTAGCTTTCTTAACAGTTAAAGAAATACACTTTGCGTATTATATTCAAGAACATTTAAAACCTAGAATTCTATTTTTCAAAGGGTGTTTTTTTTCATGTACTTGTTTATAATCAGTTATTAAGTTTTTTTCCAAAGTTTAAGAAAAACTCTCAATTTCGATACTTTAAATTTGAATGATTTTTTGTGGTAGTTTATTTTTTATTCAAACTTTAACTAACGTGAGATTACATGCTTTGACCCTAAAGCAGGAATAACCATGTTTTTTTTATAATTTACTTCAGTCCAAAATTTATATGGTTTCTAGACTTTTGCTAAATATCTGTTTCAATTTTTCTAAATACTGTACAAATAAAGACAGCTATACTAATAGCAATGTATTAAATACAAGATCTATGATGTAAATACACCGTTTGTGTGTGCTGTTAAATGCAAAGAAAAATTCACAATTTTTTATTAAAATCGTTGTAGACAAAACTAATCGATGCCATTATTTTCTTTGATTTTCCTATGATTTCGAGCTTCATTTCCATTAACACTAATGTGATTTAAACTAGAAAATTAAGGGCACGCTACAATATGGGAGGATAAAATTATTGAAGCAAATTTATATATAGGAAACAATTTCCTTTACCAACCTCATTAGTAAATCCTTGAACGTAATCTGGGCAATATAAATTTCACGAAAGATTGCTTTCCGATTGGATGTTACATTCTATATAATTAAATATCTCTCAACAGTTATTTGGATAAGATATAATCGAATTGGATTGGCTAATCCCCTAATGAACGTATTTTAAAAGCAGTATTGCGCGAAATCAATGCCCCCTTCATTCGAACCACTCGAGCCTTCCAAACAAAGATTTTCCAGTAAACAGTTTATAAATCCCTCTAATGCCGGGTTCACCTAATTACGCCCTCCCTTTAATTCATGGAACCCAACGATTCTGACCGAGGAAGAGGAATCGCATTATTTGGTCATCGTTTTCCCACAAGGATCTTCTCAAACATAACCTTCAATCTGATAAAATTGTTGGATAGTGAAACCAGTCATTCGGAACTCAAAATCAACGGTAGCGTGACGAAATACAGAAATCAATTGATGATTGAATTAAATTACTGTAATTAATATTTCTACTAATTTATGAAAGCTTTATTTTCAACCGCTTTATCCACGAATAGTAGAAAATGACGGTAAGTACTTTCATTAAAAAGAGGGATGTAAGATTTATTTCCAATAATTAAATTCGAAATTAGTTTGAATCATTAGTTTTTAATACCATAGGGCCAAGACTGTAAAACTGTGCTTGCTTCCTGAAGTCCTTAGTAGCCTCGTTGAAACTGAAATGAGCATCGCATGGATTCTTAAGGATAATTGATATGGGAATGTATAGAATGACCTTTCTTCTCAAATAATATTACCATAGAGTTATTTCATTTTTTCAATTTTTTCTTAACTTTCCAGACAAATGGCTATTTGTATAAGACACACTTCTATCATATCAAATATCTTGTCCGAAAATCCCTTTGTACTTTTTATCTTCAATAAATATTCTGTTCCATTATGCGCATTTTATCAAAATTTCTTTTCATGGTAGAATACAAATTTAAGAATAATTTTAAAGCTTTTGGCATACCCATTGTATTTACGTATTAAACGCGGTAGTTATTTTAGGAATATAATTTTAAATGATATAAGGCAAGTAATATTTTCAATTAGGTAATATTTATTGTTTTGTTCATAATATCTCTACTTATATATGAAGATATATACAGATCATCTTAGCATGAATTATTTGAAAAATGAAATATATGCTTTTCCAGATATTCTAACACTCTTAATACTTTTCCAAGCTAAAATTGTTACTTTATTAAGATTTTCATGGTAGAAATAATATGAAAATAGGCGACGCAAGTTTAATGAATGAAAAATAATATAAGAAATAATATGAAAATAGGCAAGCAATAAAAGGAACAATTTTTTTTCTTTAGGAGAGTTTACGTAGGTTGCATTAAATGATACAGGATACACAGCAAGAATTATTTACTAAACCAGTAATTTATTGTAAATAATTTCAAACATTAAAGTTGATATTTTCAAAATAAAGTGCTTGGCGTATTTACATTTCCTATGTAAATATGACATTTTTGGTGCTAGTTACACGCTAAATAAATTATACAATATTCTTGGCCACTACGTTCTAGTCGAACGTTTAGTAGGTATCTGATGTCCCTTCTCTTCGGAAATTTTGTGTGGAATGAAATTGGCCCCGTCTCTTTCGAAACCAAGTAATATAATCTTTTCTTTTGGTTGGATAGCTGAATTAATTAACTCGGCAATTGGTTACTGAGCACCCAACCGGGAAAGGAACTTACACCTACAGCACTGTACATCTGATGCTGGGATGCTTTTATTTGTTTGGACTCCAAAAGGTGCTCCAGCTTTCTTTAATGAGAATCTTATCCCGATGAAAAGGACCAGTAATTGTACAAGCAAAGATTTTTTTCCAAAAGTTATGGCTTTTAAAAATAGATTGGGATCAAGAACTTCCTCTCAAAGAGAGAAAATTTTGGGAAAGATTTAGAGGTGTTTTACCAGAACTTAAGAATTGGAAAATTCCTCGCTATATCTTTAATGACTCTAACGTAAAGGATTTGTTTCTACATGGTTTCTCCGATGCAAGTAAGGATGTTTATGGAGCAGTAATATATCTTCGTTGTGTTACTAGCTCAAACGATGTGAAAGTGACATTACTTAGTAGCAAATCAAGAGTTGCACCAATTAAAGTGTTAACTATTCCTAGACTTGAGATTTGTACAGTTGAGCTACTCTCAAGGCTTATGGCCAAGGTTTTTGAATCCATTCATTTTAAAATTAATGCTGTGTATTTATACTCTGATTCCACTATAGTTTTGACTTGGATTGACTCTTCCCCACATTTGTTGAAAGTCTTCGTTTCAAGCAGAATCACCCGTATTCAAGAACTCACAAAAAACTTCTGCTGGAAATGGACTAACATTGCTTCAAATCCCGTAGATCTCATTTAAAGAGAAGTTAATCCAGACCTAATTGAAAGCAATTCATTGTGGTGGCATGGGCCAGATTTCGTTCATCAAGATATTGCTGAAACTTTCAGAGGACCTGATCCTTCTTCTGATGAGGATTATCTGCAGGAATTCAAAAGAACTCACATTGAAATAACATTGACTCTTACTACCACTGACTCATTCTTTGATTTTCTCTTGAGTGTTACTAATAACTTTTCTAAATTAATTCGTGTTATAAGTTATATTTTCAGATTTTTTCACAACGCTCAGAACCCCCGGAACAAAAAAAAGTGGATCTCAACAAGAGCTACAACAAGGTAAAAGAATCCATAAGAAAATTCGGGGAAGACCTCAATAATATACGCCAGAGCAATCCAGTAGTAGGCAAACTTAGGACCCTAAATTTATTCTTTATATTCTTTATATTAAGAGTAGGAGGTCGGCTCTAACATAGTAATTTAAATGTAAATCAGATGCACCCTATGATCTTACCAGCAAATCATAAACTGACTAAGATGATCATAGAACATTTTCACAAGAAGCATCATTATCTGGGACCTCAAAATTTACTTTATAGTGTTAGAAATGAATATTGGCCTTTAAATGGTAGAGCAATTTGTAGAAAATTGTCCACAAATGCATTATTTGTTTTAAAGCTAAACCTGTGACAACAGAACAAATTATGGGCAATTTGTCTAAAGAGAGAGTAAATTCAAATCTTACGTTCAGCTGTTCTGTTGTTGATTTTTGTGGGCCATTTTTTATTAAATATAGAGGACAAAGAAAAGGTACATACCATAAAATTTATGTCTGTATTTTTGTTTGTATGGTAACAAAGGCAGTTCACTTACATATAGTGTGATTTGACATGCGAGGTATTTATCGCAACTTTAAAGATATTTTTTGCTAGAAGGGGTAAGTCGCAACGACTGTTTAGTGACAATGATGCAAATTTTGTAAGTGCAAATGTAGAACTTAAAAAATTGTACAACCTTCTGAGAAGATCTTATAAAGAGTTGCTTAACTTTTTCCCATCAGAAGAGATTGAATGGAGATTTTTGCCTCCCAGAGCACCAAACTATGGAGGTTTATGGGAGGCAGGAGTCTTTTAAACATCATTTCAAAAGGGTTGTAGGGAATTCGAAATTAACTTATGAAGAGTTTCTTACTATAACTTGTCAGATTGAGGGAATTTTAAATTTTCGCTCACTTACACCTTTATTCGATGACATGGAGGATCTGGAAGTATTAACTCCTGGTCTTTTTCTTACAGGTCGAATGATAAGTGCCATTGTCGAACCTAGTCTTACAAATGCTCAGGAAAATAAACTTAAATTTTGGCAAAGGATTACAAAAATAGTACAAACTATTTGGAAAAAGTGGCAAAATAATTATTTAAATATTTTGCAACAACGAAACAAGTGGATGATTACATAAAACAAAATAAAAATTGTTGATATGGTAATTGTTAAGGAGGATAACCTTCCCACTTGTAAATGGATTATGGGCAGAATTGTAGACATTTTTGTTGGAAAGGATAATAATACCAGAGTGGTAAATGTTCAAACACAAAAGGGTATCTTTAAAAGATCTATTTCAAAAATTGCTGTTTTACCAATGGAAAAAAGTGATTAATATGATTAATTGAAGGATAATATTATTTTTATTTCAACTTGTAATTATTTTGCTAAAAAATTGGTATTTGCTTTCTATTATATATATTTTTGATCATTTATACTAATAATATTAGTGAATAAGGTGTATTGTTGTTATGTGCGTGTATGTATTGCATTTATAATTTTGTATGAAATTGTTGTGCTTCTTTTTCTGAAATTATTATTCCAATGGCTGGGAGGACGTTCAGTCCACTGTCTATTTTGTATTTTCCAGAGAGGTTTATTGTAAAGCCACTAGATGGCGCTCTTCCTTGTAATAGGGGAGAATTTTTTTTTGATTTTCGTAGAATTATTTTGGATTTAAATGGTACGGTTGTTGAGTCGCAAATAGGTGCGAGATCCAATATAGTTTGGATTTAATAAACTTTATTTTTTGTTTAAATGGTTCGTCGTTCTTGATTAACCAAACTTTAGTTACTTATAGTAGTGACACATCGTTCCCTTTAATTCTTATGTTTAATTTAGTAATTTAATAATAACTATAAGAAAAACGGCACCTTAGGATTCTAAAACTGTTTCTTGCAAAACATTGTATAGAACTTTCTATTTCAGAATTTTTATATTTATGAAACGCTTTTTTACAGTTACACCCCCTTCCATCTTAAATACAATTAGTTTTTTAAAAAAAAATTAATGAGCAAATTTTTTCAGTACCGTAAACGTTAAAAAAGTTCAAACAAAGCAATATGAATTTTTGATGAATATTTATCAATAAGGTCGAATAATCTTAGGAAGGAAGATTATTCGATATTTCTAATCATATATTTGAATCTTCATTTCTTTGAATTTTTGTAAGTAATTTTTATATTTTGATTCGTTGATAATATTTAGAATTATGATTTTATTTTTGCAATTCTTATCACTGAACCTTTTTGCATCTTTTTATCATTGAACTCTTTTACACTTTGGATTTCCCAATTCAGCCTACCAAGTCGCAAAGGGGAAAGGTTAGTACCATGAAACTAGTTTTACCCACCTCCCCCTTATTCTGTCCTTAGCCCGAAATTGCTTTTTGATTTATTGGTTTCCATATTTTCATTTATTTTTTGATTTACTTTTACATTTCTTTCTGGCTTTTTGTCTTTTTAAATATTTTAAATTATTATTTCATAAATGTTAAGTATATATATATATATATATATATATATATATATATATATATATATATATATGTTATATTCGTTTTATGTTGTTTTGTAACATTACTTTAAAAACTATTAGTTTCAAAAATTATAATTTAAGGAAGGCAATATACAAAAATAAATAAATAAATAAAAATAAACTGCATTAAAAGTATCAGATTTTAAATGCCATGTCCAAAATGTGAACGGTTTTTTCCCGCTAAAGTAAAAACCGAAAATACTATTCAAAATTGTTAAACAAATGTTTTGATTCAGAAGACCAGTATCGAGAGACTTATAACAGAGAAAGATGTAAAGAACGAACGAACGAGAAAGTAGTAAAATCTATTTCTAATTGTTGTCATTAAGAAATAAAAAGCTGAGGAATTTAAATTAAATGTTTCTATTTATAAATTTATGATTTGTATTATCATGATTTATTAACAATAAAATCAATGAAGATACTTACAATAATGAAGTAAAATATACTCTAAGGTAAAAATAATACCGTCACACAAAGGAGTTACCTGATTTTAACATTCTTTGACCCAACATAGAAGAGATTAAATTTTAGCTGTTACTCATCTATTCAGGTTGCATGCCTCGCATTCTGATTTGAGCCCAATATGAGCATATGCCATCTTCTGAGATGAGATGTGTAGTTGAGTCAAATGGCATAAGAATAGAATAGAAAGATCCTTCACCATTTGAGTTTGATCGATGTCACTATTCAAAGATCTTGTCAGGAATGATTGACCCATAGCATAACTCAATGTCAAAAAGTAATCGGTCGATTTAGGGAGGTAGAAAATGAGGATAGAGTGATTGTCACAATGGTATTCATTGAACTAGATTCGGCTTTTTTAAAGATCTGACATGTAATCGGGCGTGACGTCATAGCTAGTATACTTCGTATTTTTCATTTCTTATTACTTTATTTTTGGAGTATATGTATTCCATTGACGTCACTACTTCTTGCTAAAGCGGATACTGATACTTTGATTCCTCTCCCAGACAATCTGTCTGATCGTCAGTGTTGGCCAGAGTGATGGTCTGTGAGATTTTCTCATGTAATTGGGTGCATTCCATATAAAACTTTGTTAATAAAAGCTTTTTAAAAATGAAATGGATGCCTCGAAGACGCCGCAATGGACATTGGCGACCATAAGGACAATTGATAGTCGACTTAAAAGATGGAATCAGATCTAGTTTAACCAGGAACCTCTCTGACTGAAGTAGAATTGTTTTCAGCCATGAGTACCACAAAAACATGAGCCCCTATTACTAACGAAGATGTATCTGGAGACGTCCAGGACAGTGGTGACAGGCCAGGGGGGAGCAAACACGGGACAAAGTTAATTTGAAGGAAACAAACTTCGTACACTAACACCTTTCTTTTTTAAGGGTTCCTTTTGTGTGTGTTATTTTATCGCATTGTACAAAATCGTATAGTAAGGAGTGCATGAAAATGATAATACAATAACAAATAATAAACTATGAACCAATGAAGTTATTTGATCTGCAGACAATATTTTTATAAATATATTTTCGAATGGCAGACGATTTTTACAAAATATCTTTTGTCAAAATGTTACAGAAGTCCTGTTTTACTTTTTTCCCGATAATATATAGTTTTCTATTTATTTTATTCAGAAAAGTTCAATAATATTAAACACTTCTCTTCCATTTAAAATCTAATACTTATTTTCTGACTTGGCAATAAAAACGTACAAACAACTGTCGCTACGCAACGAAATGTTTCATTTTCTTACTGATCGGCGCTAGATATCTAAAAGCGTAGTGATGGACTCGAGAAGCCCCATTTCGGCTTGGATGGGTGGACGTAAAATGTCTGCTTGATGATATTAAAATATATGAACAATCAGATTAAAGCAAAATTAAACAGAAAAGATTGGCAAAATCAGCAGGCGGTGTGGGCTAAAACCTCCTTCGGGATGGCCCTGAGGGGTCCTATAGACAGTCGCCAAAAGTGCACTACATTCATTCATTTCATTTGGTATCCCTTATGTTGTTATCTGTGCCACCTTAACAACACGATAGTACACCGAATAGATTCTTCGCTTTGTTGAATTGATTTTCCTTGTAAGGTGTCCCGGAGTTACATTTATACAGAATAATGGCAAGAAATACAAGTAAATCATATCTACTAAATGTCTTCGGACTTGTCGAATTTCTCCCTAGCTAGCTAGATTGCTATCCCCAATAGAACAAGGCAAATGGAGAGAGGTTGGCGAGAAACTCCGCGGGAGGACCATGAGTTCTTTGAATTCATATCAAGTTGGAGAATATCTTGCGGTCCGATTAATACTTCGTCTTATGTTTATAACTGTATCTCTGAATAAAATATTCGGTAACTCAGAAATTTTAACCCTCTTTTTTGATGCATATTCTGCGTCATTTTTTTTATCACTATTGTCTTTGAATGTATTTATAACAATGAAATTCAAAATGATACTTACGAAGAGAAATGTGAAAATATCGAAAACAATATTTTTAATTATATGTGCTACTCATTTTAATTTAAATTTCTACTAAAAGGCAATTATTAAGGGAAATAATTTGTTAGAAACATCTTTTTTCATAATTCTTTTAAATTTCCAAATGTGATTTTGAAAAACTATTTAATAAACAATGTATTGAATTTAAAATAATTAAGCAAGAATAAGTGGTGGAAAATTTTGAAATGTGGCGCTTCGAACCCTGCCTTAGACACAGGAATTCTTCTATAAAATGATTTTGACCCTTTATCATCCCTTCTGTAACAGAACACTCAAATGCCGTAAGTGTGCTGGAAGTCATTTAGCCTAAGATAGTAATAAAATAATGCAAACTACACTTAAATCTTAATTTTGTGAAGGTCCAACTTCTCAGGTTGTTCCAAAACTCCTATCAACCTTTAAAACGAAAATCCACCAACGATTAATGTTTGGATGGAGGGGGGAAAACAGCAACAGAATCAAAATAAATCTACTCCACAAATTACTCAAATTTCATCTCAGCAGACAATCACAGTACCTTTAACAACAATACTGCTCTTGTTGATACAATGTCACAATTATTAAATCAAATTGGAACCCAATTACTTAAATCCCGGCTTACAAATTTCAGACAAGGACTACTTCATAAAAATGGGATAGCCCTTCACACCGTGTTTTTAGATGGAAAGATAATGGAATAAGAAAGTAAATAGATGAACTAAAAAGTTCAATCGTATGATTACGATATCATTGGAATCCGAGAGATTCATCCCTCAGACGCCGTTCAAATTCCCAACTCCATTTGTCATAGAAGTGAAAGACAATCAATCCACCGAGAAGGAGTCACTGCTGTTTTTGTTAAAAAATACTTTTAAACGCCCCGCTTGATTTTTAAATTACCAGATTTTGAAAATACCACTCATGATACTTTTTTTTTCAAAAAAAAAAGGAGTGGTTCCTATATTACTCTGCTTCTAGAATTTATAGACCTCCTCATTGCACTATAAACACCATACAGTTACTATTTTCGGTCACTGTAATGCTAAGCATCCTTGCTGGAAGGATGCTAAGCATCCTTGCGGGCAGGGCAAATAAAAATGGAAGCATTATTTACAACAGGGCCGCTACCTCTGCATTTGATTCAATGGCTCCTGATCTCCCAACTTATTTCCCTGTATCCCTATAGTCCACACAACTCCATTTTTGACTTTGAAATTAGCAAGAATTTATCCCATTATGATAACTCCTCTGTTAATGAACTTAGCAGCGATCAAACCTCAATTATTGACCTCATATTCACAAATATCCTCCTCCCCTTCAGTACTGAGAACTCTTAAAACTACAAATTGGTATAAATTCCAAGAGGTCATAAATCAAACTATACTGGGACTATAGCAATATATGAAGTAATTTAATATCAATCAGAAAAATAGTTTGATAATCTGAAAAAGGAATAATTGCTTATTATAATTTTGTCTGATTTCAATTGCACCATTTATACAAACTTTATGCTATAAAGGGTACATTTTTTTGTATATAAAAATATCTTATTTAGCTGCTAAACATATCGAGCAAGACATGATAAAATGAGTATTCTTATATAAAATAAGAAACATTCTTAAACAGGAATCAAAAGACTACAACAATAGTTTTAACCAAAAATAGTAATGAGAAACTGTTAAAATAATTAACATTCTCTTATAGGTATTTTAGAAGCAGGTGTAAAGTTACATGGCTATATTTCAAAAGTAAATCGTTTTTAAAGAATCCATCAAAGGGAGAGGGGGGATTTACAATGACTTTGAAATATGTTCTAGATTAAACATAAACTCGATTCTGATTTTTAAATTATTATTTTTGGAAAGATTGAAACTCTTATGATCATTTTCGATTGCTTAGCATGTTACTAAGTGTTGAAAAGGCTGAAAAACTCTCCATGAAAATAATTTAGTCTTATTATAAATAAAAAGTGAAAGCAACGATCTCATGAAGAGCAATTATTATTTAAATGTATATAATAAAAAAAAACATTTTGCTGTTACAAAAGGAACAAAAAGACGGGGGGGAATTCGGTTTCAAAAATTAAAACAAAAGTTTCTGTAGAATATCAATTATTGCTTGAGTCCAATGAAATCAAATGTGGTGAGAAAGAGAACCCACATCTGAGTCCATTCTATAAATTAACAGTACAGTAAATAATTATCAATTTGGAGAAAAAGAAACAGTTCCCTGGATCCTTTTAAGTAATATTTTTAATCAAGCCATTTTGTGTTACATAGCAATAGATAGATCATCATAAAAGGAAGGGAATTTCAGAAAAAGTGGAATAAGTTGCATTCAAAGTATTACAAAGAACAGATTAAGCCACCCGAGATGCGATTTTTTATCATAATTAATATTAAATTACTCTATTATGTAAACATAAAAATTAAAGTAAACGATAGAATATCAAAACATGAACAATAGTAAGCTTTTCCGATATGAAAATTAAAGGAAACGATAAATCATTAAATTAAATATATTTTAACTAAAGATTATTAAAATTAAAGTAAACAATAAAATATTAAATTGAATATATTGATGCTGAATGTAATTAAAATTAAGGAACTCTATAAATTATTAAATTGAATATATTTAAGGTAAATGTAATTAAAATTAAGGCAAATGATAAAAAATGGAAAAGTGATCTGGTAAACCAAAAGTGATCCAACTAAAAGAATAGCCCCATGGGTGGCTAATTATTTATTTTTAAAGAAATTCAGGAATATATTAAATAAAATACCCTTTTTTCATTATTACAAGACAGTTTATTAAGCTTGGGGCTATGGGAGAACTATTCCTGTTATTTCTCAAAACTCTTTTTCAGTTATTCTTTTTTAAGCGTAGCTATTTTATTCCAAATCCTTCTATGTCAAATATCTGACGAAATTTTTAAAAAAGAATTTCAAGTCACCTACTAGTATTTATAAAGATTCGTGGTTAGAATTTGTTTTGAAGTAATTAATAAAATTTTTATTTGAATCCGAGGCCTTAGTTTTTATTTTGTCTCTTCACATTTGGCGGAGTACATTGGAGCAATTATATCATCTTATTGCTTTTTTTTCGAAATCTTCTCGATCATTTCCAAAATATAATTATTCATAAATTATCAAATTGAATATATTTAAGCTAAAAGTAATTAAATTTGAAGCAAACGATAAAAATCTGAATCCGACGCCACAGAGTTTTTCATTTCCAAAAAGTTTGAGCACGAATTCATTAATATCGCACATTTATTTCACTGTACGCTTAATTATTGAACAGACTGGCAATAAGATAACACTTTAAAATAAGTAGACTTTGTGCAAACAGTCTATATTTGCTAATTTCATCTACGAATTATTAGATTCAGTAAATAAATATACTGTTAATTAAAATTAAGAATTGCTGTCAATGGTAAAATATATTATTTTATTTTCCAAAAAATATCAAGTTTCTTAATTAAAATGGTTAACTCCCTACTAACAATAATTTTCCCGTTTCTTTGCCGAAAAATAATCTCCTGTGAAAATCGTCAGCCAGATGATGGAATACTTTCAAGCGTGTTCGAAAAGACAAACGATTTTAATACTTTTATACAAGTAATTATTTCATGTAAACAATATAATTTGTAAGACTTAAATTGGCAACTTCGTTAATAATCGTTCGCTTTCATCAGTTAAAAATTGAAGCAGGTAAAGGCGGCAAAACTTATAAGAATTCTGGATAGTATCGTCGTGGACAAAAAAGGGTAAGTAAAATATTAAAACAACGCTCAAAAAATAAAATGATAGCTTTAATGAATTTTTTTCCAACATTTCTCGCATTACGTATTTTTTTTTTTTTTTACTTTGTTTAGTTAAACAAGCGTTATGACAAAATGGTACATTTCATCATAGAATATTATATTACATTATGTTTCGGAAACAATAGATACTTTGATCTAAATTTTTTTTCTTTTCTCGTAACTCGTTTAGTTGACATAAATTTTAGAAACGGTAGTATTAACATATTTTCCTAAGCAAAATAATTATATTATATATCATCGTATATATTTATATTAATATATTTACATCATCGTATAATTTTTTATGCTTTTTTAAAGAGATATACTTTTCTTCTGCTGTTTGTTTCTTAGCTGTATGCCTTTTTTTTAAAAAAAAAAAATGTTTATTTTGAATTATTTGCATTACAGTTTCCGTAACAAGTACCAATTTTTTTGCATTTTTATGAGCTTCTGAGCGTAACATTTCTCTATTTTTTTATTTTTGTAAATTGTAAACTTTATTTGTTAAATTAAAAATGTCCTACAAAAATGTCCATTTAAAATGTCATTCAAAAATTTTTGTACTCAGAATTTAATAGGTATTTTTATGAACTTCTCAATTAGTTGAAAGTTTATAATATCTTTTGCCATAATTCACATCCATATAACCAATTTCCTAAGAAACATTTTTAATTATGCAACTTTCATTGATTATGCTTAAATTTTATTAGAATAGTTATGATAGGAAGGAGCTTTTATCCACATGGTTCGCCATTGTCCATGTCTTATTTGAAACAGAAAATTATTCAGAGAAATGTTCATTATAAGGACCAGTTTCATATTTTATTTTATTTACTTTTTTTTTTAAATTTGTGCACTTAAATTTTTAAATTAATATGTGTACTTTAATTTATCAATTTAAAATTCAATATTTTTATACAATATTTTTGTCTTTTTATTCAATTTTTTGAATTTTAAAACTAAATTTTAAGTTTTATTCATACTGTGCTTGTTAATTTCATTTCAAGTTAAACATCTATTAATATCACCAAATTTGGGAAGTTAGTTATTTTCTCTGACGTTTGAACTCGACCGATTGATTGACTCTGATATTAAGAAACTTTATGATTTCATCAAACTGGAAGTGAAAAGGTATATGTTTAATGGAAGTAATATTTTTAGTATTTTAGTACAAAGTATCCTTCTTTGAACCCAACGGAAGTGACATCTTTAGCAATAATAACAACATTTTTAGTTTTAGTAGAAAAAGTTTTAGAGTTAGATGCAGTAACTTTAATAGATACATTATCTTTAAAATATAGGCTAGAGTTAAAGGTTCAAATTCGAAGAAATCTGAAACTTGTTCAAAATAATTAGTCTTCATAGTGAATCTCAAGTATTAATAATAAACATACATATACATGTATATATATATAAAGGTCGAATCAAAAAGATGGAAAACTATTTCAAATTCTAGAATTAGAATTTATTTAATTAATATTTATTTAAACACCATATTTACAGGTAGTGTTAGTTTAAAACAGATAAAAGTTTCATGCTTTGAAACAAGAAAATTTAGTACTTTTTAAACGAAGGATGATAAAACAGGATAAAAAATCCTGTTCTATTATGACATATTCAAAGTACTAAAATTAATTTTAATTTTAACCAAGATATGAGATTTTAAAACCACGTTCCTTTTTTTTAGCTTTATATTCTCTTAAATAAGCATATTAAAGTAAGCCACTACTTTTATAATAAAGGAAAACGATTTATTTCTCTCATTTTGATATGCACCCGTCACCAGGTGTGAAATAATAGTCCCAATGTAACCCATGCATGTCGTAAGATTCGTCTAAAATGGGTACCCAGTGTCTACATGGGTACCCCACCCCTAGGGATTACATCAGGGGACTTTAAGGGCTTGCCTTCTTCAGGTAGGTACGGGCTGCGTGCCTGCGTGGTACTCTGAAGATCTTTTTCTTTCCCATGATGTTTATTGTTTTTGGTAAACACTGGTGACGCGTCCCCGGGATACCCTAGCAATAATTCTCTGTTTTCAACCCTCCTTCTTCTCAAACTTATCTATTTTCCATTTTTCTTTTCAAACGTCTAGACCACAGTCACATCCTGTTTTGCGCAGCGTAGTCATATTTAGCTCTTGCACAATTAAACTTCCCTTTCAGTCACTCACTCACTATTTTGAAATGCGTTTCTATATCAGCCATTTAAAAGACACACGTCAATTAAATAATTAATTGTGCTTTTCAGAAACGTAATGAAATAGAACAAGAGAATTCCTCAAGTGAAGCATCAAGTTCCGAGAAACTGTCTGAACAAGAAGTAATTTCTTCCTTTGAATATGCTTTGAATAATATTTTTAAATAATTTTTTCTTTTAAAATGTGTGTTTTCGTGCTTTATGCGAATAATTGACACTATTTTCACTAATTCCCTGAAATGGGTTTGTTGTGAATAAAATTAACCGAATTTTTTAAAATTTTAGATTAGCTTTCAGCCATTTTAAACACTGAGAATTTTGTCTTAAAAATACAATTTGCTATTAAATGTATTAAATCCCGTCATTCTTTATTATTTCCGAATTTTTTTTAGAAAGATGGTGATAAATTTAGATTGATAGAAATTCAAAATTTTCACTCTAAAATAGAGTTTCGTTTCGTTTATCTGAGATCACCTTAAGGTGAGTGATTATTGAAATGATAAAAGATGATGAATGTATTTTCAGGTGTGTAAAATGTGGTGAGTTACAAAAATGTGCAAAAAGAATGAGTTTCAAGTATACTTTTTTTCCCTGAGTATTATTAAATAAATACTTTCTTGAATAAGCTTGAAAATCCAATTAAATATTGAAATGTTAAGCCGAAGAGAGAGAGAAAAAACTGGACATAATTGGGTATACTTCACTGGAGTTGTAGTAAAACAACATAAATTAAAAACAATTGAAATAAAATAATAAAATTATAATTATGAAATAATAATTATTTAAAAAATTATAATTTAAAATAATAATTTTAAGAATTATAATTATAAAATAATAATTATTAAAAAATATAATAATAAAATTATAATTATTTAAAAAAATTTAAGTATAAAATAATAATTATTAAAAATTATAATAATAAAATAATATGTATTAAAAAATTACAATAATAAAATAATAATTATTAAAATAGTAAAATAATAATAATAATAAAATTAATAATAATAAATTTTTATTATTAAATAATAATGCCATAAAAATAAATTAAATGTTAAAATAAGAATAAACGATAGTTTATTAAGGTAGACAACAATATTTCGTTCGGATATTAAAATAAAAGCAGACGATGAAATATTAAATTAAATATGTCCAAGCAATGCAAATATACCTAAGTAAACTAAATTTAATTATTGCATTTATAATGTATTATAATGTCATTCTTTTGAACCTAACACCGTGTATCCTTTATTTTATGCCCACGCCTTTTTGTTGACGTCATTTTCTGAAAACAGCATGTTAATAAAATAAAAATGTTAAAATTATGTGTTTTTTTTTTTCCATCGCTCCTTTTGAATGAAGTAAAACTTGGTAGAAAAGAATTTATGGAGAAAAAAAATAGGATGGTAGTATTCGGTAGGTGTTCGTGCGATTGTTGAGATTGTAAGGATTGGCAAAGAATCCGTGCGGCAAATCCTTCCCCCAAGACAATGAGCTGACTCATTTCGCATCGTCTGTCAAGCGTCCCAGTGTTAGACCATCTGCCTTATTCACAGGATCTTAAGCCATGTGACTTCCATCTGTTTCAATAAGGTGAAATCTTTATTGAAAGGGACAACTTTGAGTTATTGAAGAAAGCGCAAGCGTCCTGAAGGAGCTGACAGAAGACATCCAGCACTGTCTCGAACAATGGAAGATTTGCATGGAGCGTTGTAGGGATAGAGGAGGGATGTATATTGAATATGAAAATAAGTAACTATGTATGACATCAAAATAAAATGTTTTGCAGCGTCAGTCTCGTTATTTAATAACCACTCCTCGTATATTAATCAAAAGCTACAAAAAAACAAGTTGAAGACACGCAAGATAAAAATAATATTTTTTTAAAATCTATTATCATTGTAGAAAACATCTAATATAATTCTCTCTAGAATCTAAAACCTAACTCAGAACCTTAATTGATGATTTAAATAAGAAATCACCAATCTGCTTCAACAGTAACTAAGCAGCTTGATATCTTAAGTGGAACTATCTTCAATCCGCCAAACTAATAGAAGAATTTCAAACTAAATAACAATTCTTTGACAAAAAGTCGTTATCCTGTGTTTCCCTTCATTTTCCGTTAATTCTATATCATTTATATATCATTACATCCAAATCACTTCAGTTCTACATTCATCTAATTTATCTAATCACACTTCATTTGGGTTGTGCAGAAATTATAATTTTGGTCAATTCACTCACAAATTGATAAAATTCCACGAAATTAGAGAAGAGAAAATCTCGAATAGCTCAACTTTACAATATTGTATTAAATTTTATACAATACGTAGTCTTTGCTCCAAATATGCGTTATTATATGTGATTTTCCAATAATAAATCGTTTTCGGTAATCCGACGGTGTGCTAGTTCGATATCTGCCAAACTTTGCTGCATAACTTTGAATTTTTCATAATTTAATTCATAACAAAAAGTTATCAAATATTCAAGGCGAAAATATAAAGTTAATCACCACTACAAAATAACATTTTAAAATAAGTTAACTGATAGCTTCTTAAATTATATAACAAAAACAAAAGAAAAATTTTCAAGGGTTTTTTTTTTTCAAGATACATTGTATTTTATGTCTGGATATTAGGAAAATAGTTTTAAGAAAAAAATAATTGAATTAAAATCAATTAAAATTTCGATTATTTGAATCTCATTTGCATTTTCAAATGATTAATAAAGTTAACGAATTTTAAAATCAGATTTTGATTATCTTTTTGCTCTCAATTTTATAATATTGAGCCAAGTTAATAATTTTTTAAAAAAAATTATTACTTTTTAGAAACGAACTTGAGGAATTACTGTCTTTTTTATCATCTCTCAAAATCGTTCTTCGAGTTATTTCTTTGTAAGTGTAGCAGTCTGTCCTTAACTTTTAAATGAAATTGCATTTTAAGTGTTAGTATCGAATTTTTGAAATATTCACATTAGTTATATCTCTTCAAATTAGGGCTCCAAATTTTATTCTTTTATTCCACGAGACATGTAGTATTTGAATTCGAAAACTCACTAAGTTCTGTACTTCAAAGAGTTTTTGAAAGATCAATGTATTTTTTTCTTTCTTAATTAAGTTGAGTTTATTTTTACAGAGTAAAAGAATAGCCATCAGTGCAAAAGAATCAGAATCTACAATTCGTGAAAAAGGGGAAAATTGGATTGGGGAGTAAGCATTACTTTAAAACTGATTTTGAATTCTTCAATTA
This sequence comes from Nephila pilipes, assembly GCA_019974015.1. NCBI lineage: Eukaryota > Metazoa > Arthropoda > Arachnida > Araneae > Nephilidae > Nephila > Nephila pilipes. Next base: position 201,357 of record BMAW01082704.1, read on the forward strand.
TTATTTCTGATTTTTTTTTTCTGAAGAAATATTTTCAGTTAATAAAAGAAATGATGAATTAGAAAAATTCTTTTTTTTTTTTTTTTTTTTTTTTTTTTTTTAATTTAAAAAAATTATTATTGCTTAGTAGGTACCTTTGAAGAATTAATTAAAAGAATTCAAAAAATTTTAGATTTTGAAATTTTCAGTTTAGTCTTTACAAGTAATTTTCAAACATGGTAAACGGCATTAATTACAAATTATTTTATTTTTAGAAATGTGTTGAATCAGGTGATTACCGAACCAGATTCATCCGAAAGTGATGAGTAAGTAATTTTACAACTACTCACGGTTATATTCTATGCCAACTGTAAAATGTTTTTCAACTCCATTCCATTCAGCAGTGAATACAAAATGATTATATATATATATATATATATATATATATATATATATATGCGCGCGCGCGTGTGTGTGTGTGTAAAGAAAGTGAGAGAGACAGAACTATAAATAAAATTAAGTGCTAACGAATCCATTGATATAAGCAAATCGGAAATTACTTAATTATTGTTAAGATCATAAAAACTATCAAAGAAGACAAAATAATTAAAAAGAGAAGTTAAAGTAATTTAAAGTACTGTTTCTGGCATGGGACAGAAATTTACAGTTAAACATATTCTTACGGATCCAAACCATCCCACTCAGGAAATTACATTATGACTCAAAATCAAGAACCTTTGAACAAGGACACTAGCAAATTCCAAATTACAAACGAAAAACGAAGAGAATCCTAAAAAGAAGTATCATAACAATAAATTAATTTTTAAAAAACTCTGTTACTTAGCAAATATTAACAATTAAAAAAAAATCTTTTAGATTTTACAAATATATATATATATATATATCACTTATAATCTTTCAAACAGAAATTCAAGTTTCTTCGATGAAGAGGATCCCAGTCCAGAACCTACAAGAGGTAAGAAGATAACATATTTTATTACTCACTAGTATGTTAGTTTTCTTCAGAGGGTTTTGCATAAAACCTATGTATTGTTCACTTAGAACTATTGTAATACTTCAATACTTCTCTATGAATTTTATTATTTATAAGTTTTAAAAATTTAATTCAAGTTTCGTTGTTTAACTCTGTCTTAGTACAAAAGCGCAATACTTCAATATGAATTTGCAGGTCTTCCCAAAATATAATTATGCTTTATTTATTTATTTACTATACAAACATTTGTTCAGATATTTAAGAATATATGGAAATCTTCCATTTTTATTTGGAAAAAACATGGTTTTCAAATATAGGAAAGCGACTAAGTAAGTCAAAACGAGTTCAGAAAATTATAACTTCTTACAAGAGCATTTTCTTAAGCTGATGTATGAACAAATATTTTCCGGGTTTTTTTTTTTTTTTTTTTTTTTTTTTTTTTTTGGTAAAATAAGGAAAGAAATATAATATTTAAATAAACTGAAATAAATTTTTGTGTATGTCATCTAATGGATATTAAAGTTGGAATATAACTTTTATACATAAATGAATAATTTATAATTTCGAGTAAATAGGTAATAATCAATTGTAATTAATTTAGCTAAGTGATGGGATTAAACTAACAGTGTTAAACATATTAGTTAGTATAAAGCAGATTAACTAAATTTTTTCTTTATTTCTGTTTCAAGCTTTCTATGCGGAAGAAGGAAATTAGTCTCCTTGAAAAAATATATAATGAAAAGCATACAATATTTTTTATTTCATCAAAGTTTTAAGCACTTTTACTCTGTAATACTTAAATTTTATTATGGAACCTTAAGTTATTACCTAAGTAAGATGAAGAAATTAATAGAGTAAATCTCGTGAGCAAGATTTTATTATTTTTATTAAATAATTACAAATTTCATTACTTAATTTATTAGAAATAATGTTTTTGGAATTTTAATAATTTTCCTATGCTCACATTGCCTATTCCTGTACTCGTTAAAATGTACATTCACTCCGTAAAAGTATATTTCGAAACATTAAATATAAATTTCATGGCAATATTAAACTAAGCATTTTTTTCCGGATCAGTCGGATATGAAGGGTTCCGATCCGTCCACTTCCAAAGGTAATATTTCAAAAATGCATTCGACGGGAAGTTCTGAAGAGCTCTTACTCAATTCCACGACAGAAACGGCTGATGACGAACATGTGCAGACTGCCACAGAAATGGATGATGAACAACCAATGCTTACCTCGACAGAAAAGACTGATGGAGAGAACAATTAAAATCAAAAATCAACAAAAAAACAAAAAACACATTTATAGAACTAAGTAAAAAAGTTGAAACTGAATCAAATTTGAAACTAAGAGATGAATAAAAATTGAATCAAATTTGAAACTAATTTGAACCAAAGAATAATTCGGATACCCCGCAAAACAAAACATGCATATTCAGACTGGGGATTGAATTGTGGTGTTAAACTAGTTCTATAGTACCAACCCTCCCCCAATGCATCTTGTTGGGCAAAATTGGATTACTTCAAAATTCAAATTGCAATTTAATGAAAAGAAACAATATACAAAGAAGAAACATTGAATGGCGAGGTATCTCAATTACTAATTATTTTCAAAAACAATTATTTTCCAAACTAATAAAATATATTCTTCACCTAAAATCCTTCCAACTAAAATTTTATAAACAAAAATCATCTATTAAATTATCCAATTATTAATTATCCAAATAAAAATTATCCAATTAAAACTTATCCATTTAAAAAAATTATCGAATTAAAACTTATCCATTTAAAAATATCCGTTTAAAAATATCCAATTAAAAATTTAAAATTTTTTTTTCTGAAACAATAAAACATTATAATTAAATATTTCCAGTTAAAGATTTAAAACTTTAAAAACTACATACCTGAATCCGTGCTTTTCATCGAAATTCAATTCAAATTTCATAGTTGTAAAGCAAAGATTCAGAAGATCATATCTTTGACAAGTGATCATGAATCTGAGTGCAATAGGTTAAGTAACTTTCTAAGTGATGATGTCCACCACCAAGCACTGCTGCCAGATAAATTTTGGAAATCAATAGTACTTAACTAATTTGAGTTTAAAAATTTTCAATATAGAATATTTAACAAAAATCCACCAATAAACCAATTATGACCAGAAATCATGTGGAATGATCAGAATTTTATTTGTTATAATTATTTAAAATCCAATTGAGTGAATTATGTGTGTGCAAATGTGTAAAAATACAGAAATGTTTCAAAATATCTTCACAACTATATATATATATATATATATACACATATTAATTGTACTTTTTTCTTCTATTTAAAGAAATAAATTTTGTATTTATTGTTACCTGCTTTTAGTTTTTTTTTTTTTTTTTTTTTTTATCGGCAATATAGTTGTTTTATCATTTTTGATTATCTAGCTGAGTATTCTAATTTGTGCAAGAATCATTATAATTTTTAAATTAACTCAAATTGAAATATTTGATCTTTTTCTAGGAAGGTGAATGACTGGAAACTATGATACTCATTCTATCTACTATTAAGAAATAAAATAAAGTTTTAAAGAGTGTATGAACTTAAACTTTGTGATTATATTTAGCTTAGTTATATTTTAAAAATGTAATTTTAATGTATTCAATAAAACTTTTAAAACTGTTTTAAGAAGTTTTATTTTTATACCTCTAAAGATAATTCGAAGACAATGTGTTTAGATTTCAATTTACTTATAAAAAGAAATAAATTTCACTTTTGTAATACTTGTTGTCCTAGAATTCTAAATTCAATTTTCAATAGTAAAGTTTTTTTAGGGGTGTAGAATATTACTAGATAACACAATACTTTTTCAAAATTCTAAAAATATTAAGCAATACGAATTTCTAAAATTTTATAAGATATTACTGAAATATGTTTCAATTAAAAGTTTAACTTTCCAGCGATAGTGGATGACTATCATATGTTTTAAAAAGGAAATAGATGAATTGATTGCTTATTAATGTGGCACTTAGAATGAAGGCTATTGGCTAAGAATACAAAGCCAGTTTAATAAATCGCCCAAAATAACCGAATTTACTTAGGCTTAGAACCACTAACAAGTCAATTGAAAAGTCCCCGGCCTGACACATACATGGCTCTACTAGAATCAAATTCATGCATTTTTTAGTTAGCCTTAACTCTCAAAAGATGCGTGTATAAATTTGAAAGCTGTCGGGTCATTAGTTTGTGAATTATAGCACTTTGAGTGAAGCAACTTTTGTTATTGTGAAAAAAATGGATAAAAAGGAATTTTGCGTGTTGATAAAATATTGCTTTTTGAAGGGAAAAAATACAGTTGAAGCAAAAACTTGGCTTGATGCCGAGTTTCCGGACACTGCCCCAGGAAAATCAACCATCAACCCAAAAGAGATTGTTACCGACGAAAACATTATTAAAAAAATCCACAAAATGATTTTGAAAGACCATAAATTGAAATTGAATGAAATAGCAGACACTCTAAAGATATCAACTGAACGTGTACATCATATCATTCACGAATATTTGGGTATGAGAAAGCTCTGTGCAAAGTGGGTACCGCGCGAGCTCACTTTTGACCAAAAACAACGACGAGTTGATGATTCGGAGCAGTGTTTGAAGATGATCGAGCGTAATAAAGCCGAGTTTTTGCGTCAATATGTGACAATTAATGAAACATGGCTCCATCATTTCACTCCGAAGTCCAATCGACAGCCATCCGAGTAGACTGCACACGATGAACCCGCTCCAAAGCGTGGGAAAACGCAACAGTCGGCTGGCAAGGTTATGGCGTCTGTATTTTGAGATGCGCATGGAATAATTTTCATTGACTATCTTGAAAGGACCACCAACAGCGACTATTACATATCGTTATTGGACCGTTTGAAGGAAGAAATCGCCGAAAAACGGCCGCATTTGAAGAAAAAGAAAGTGCTGCTTCACCAAGAGAATGCACCGTGTCACAAGTCAGTGAAAACGATGGCAAAACTCCATGAATTGGGCTTCGAATTGCTTCCTCCTCCACCGTATTCTCCAGATCTGGCCCCCAGCGACTATTTCCTGTTCTCAGATCTGAAAAGAATGCTCGCTGGGAAGAAATTTTCGTCGAATAAAGAAGTGATCGCCGAAACTGAGGCCTATTTTGAAGCAAATTACAAATCGTACTACAAAAATGGTATCGAAAGGTTGGAGGGTCGCTATAATCAGTGTATCACCCTTGAAGGGGATTATGTTGAATAAAAAGAGCTAATTTTGCCAAAAAAATGTATTTTACTATGGTAGGCCGGGAATTTTTCAATTAACCTGTTATATCGGTTCCCTGAAAAAAGGAGCCTCCACAGAATACTCAGAGGGAAAAGAGGAAAACAGAGGTCTGCAGAAAAACAATACATACAATATTTGAAAAAGAATAAACATTGTCATACAATGTAGTTGACGAGCAAATCCATAACATAACAAAGTCCTTGACAAATAATAATGAAGAAATTTACAAAATGAGATGAAAATAACATCAGAAAGAGCCACGTGTAAACAAGAAGCATAAAATGGTGAACAATCGAAGGAAGAACAAAATATTCAAATTGTGAGCTAATGAATGTGACTAATGAAAATCATTTAGAGTTTCTTGATATTAAGCCGTTGTGAAATGTTTCAAAATGCTATTACAAACCAAGGTGAAGTAAACCAAAGCCGGCGACATCAAATTATTGTTACTTAAAATTGTAGTTTTGTGTATTTGCTTAACCGATTTCATTGTTATTTAGTTAGGCTTACTTAAGATATTTGTTGGCTTTCTTTTCTCGTAATATACAGGCAAGTATGTTAGCTATGAATCTGTATAGAATTCCTCTCTTATTTCCTATCAATCACATTTTTCTGGATGTGTTTTGTTAAAAATAAGTCTCGAATTTAAAACCGCCAATAATAATGCGAAAAATAGTGTACATTTTGAGACAAACTAAAATACGATAACATATTAACCTTCTTGTAGTTAAGTTAGTTTATATAAAAACGCTATTTTTCTTTCTCACTTACATATTTTCATTTCTAGTGATTTTAAACTTAAAAAAAAAATGGTATCTTAACTGTACTTCCATGACCATTTCTTAAATTATAAAAGTTTTTGTTAACAAAATAGAGAGTTTTCGGTGCAGACTCAAGTTTTCCTTTTTCTCAAGATCTTTCTCTTTTAATCAAATAAGGTCAATTGTAGTGAATTTTGTGTTGTATGGAGTAATGCACACAAAGAAAAGTTTAGACCAATGTAATTGTTTCCTTAGAATCGCGCCTTAACTGTAAGGGATCCTCAGTTCTGAAATTGAATACAATCCATTTTATGATAGTGGATTACAGACCTAAATCTAAAGTAGCCATACTTCATACTGATGAAGTGTGGAAGTCTGAAGAGTGACTTGAAATCTTCCTCGAGTTAAACATAGTGTTATAAAGGCTTTTTAAATCGTGGACAAAGAGACAGCCAGAAACATAAATAAAAGCATTCTAATCTACTATGTTAACTATTTTGAGCTTTAATTTATGCATTATTTTCACGCTGTATTACAATACTGTTAAAATAGTTTCAATAGTTTGAGTACCAATTGCAAGTTTCGTATAATAACTAAGTGTTTTGGAAAGATAAGAACGAGATGCATTAATGTTTTACCTTCATATATATTTGATTTTTATTCATCAAAACAAGCAAAGAGACAATTCCCTGTTCATAGTTTCAAACACTCGATTCACTTCGCCAAGATGAGTTTCAAAATGGACACGAAAAATGCATGACGGGAAATGTATGAAAAATGTCTTCATATGTTATCGCCCTCTTCAGATCTCTCGAGTTTCTTTGGATCTTTGCATCGAAACTTCCATCTCTTTTATGATTTATCTATGTTCTCAGTCAGACGAAGTAGACATTTTTGGAAGAAATTTAACTTTCATAAATGAGATTTTAATCTAGAAATCGATCCAATTTACCTTGAGTTTATGCATAAATAAATGCTACTTCGAATAATATAAAATATATGTGATTTGCATATTAAAGTTTTAATGAAGCTTGGGTCTAAGATTATGTGAATAAATTAGATTAACGTAGAAAGCGTTGTAAAAACTTTTAGTTAAAACTCAGTTATCTGGAGATAGTGAAGATTTTGTCTGAAATTATTTTACATAAATAATACAAAAACAAGTTTCATCAAATATTTACTTCTATATGTATGTCAGTATCAATTTTGAAAGTCTCAAAAATAATAGATTCATCTATAGAACCTTCTTTTTTTTTATTTCCTTATTTTGTTTCGCATAAGTCATAAAATGTATTATTTTTTCAAATCCTACTCGAAACAATCTACGTTTTGGTTCTATGTTACCAAAACAATCGAAATGTAAGAGAAAATTTACTCTTCCCTATAAAGTCCCGGGTTCGATCTGTGGATGTTGAAGGAGAGCCTCTCTACTTGTGAAAATATTGCACCGTTCAGTTCTTTAAAGCACTACATTTATTCTTCTAAATAGTAAGTGATATCAGCTATTTACAAATTATATACAAAGCTATCGTTAGTTTCACTAGCAATTGCGTGCCAAATATAATCCGTACAAAACATGGTTACATAACTAACATCTCCTTTCGCAGAGGAGCATGGGAAGAAGGGCTCTTCATACCGTCATCACTGCGCATGTCTGCGAAAAAGGTTACAAAAGAGAGCATGTGATGAGCGGGATTCCAAACACTAAGCTAGTTGAAGAATTCAACGTCATTCAATAGTACACATAACTCGCTATTTCAAAAATAGTATCTCGATTCTTATCCCAAACACCCTGCAGAGCATAAAAATGATTCTCTTCCCATGTGAAATCTTCTTTTCAATATCAACTGCATTGTCTTTTTAGAAGTGCTTAATTATTCAAATGGTGCTTTGCTCAGAGTCTGTTACAAATAACAAGAATTCAAATGTTGAAGCTCATTTTTTGGTTGGGAACCCTTTTCTGGGCCTTCTATTATAAGTTTACAGGCCTTGATAATAAACTTTATCTCATGTTATTCTGTCATATTGTACTTTATTTGGAAAATAAAACAGATCCAATAATACAAAAAACCAGACGGCCCGTAGCAAAAAAGATCGTATATAACACAGTCGGAGACGATATTAATTGTTGTATTTCTAATCATTAACTTTTTATTTCTCCTTGTCACTTCGAAGTTGAATAACAATGTTTCAATAGGATCATACATATTATTATTATAGACTTTAAGCCGATATTTAGAGTTTTATAAAATTTAAATTATAATGTATTCACGAGAATTTCAAGAAGTGCTTGACTATTTCAACTGAAATATATACGTTTGAACTCATAATTACATAATAATATAATACAGACAAATTACTAGAAAAACGTAAAGAAATTGATAAATATGTGCCATTATTTTATATTACGGGAAAAATACTGTAATATAAAATATTTTACTATAAATTTAATTATTTATTAATAAACTAATTTTTCTTAATTACGTGTTATTACGCTATGTAAGAACATTTTAATAATATAAAACATATTTAAGGTAAGTTCATTATTACATACCTAAAATTTAGAAATTCTTCGTGATAGCTATTCAAGCTGGACGAAAACATATTAGTACGTAACATGTAATTTGCCAATATTTCAATGTGATTTCTGATTCTTAGAACATCCTTTATTCCTCCTAAAAATTAGCTTCTATCGCTTTGCATGTACTTTTTATAAAAGAAAATATTCTTCTGGTTTCTTTAAATTTTCTTTCCACCAAATAATAATATTCTATCATGGTTTTTTGTTACTGATGTACAAACGGGAAATGAGATATTTAATAACTCTGAAAAGAAGAAGGACTAGAAAACAAAATTCTTTCTCGAATTCAATTTTTTACTGACTCCAAAAAAATTAGAAACTTCATCCTGTTTCTTTGGACAATTAATTAATATAAAAAGATGTCTGAAACGGAACAAATATGCAGAGTAAAATTGACAATTTTGATTGATGTCAAATTGAGGGTATGCATAGAGGAGTAAGGAACCTTTGTAAGTAATAATCTCAGACGCGTTAGTTTCAATTGGAAATAAGTTCCGATCTTTAATGATTTTAGGTATTTATTCTGCTATATCGTACGAAACTTTTTAGTTTTATTCTACTCTTCTGTTACTTTTAGAATCCATCTCATTAGACTTTTCCTCTTCGGGTATATTTTATTAATTTTTTCGCATCCGATCTCCTATGAGTTTTAAATTTTGTTTGACATTATTATTTATGGGTTACTCTCCTCTTTCAGATTACTTTATGAACTGATTTCAAACCTAGAAGCAACCAAGAAAACTCTATAGAAAAGAACCAGTTCTTAACATTCTGAAAACCAAAAGAATATACAACTTTCCTTTGGTACATATTTTAATGCGATTCTCTCTATGCCTTTTAAAATGTTTTATACATGCCGTTGCCAATTTAAAAATAATGTGATATTTAATAACCAATTATTATTTACTACTCGATCGAGACATCCAGGTTTTATGTAGATTTGAGAATAGTTAACGAAATTGAAAATATTTAGTACCATAAAATGCTCTTTCTCATCCAGCTCTTTCTCATGTAGAAAAATAGAAAGTGTTATAAACATTTCGAGTATTGAACTTTCTTAAATATAGAACTCCGAATTTTCTCTTCTTCCGCAACTTGCTGACGCATGGAATAAAATAAAAATTCCAAAACATGCTGATGTTTGCGATGTAAAATTCTAAAAGAATTTATTGAAATGTATTTAATTTTTAAAAGAAATTTGATAAAGCTCCCTTTAATTGAAGAAAATTAATTACCCCTTTGGATACTTCACAGCAGGTGATAGGGATTCAACAGATGCAAATGAGCTCAACTGATCTTATTTCCACTCGTTGCGTTCCAATTCATTTCCGCTTCACCTGCCCAACCCATAAACCTCAGGATACTTCTAGACACGGACTTCATTCAGTGCTCATAAGACCTCTGGAGGAAATCTTCCCAGGATCAATGGAGTTTCTCTCTCGCCCATCCATCGTCTCTTATAGAAATATTTCTTGTTGGGAAGGAAGCAAATTGTGTCTGAAAACAGATCGAAAGATTTCAAGGGAAAACTTGGGGATCGTTATGAGATGGGGTTATTACTTTTTTTTCATTTCAAGAATAGAAATAACGGGCTTTGGATAATATAGATTATCTTAATTGATTTCTTATATATATTATGAGGAGTTATTTTTTTCAAGAAAATTACTACGCTCAGATTTTTGAAAATAAGAATAATTTCGATCAAATGTCCTGTATTATATATTTTTGCAAGCACTTTTGAAGCAATAAATAGGCTCAGTGTGATATAAAATATACCTAACAATATGAATAATAAATGTATGATTTTGTTGAAATATTAATGAAATAATATCCTTTAAATCGTTCTATGCCTTTAAGAATTTCACGAATGTATGATAACGTACTGATTGATTCAAAACAGGAGAATCCAACTTAATTTAACAGCTATAAAATAGACATTATTTTCCCTTTACGTGAGATTTCCCACCCTCTAAAATTAACCAAATAGAACGCAAAAGGCTTTGATTTCTAAGCGTAAAACACTCAATGGAGAGCGTTAAATATTTGTTTGCATTAGTAATCCGTATATTTCTGGCTGTTATGAATGACTGTCCATCATTAATCAATGAGCAATTCGATTAAATAGCGGCAAAATATGTGACTGAACAAAAAAAATAAAATACAAATAGTTTGGTCCAAATTAAAGAAAGCAACAGAAGTAAAAATAAATTCACATACTCATTCCTATGAAAATGTAGAGTTCCATATATTTAAAATGTTTTATCCTTATGTTGTGACAAATAATTTTTTATTGCTTCATTCGAAAATGTGATTGCAACTTCAGTAGCTGAGTGGTCATGGTCACAAACTTGAGGTTAGCGATGTATCGGTCGAGTTGGATATTCGAGAACTGTTTCAAGTATAGACCTATCGGATAGCAAAGCTGATGCGTGTCTGATCTATCCAAGCTCAATATCCGAACGGTGACGTGATGTGGAAATCAGAAGCTGGGCTCTCAACACAGATGTCGTCAACATCACTTAAATGTGGATGAAAGTTACGAGATCCATTGCCAATAGTCTTCACGCGATTTCTAAGTGCGATTTTAATAAGCAATCCGTCAATCAAGCCTAGTCCATCTTTAATTAATCATTTCATATTAACGACTGATATCTCTGACTAGCTTCAATATTCTTTTTCTTTCCATTCTGGAATCCTGTTCCTTGCTTTACACTCTTAGGTTCATGGGTTATTCATGTCCTGATAATTTAATTGTATATTGGCCTTTTTGTAATTATTTGGCTTACATGAAATTTTTTGGTCAGTCTTTAGCCTTTTTTAACTCATACAATAATGAGTTACAAATCAATAAATCGAGAATACGTTGAGCAATAGAGTAAATGGGAGATTTTTAACTTATGTGTGTTTATCTAACGAATTATTTCATATTCAGATCGCTTTCAATACTTCATTTTAAGTGAAATACGAGTAATATTATACTGAATAATACTCCTTAATATCAAATAAGAAAATATCAACATTATATAATCAAATAGAGACAAAAATCCGTCATGTTAGGAAAAAGATCCTCAGAAATTTATCTGATTATTTTTTTTTTTAATTCTATCTATAAGATCCAAATTAACTTAAATCATTTTTATTATCATTAGAAAATAATACAAAAAAGTTCTAACGAGAAGAAGCAAAAATCAAATATCATAAATGAGATATGTGAGCAGTCATATTTTTCAATAAGTAGAAAGCATTCGAATAAAATATCAAAATTCAAAATCATATTTATGGAGTTTTTCTAGTGTTTTGGAAAAAGTAATTCATGATTTATCTAAAAGTTACATTTGCATCACGAAACGTTAATTTTGATTGCTAGTATCTTCGGTAAGAAAAATTATTTCATCTTAATTTCATTCATTTTTAAAATATATTATACATAACTGAAGCAAATATGTTTTAGTTAAATTAATTGATTCCTTATTTACGTCATACGAAGAAGCTACACATGGGGTAATGGCGACGAACCTCGTCCTTTTGAACTTCGGTCAAGTGACGAGGACGACACCTTATCTGGCACCCCTTCTCAAAGTTTCCAACCAGGCCAGTGGGAGAACTAGGAGCCTTGAAAAATTAAACGTTTATCAGCCCCGATGTGTGGTGAGTCTAGTGCAAGACAACAAAAATCAGGATCTCAAGACCATGACAACTTTTCTGTTAAATTAAAGGAAGTTAAAATCTAGAATAGAGTAGCAATTAATCAGAAATCGTATTGACAATGATCCTAACATTCTTCATTATACAGTTTGTTTTAGCATTTTGAATGTGCCCTATTCTCTCGCTATCTTGTCTCTTACATGCACACATTCCCATATTTTTTAATTAGAAAGTAAATATCTTATACAATATGCTCTTTTATTTTACTAATATGTTTCTATTTAAATACATATATATATATATATATATATATATTTCAGATATCCAGTAACGAGAACGATGGAATTACAAGTCTTTATTGAATGCACGGCGTTTCCTACATAGGGAGAACACTGGGAAAACGTATTACAATGTTTGGTAACAGTCAAATGAGCCCCGACTACACGCACGCAAATTGCGTTGTGCGGCCTTCAAGCTCGTATCAGAGTTTTTAGTTGAAGACTTGACTTGTTTTGGGAAATAGTCTCTCTGTAATTTAGAAAACGGGAAGGTAGGCTGTGATTGGTCGACTGTTGCTGTGCTGGAAATTCTATTGGCTGTTGGTTCTAATCTTAAGTTGGATGGGTCTTGGCTTGGGAAATTCTTCTAAATTGTCTTAAGATGATGCTGTGGAGAGGCTGCTTTGCTATTGGATGATGGAAGGCAGAGGATAGTAATGCCATTGACTGCCCCTGGTGGTGCT
>BMAW01082704.1:225618-243184 GCA_019974015.1 Nephila pilipes
AAAGGGGACGTTCGGGTATAAAAAAAAGGGGATAGTCCCTGTTCTATGGAATGCCAAGTTTAATTACGTGTGAGAATTTATGAAGAGCACCGCGAAAAGTTAGTCCGTCTGGCATCTGCCACTTTAAATTTAGCACTGTATTCAAGAGCATCAACGCACTCCTTAAATGTAGAGGGTTCGAGAAGCGCGAATTCTCGGACATGTGTTGATCCAGACAACATGCATCTCGATGTCTTCTCTTGCTGTCATATGCCTTGTATTATTAATATATATAAGGCTCTCGTCTCTCAGCTATTTTGAGTTCATGTTAATATTATGAAATTTCGATTCACCTCCCTCGAATCTAGACTTAAATTTATTTGTTTACAATAATTATTCCTAAACAGGAAAAGTTTTATATACTTCTGTATTATGGCATTTTTTACCGATTTTCAAAAATATTTTCTCAAATATTTCCTTAATCTGAAAATGCAAAATTGACCCATTAAAAAATATATAAAAATGCAGTTAAATATTGAAGGGGAAATGTAATTCCTCCAAAACCTTCATTATTTTGCTATTTCAGTGCACTTTGTTTCGTTCAAATAAATACAATATCCTATATCTTAGGAGATAAGTAGAAATTCCAAAGGATTAACATTGCATTAGCATATTTAAAATGACTGGTAAATAAGAATTTTACCTTTTTGACTATGTGAAATGTTTTAATAAAGCTAATATTAGCTTTTAATGAATAAACTATATATACATTTTGAGCAATAACTAAACAGTAATAAAAACATTAATTTGTAAAATGAAACGGTTAAATTCTCTTGTTTTAAATAAACTCACCAGTGAATGGACTATTTTAAATAAAAAAAACCCACAAAAATATTTTTACAGTGGTCTATTCGATTGTTGTCACATAAGAGCGAAACTAAGTCTTAACATGAGGTAATTCGTATTAATCAACAAAGAGGTTATTATTTTTATAAAAATATAGACGGAATGTAAAATAGAAGAAACAACGAGAAAAAGGAATTTAGCTTAAAAGACAGTTCACCATAATTTTAAGACAATATTTAAAGGGAAATCATTAAATATAATTCAAAAATGAATATGTGAAAATTTGGAAAGAATTAAAATTTAAGAACATATTAATTACAAATAATGGATAACACACAACTGCTTCCTTTTTATCATGAGTCAGAAGCAGCGATTTTTGTTTTTATTAAAAATAAAGTAAAGTTTTCCTGCTAGAGTTAAAAACTTAATACGTTCTTAGGGAAAAAAATAGATTTAACGCGCTGGAATAACGAGTGGCTGTGCTCACAAATTGAACTATCCTTTAAAACAGTAATAAGGGTGTGTTGACATTAAGCATATAATAAACAATTTTATTCATAATCATTTGTAATACTTAGTGAAATTTATGGCTATTTTGAAATGAATAATTGTGAGAATGAACTTTTTAAGTCAGGAGCAGGGTTAAACAACTGGGATTTCTCAAAATTATCTCAGCGAGGGCTCTTTTGTGTCATAGCAGTAAGAAATAAGCGCTCTTAAATTCTTATATATGTGTTAGTGACAAAGAAAAAAAATTTAAAGGAAGATTTAAAAAAATGCTAAAGTTATAACCGAGAAAAGAGGAGCAGAAAACATACTAATTACCCTACTTTCTGGATGAAGACATTAAAATGAATAATGACAAAATAGTTGTAGCCGAGAAAGTGAGAAGGACCCAAAAGATGAGCACAAAGATAACAAAAAAATACAAATTGTTTCCATTACACAACTTAATGGAGCTACGGTATGACGTGCACCAGCGGTGAGCCCATTTGTTTTGTCTACCATTAAAGAACAGAGACGTCTGGCTTTTTTAAATCTACTGAAAGGGGAAGTGCAACGTTCTTTGAAATGAAAAAGAAGCAAAAATCATTTATGCCAAAAGACATGTTGTTCCGTTGTAAAACTCCATCCTATTTCATTTGTGTTACGCTTAAAATGAAACACTGTTTCCATGACAATGAAGAAATGAAACTGGAAAATCTTCGGAAATAATATTTCTAACTTTTTCCAGTCACAACCTTTTCTTATAAAAAATATCCTACAGTAGATTATCTTTCGAGTCGCGACACTAAAGATCTATTTCTGACATGGATCGTATAACAATGAAATGTCATTGGCTGGAATATATAAGCAGGGAATTAGACAATTGGATGAATCGACATAATAATAAGAAGGGGGAAATGAGTTGGAATATTTTATTTGTAAGTAATGATGATTGCATTGATAAAACGTTTTGAATCTTGAAATGAATACTTGTAATTCGATTTAATCGATTTCATTAAGTATTTTGTAACTGTTTATTATTACATGAACATTCTCTTTTAGTAATACAACAAAAACAAAGGCAAAAAAACTATTATTTAAATTATTAATTATTATATATTTGTAAGTAGAACTCTTACCTTTGTATAAAACTTTTTGTTTTCATGCGAAAATTTCATAGGATCCGAGATTTTCGAGTTTTAGTTTTATATAATCTTCTTAGTTTTATAGCATATAGTTGTTTTCTTTATAAGGGAACAATATTTGTAAATTGAGTCACAGAAAACATATCTATCCATCTAACTAAACTCATGTGAAATCCTTCTAGATTAATTTAATAGAGCTAGCTGCAAAATATTTCTGTTATCTTACAATATAGCAGAAATATTTTGAAAAGACATTAATTACAACGGGAGGAGAAGCAATTTTTCCATTTGAAATAATGTCTTATAATAAATCATTATTTTAAATTTAAGGCAATTTAAGCGTCTCCTCAAAAGATCATCAAATAGATGAGAACAACATTAAGAATTTTGATAGGACTTATTGATATATCACTTTAAATGGAGCTGTATTGAACATTACTCCCAAGCCAATATAATTGTTTTAATTTGTCGGAAATTATTTTCGGCTACCTATATAAATTATCTACATTAAATCAAGTTTAATTGGAATATAAAATTTACTATCATTAGTATTGTTTCCTCTTCAATAATATGTATTTGAAGTAGCACCCTATTGTGTAAATAATTTTAAAAAAAGTAAATCTTGGTTATTCAACTATTCAGAATAATTTTAAACAGTTTAGATTTGTTTGTATTTAATTACAGAATTACATACAACCTTATAGTGTGAATGAAATTATTGTTTCTTTGTTTAATGTTTTTCGAATAATGCTAGAAATCTTTAATGCAATGAAATTTATTTAAATTGTGAAACATCAAAAAATTATGAAACGTAGATCAAATGAAAACTGTTCTTAAAGTGAAATTTGCGCATGAAGAAAAAAATGTAATAAATATTCTGAATGATTAAGGTTCTATATCGGAAATTGAAAGCCGAGAGTAATATGAAAATATTTCTTACTAAAAAAAAATCAAAGCGGTGAAATATCGTCGCCTAGGCTTACACTATTAATAATCTTTGATTAATTCTTTAAAGGCCCCAAACATTAATTACGTGTTAATGTGACATTAAAATTTGATAAATTATGATAATCATTTGTGTAAAATGACTGGCTACTGAGAAAGATGCATTTTTACCAAATTTAACATTTAAAATTGAGCATGGTTTAAATTGATCATGTTTCACACATACAACACTATCTAAAATAATTTACTCCAAAATAAAAATACCGAAGAGAATTTTTCTTAAATATTTTTAAAAAACATGATATGGATCCCAGTAAATAGAGGAATAAAAAACACGCTATATCTTTATTTAGTAGTAATTTGTCTTAAATTGGGAAACATGATCATTTTATAATTAGAATATTTTTTTTTAAAAAAAATTTCCCTCGAAACTTATAATGATGTCATTCGAGCTGTATTAACGACGTCGAATAAAAGTACAATTTTTACTTTAGTCAAAAATATGAAAAAAATATTTATAATTTCTCATAAATTTAATTAGATAAGCGTTATTTTCGAAAAAATGCAGTTTTCTTTCAGAATTTTGTAATTCCAAATACTTCAAAAAATATTTCGAAATAACATAATTTCATCTAGGAATGTATTCAGTGAAAAATCCCCTTTTTTTTGTGGAAACTTCGGCTCAATATCTATAAAAAATATTCTTATCAAATATATTAATACAACTATATAAAATCTTTTACAAATCTAGGAAATATTTTATTTTGGATAAAATTGGATTTTAATTGCATTCTTCCATAGAAAATCAGATCACTTAACGTGAAATAAATTAATCCTTGCAATGACCGTCGACGCTTATTTCAATATAATATTAAATCACAAAAGAGATTTTCTGTTTCTTTTGCATTAGAAAGGGGAATACAAGATTTCAAAACAAAATATTGTGCTGCGGTCCCCGTAGAAGAAGAATCCTTCTCGAGGAATGGTTTGGTGCGTTGTACAAAGGAAAAGTTTCACTACTATTTTTCAAATTCAATTTTCTAACTTATTCTTTTACGCTTTTAGACGTTTATTTTTTACTAAACAGGAGTAAAAAAGGGTCATTTGCGATATTTTTAATATTTTTTAAAATTGTTTCTGATAATACTGCACTCCGAACAGATAAACATATCGTATAAGCGCTTTCCACATAATTGAAATAAAAAATATCTTAAAACTTGTTAAAATTACGAGACAGGCGTTTGTAAATTCTAGTTCCGTTTCGAAATCATAAATTGATAAAAATTTAAGGCAAAGATTTTTTGTAATTTCTAAAATGTTAACAGCCATAGTCTTAAAGACAGATTCACTTCAGAAAAACGAAACTTACAGAAATAAACTTTTTGCTTCGGGTAAAAAAACATTCTCCGCGAGCCGCATATGACTTTTTTCCCTCAAAAAAAAAAAAAAAAAAAAACTGAAACCACCTGCATTCGGCTGATTCCTGATTGAAAAACTACGAGGTGTTATTGATGAAATGGACTTCTTAGGAAATCGACAAAACTGTCGCGCAGGGCTCGGAATTTACTAGACGAAATACGATTCACCTTTAAAGAAAAGAAGCGGAATCAGCAGAGAATCAATTCCATTTGCTAACTTTGATCCTTTCTGAATATGCATGAAATGTTCAACTACGCTCGAATTTCAAAAGCACAGTCAGCTGTTTCGAGACATTACCCGAAGAAAAGGGTGACATGGAATTACCCTGAACCTTATTTCAGAGCTGTGTTCGTAACAGAAGGTTCCTTTGCATTACTTTTTTTTTCTTTTGAAACTTTTTCTTTTCCATTTTTTTTTAATATAGCTACCTTGTTAACTTGAGAAGCCGTTTCTGTACAAATGTCCGTGAAGATAAAAACCGTTTTTTTAAAGAAATCGTTTCTATTAATGCAAATTCTTATAAGGTATTCAAACGTGGGATGGCAAAGTGTTAGTGGATAGAGGAATGTAGCATGTAAATTTTCTTAAATACGGGATTTGCTTTAGTTTATTTGAAAACCCACTCGAGGAAAATTAAAAATCTGACTTGCGATAAATGAAAACAGTAGTAAGTCTGTTTCACATTTCAGAATAATATTTTCTGCTGTGTCCATTCACAAAGAAGTTGAGTATTCAGTACTAAGAAAAATTTATTTTTGATTCATTGATAGGTTTTTGTGGGAACAACAAAGGCAGTAATCCCAAAGTTTATATGGGGTTTAACATTACCGTCGCCAATAGCCCTCGTGTTGCTTCTAGTGAGACGTTAATACAAACTCAACTAAACCCAAAGTTTATAGCTAAAAATTGTGTACATAACTGAAGAACAATAAATGTATAGAATTATAGCGATATGAATAAAAGCGAAATAAACACAATTGACGAAAGAATCCAAAAAGGCTTCCCAGATACTAAATTTTATCTTTCTTTTATAAAATTATTGGACCCGCGGACGGTGGTTTTCCTCCAGTTGTGGGTTTGAGCCTCGAGGCCACTAAACACCCACCTTGTGCCGGGTCTGATGTACATTAAATATGTCAAAGGTCAAAGCCCACTCCTATTGGCATGGTGGGGAAGTTAGGAGAGGGGCTTCCACTCAGGTGACGTCTTCGTCACTTGACCGAGTTTCAAAATTTCAAGGTCTATCTCAGAACTGCAGATTCATTTGCGAAATTCGCTGTCACTGATGGTGAGGAAATGAATGTCCCTCGAACTCAGATAGTAAAGATTTAAAAAAATAAGCTTTTTTCTGAATGGGAAGTCTGGTGGTCAACATGGTATTCGAGTTCAGTCCTATATTCCGATACCAAATCTGAGTTTTTATTCTAATTGCGCTTTGATTCCACGTTTCTTAACAGTCCCTTCATTTCCTATTTAAATCGTTTTAATTTGAAAAATTATGTCCCTGTGGCTCTGTTGGAGACGTTTTCTTTTGCTCTGTTACGAAAGGTTTTCATTTAAAATGTCTTGTAGTGGAAGCGAAACCTATTTAGCCTATGTGCGAAAATCTTTATTTGCATCTCAAGTTTAAATCATATATTCTTACGGCTCGTAAAATTGCCCATTTCATAATTGTTTCAATATTTGGTTGGGGCCGCGGTAGCCTAGTGGTCAAGGTCGTGGATAGCGGCTGGCGGTTTTCGTTCAGTCGCGGGTTCGATCCTTGGCCACCAAAGACCCGCCGTGTAGCCGGGGCTGATGCACGTTAAATCTGTTCGGGATCCAAAGTTCTCCCGTTGGTGTGGTGTGGTGTGGATGTTAGGAGAGGGGGGTGCCAGCTCAGGTGTCGTCCTCGTCACTTGACCGTGGTTCAAAATTACGAGGTCCGTCGCCAATAGCCCTCGTGTTGCTTCTAGTGCGACGTTAATAAAAACTAAACTAAACTAAACTAAACAATATTTGGTTACACTTTTAATATTTCAATTGTCCGTATTATGTGCTTATAATTGTGCATCTTGTATAGATGTATACATTTTTGTCTAATACTTCATTTTCAGTTCACTAGTTTGTGTGGACGCCTTTTATATTGGGCCCAATCTATGGAGCCTGTTATCCTTTTATTTCTGCAAGAAAAACTCCTACTGTTAATATTTTATTTCTGTCATGTACATTTTCTGCACTGCAAATACATTGTAAGCTTTATTTACTTTTGATTTCGAAATTATGTCATATCTTATGTTCAAGAAAGGAGGAGCGTGGGGGTCTTCCCAGAGGCCATTTGTTAGCTCTAAACCTTTTGAGAGATCCCCTTGGGCATTCTGTTAATAGCCTTCGTGTTGCTCTCGGCGCCAAGCGAATAAATCCACATCAAATCATAAAAGTGTTGTATTATTTAATATTATTAACTGTGAACTGAAAAGTAGTTCGTTTAAGGATTCTTAAAAAACTTTGCATTAAACTTATCTTAAATAGAATTGATGAATCAGTTCGTTATTTTGGCCCCCTCAAGGGTTTGCCTTCTTAAAAAAAGTACGGGTATCAAGACCCCGAGACACCCTCGTGATATTTTTCTTTCCCATGGGTTTTATTGTTTTTGGTGAACATAGGTGACTCACCTCCGAGATACTCTAACTGTTCTTATCTATTTCCGACCCTTCCTGTCAATCAATTCTTACTTTTTTTTCCATTTTTCATTCGTCAAGACTATAGCTACGCCTTGTTTAAGGTAACATCTGGTGTCATTCAAGTCCGCCACCACTCATTCACCTTCATTTGGCACTACATTAATTCATTTGGCATTTCACTTCTTTTAAAGTACCCGGACGGGCATTTTCTCGAGATTATGTAAATTATTGCTTCAAGGAATCAAGAAATCTTTCGATTCTCGAATGCAATTCTCTAATCTTTCGATCGTCGTAATTTTGAACCCTGCTCAAGTGATGAGAATAACACCTGAGTTAGCCCCTCACTCTCGCCACTTCTATGCTAAGGCAACATGAGGACATTGAGCCTCAAAAGATTTAACGTGTATCAGCCCTGCTACATGATTGGTATTTAACTGCATCAAGACCCACGACTTGACAGAAATAAAGCCAATCGTGAACAGTCGACCACTTGGGTTACATGTTATTAAGCTATCCAACGCAATGTGTTAGAATCAATACCTTTTTGAAGCATGTTGGAACCTATATCAATAAAGCTTACTAATTCTTTCACTGAAAATTCGACTTCAATCACAAATACATAAAAATCTTAATTTATTCCTTCTCAACAGAGAGTAGCAAAAATTGTAACAAATGTACGTAGAATTTGTGATGAAAAATATTTACAAATATACGATAAGAAATTATCCTTTTAAACTGATACAATTTTTTGTAGAGAGATAAATAACCTTTACGTTTATATTATACATTTGATTATTTGAGAAATAATTTCAGGACTTTTGCTGCCATAGGTAACTTAAGATTTTCTTCTATTACAGATAAAGGTGAAATGGAAAACTTGCTTGATTATATTAACTGAAAGAGGAAAAGTGCACCCAAATTAAAGAATATTATATCATTCGTTATTTTGGCTGAAATAATTCTCTCAATGCAATTTTCTGTATCTACAGCTGAGATTTAGAGTGCCTCGATTCTACTTTTATCCGCTGATTGATTATCCAATGGAAGAGTCGAAAAAACAGGAATCAATTGTTTATTCGGATCTTGCAATATTTCAAATTCTATGTCTACATTATTATATCTGGGTGGAGTGGTTCGAAACTAAAGATTAGAATATTTTACTTATCTGACATCGCCACTACCAACTTTGAAATCCCACTAGAAGTCTTCCACACTCCCATCGAACCATCCATTGCTTTCTTCTATCAGAATAAGCGTACTTCGTACAAGGATCCTCCGCGAAACCGAAGGATCTGAAAGATGGAGATGGAACGTCAAAAAAATCACTTCCACAGTGTCCAATTCAATAGTTCCAGAACGGGCGTTTGAATTCACGTTTTTTTTTTCTTTTTATTGAAGACACCCTCAAATCCCTGTGCACAAGTAAGTCTCGTACGGGGCTTACAAAAATAAGTATGTAACACATTACAAAAGGGGGGAAAGAAAATTTAAGAGTTTTGAAGGATTACTATTATTTACAATGAATTTTAAAAAAATGTTACACACTTCACTCGGAAACAAACTGGTTAAAATCTGGAGGCCAATTCATAAAAGTACAACTATAAATACCGTGCATTCATCTAGAATTCTAGATTAAAAGTAATCGGGTTTGTCGTCTAATCTGGAAGTGAGGTAACATCAGTCGGGGAGTTACTTAACAGGAATAAAGGTTTAAGTCGGTTGGAAGATATCCATAGTGGATTACCTTTCATCCGTATTTTAAATCGACTTTTATGTTCTCTGCGAAACGGAATATGGGCTATCATAAGGAAACTGTAAAGATCTTCTCACCGCATCTTAACGTTCGAAGACGTGGCTGAAAGACGGTGAACACAAAACTCTTACTTGACGAATGGTAGGCAGGAGGACTAGATCTAATTTCTTTAAAAACTTCTCGCAAAAATATTAGAAATTCATGTTCTGTATCTTCTTACCTGAAGAGGTAGGGAAAAATCTCCGTCAATCGAAGGTCAATGCCTCAAACAAATTCTGATGTAATCGCATTTAAATCTTCTCTGAAAGTGGTGCTTGCCCCCAAAAAATTAAATGCAGTTGCTCCACTCAGTTCTCGATTAACCTACCCTTGAGAACTGCTTTTTAGTTGTATATGGAAAAGATTATATATACCATTACACTGCTGATTATGAGAACCAGTACTGAGTTTTTTTCGCATCCCAAATGCGGGCCACTGAATTAAAAGTTCCCTTTCAAAACTGAGATTTTGATGGGGGACTTTCAGCACTCTAAACCTGAAAATCTTGTTAGTTATAAATGCTACTGTAACTGAAACTGTCGTTTGTCCCACAATGGGAAGTACTTCATGCTCTCTCGTAAACCTATCAATCATAATCAAACAGAAACTTTGATGGAGGTAACTTACCTACAATATCAAGATTCACATGCGAAAATCATTCATCAGATCATTGAAACTT
This sequence comes from Nephila pilipes, assembly GCA_019974015.1. Classification (NCBI taxonomy): domain Eukaryota; kingdom Metazoa; phylum Arthropoda; class Arachnida; order Araneae; family Nephilidae; genus Nephila; species Nephila pilipes. The sequence goes on from BMAW01082704.1 coordinate 235,573, forward strand.
TCCATAAGGAGCTTCAGCATGTCTCGTAACTTTATTTCGTTGACATGGTGTACAGGTTTACACTATTACTGACAATACTTCAGAGAAGATCATATCAACTTGGTAGATTGAGTTTTTGCACCTTAGGTCTTAATTCCAATATCTGCGAGACTATATGTTGAGTCGAAAACCAAATTTCTGGATGACTTTAGGATATATGGACGTTATTCCCCTGTGAAATATCACGCAATAAATCCACACATGGATGTATAGAAACAGGTTTGAATGTTTAACTGGAATTATGCTTTAGTCCCTCAAGTTTCTCAGCGCCTCCTCCCTTTGCACATCTGCCAATGCTACGTAATCCAAAAATATTTCGTACCTGCATCTCAACTTTACGTAAAAACACATCAGCAACAACATGAGTACCTGGCACAAACCTAATATCTATACTAAATTGTGACAAATATTATTAGTGTCTTTCACGGGAAAAGGTTTAGTTTGGTCGGTTTTATTGACGTCGCACTAGATGCAACACGTAGTGTAATGGCGAAGGACCTCTTAATTATGAACCTCAGCCAAGTGACGAAAGCGACATATGAGCTGGCACCTCTTCTCCTAATTTCTGTACCATGCTAATGGGTGTACCTTGAGCCTCGACAGAGTTAACGTGCCCTGGTTACATTGCGGGTCTTTAGAGGCATCAAAGCTCGAAACCACAACTCAACGAAAACCGCCGGCAGACAGTTGGCGACCATGACCACACCAGAACGAGGAATCTTCTGGATGTTTTTTACTCATCCAGGATGAGAACTCTGAAGGTCGTTGGAAAAATTAAAGGAGAGCAGCATTCCGATCGGCTGAGAAAGAACTTATTTTCCTCTTCTGCAGTGACAGCCGACGGGTATAAATACTAATACCACAGGTGCGCACGCAGAATACATGCAGTTTGCATAATATGCGCATGTCATTGCAAGTTGAGAAGGTGCCACCTCGTGGAGTGGTAAAAAGTATCTAAGAGTTAAGGAAAACCGCCACAATTCAGATTGCTTTTATTTCTAGCAATAATTGTAATATTTTTAAATAACAGATTGCATGCAATTTTCCTTTGCACTTCTTATCATTTACACACACACATATACATTTGTATACGTATTTGTATACTCATTTGAAAACTGTTGTATAATGATATAATAATATTCGAAGCTCAATAGTGAGTCAAAAGTTATATTTTTAACGTAATAGATTTTTGTATTTCATACATATTTTTGCATTTCATACATCTCCAGAAGATTTATTCTTAATTAATTTGAGAACATTTTTAGATTTTTTTTGAATTTCTTTAACTCAATTCTATTTTTTTAACATTCCAAATATTTTGATATGACGAAAAATGCGTATATAACAATAAAATAATGAAGTTAATGCAATTCTGAATTTGTGAGGGAGCGCTGAATTTCAAAACAGTAAAAGTTATATATATAACACATCGATCAATAACTCCCGAGACTAACCCAGAGATGGCGCTCGTAGTAAACCAGTAACCAGGTCTTTCTAGAGTACTAACCTTTGCTTGAAACGTGTCAAAATTTTAAGTCGATCGGACCAGGAAAAAGGTTTTTTGAAGTGAAGTGAAAAAGGTTTTTTCCAAGTGGGTGCCGCGATTGCTTTCGATGGAACAAAACAGCAACAGGTCGATGATTCAAGAAGCTGTTTATCGCTATTCTCGCAACAAAAGATTTCTTGTAGCTTGGAAAAGCGTTGGAACGATTGTATCACCCCTAAAGGTGATTAACAAAAGGTGTTATGTTGATGAATAAAAAAAAAATTTATATATATATAACATAATGGCCGTGGTAGCAGTAATAGTAGTATTGATATTAATGTGTGTGTGTGTGTGTGTGTGTGTGTGTGTGTGTGTGTGTGTGTGTGTGTGTGTGTGTGTGTGTGTGTGTGTGTGTGTGTGTGTGTGTGTGTGTGTGTGTGTGTGTGTGTGTGTGTGATGATAAATAAATTTATTGTCGTTTTTTTATTTCAATTTCTTAGCTCGAAACTTTTTTCCCCGCTTTTAAAAATACTACTTTCAAGGGTAGCGTGTGTCAAATGACATCAAGAATCCCTTTTTTCGGAGATATTTCCTCATCTCCTACATAAGTTGTGTGTGCAGTTTTTTCTCCCCTCTTCTCTGTGAGCCACAGGCGACTCTTTCCTTGACTGTATATGGAGAAGTAATTTGTATCAAACCCTCCCCAAATTATTATCACCGTGACTGAATAAATCACTTGTATTTATTAAAATTAAACGATTCTAAATCATTGTTTCATTTCATAGACAACAACACTATGTTACATTATCCAAGGTATCACACATATATACTCCTAAGTGATTCATATACAAAACCAGTATTAAACAAAATACTAACACTTAAACGTTTCTTAGTTTTTAGAATTAACTAAAAATATTTCAGTTAAAAAAACTCAATTTAAATAGTATATAAAAGCTGAAGAAACTTTTTCTCTTATTCGGAAAAATGTCATTCGTATAGGATTTGATTAAAAATTACATGTCACTTAAAAACATAAAAATTAATGCTTATAGCGATTTCAACTTAAGGATGGATAGATATTAATATTTCAACTCTTTTGGTCCTGATTATTCAAAATTTTAAATGCATTTTGCTATAAATGATTTCATGAAAGATTCGTAAGTAGAAAGCCCATCACTGCGATTGAGATAAATAGAATTCGAATTTGGCCATTTAACTTAAAGATCATTTTTTTTCTTCATCAGCTTCGATTACATTCAGTTAATTGTACAACATCATTGACTGGTAATGCCTTTCCTATTTCCTAAACAGCGTTTCCATTTAATCTATATTTAGCTTTGACGCAAAGCTAGTCTAGCAAATCCTGTAACTGAAAAATCAATTCGTGATTATATTCCAAGTTGAACTCAGGTAAAGAGCAAGTTAAATAAAACCTGGGGTAGCTAGGAAAATATAGAAATATTAAAATTCGCTTCCCAGATTTCAATAAACAATCGGAAATCGGAAAAATCAGTTTCCTGCCGAGTGGTAAAAGGGTCTTTAAAGAAGAACACATAATTAAGTTTCGCACTTAATTAAAAATTGCTGTTTAATGTTATTAACAGAAATTACCAGAGTAGGTAGTTTCATCCTGGAAATGGTCAGTGCATTTCAATTGATTACTGGAAGATGAACTGATCAATGAGTCAGCTGAACCGATGAATAAATGAATTCTAACGCAAAAAATTAATGAAATTAAGATGTATTGTAAGTGTCGGCGCTGTTTTCCCAGCCCGTGATTAGAGATTCCATTTCACGCAAGCGCGTCTTTATGTAGCAATTAAGTGTTTTTATTTTGTTACTCTGTGAATGAACATCGTATGAAAAATGGAAATACTTTGTCTTTGGGTGGTAGCATCCAACTATCGATTTTATATCTTTAGGACAACACATCTGAAACAAAATAGGACTTCGTAGTAAGCGAAATCTTAGCATGTGTGATATGTTAATTTGTATGTGACATCATTTAACACGCAATAAGGAATTCAAAAGTATCCACTTGGGAATTAAGACCTCTTAGAAACCCGACAGTGATTACAGACCATCAGCTTTCAAAAAGCAGCTTTGCAGATAAAAAACATTTTGCTTACTCTTTAAGAATTCATAAAGTTATGATAATTTGAAATAGTACGCGAGGAATTTTAGTTAATTTATTTCTCTGTGTCAATAAGGGCGCATGTACTCTATCACTAGAATTGACAAAAGATTTGAGAGACTTAAATTATTTGTTAAATATTATTATCTTAAAATGCACTCTATAACAAACAAAAAAAACGACGCACCAAGAAGGAGTTGCCCGATTGTAATGAAATTTCGTATGTCAAAACATTTGAACCAATCATGCAAATGATTAAAATTTGGTGTCCAATGAATGAATAGCGGGAGTTACAGAGCATCGGAACAGCGCACTCAGCAGGTGTATATAAGAAGGGATTCTCAATCGGATGGTCAAATTTTCTATTGCATTGCGATTTAGGATACCTTTCAAAGACTGAAAAAAATGCCTCACCGCAGTATTCGAGCTCATTACGAGCAACTGCCAGAGTTTGAAAGAGGACGTATCAGTGGAATGAAAGAGGCAGGTTGGGCAAATCGGAGAGTCACTAATCATGTGGGTAGAAGCGATGCGGCGATTAGAAGATGCTGGCAAAAATGAATGGACAATGGCAGATTTCAGTGTCACATTGGTAGCGGTCGAACTAGGGCCACAGCAGATCGGGAGGACAGAGTGATCGTCAGATCAGCTGTCACAGTGCCTGATTCATCGTTATCAACCTTCATACTTGCGACCCGCACTTGTACCCTGCCCTTATTTTTCCGCAAAATAATGCCATACCACATACGCCACGTGTTGCTACAAACTGTTTTACAGCTTGTCAAACACTTTCTTGGCCAGCCAGATCTCTCTCCAATCGAGCATGTCTGGGATAGGATGGGATGGCGACTGCATCTACCGGAGAATGTTGCCCGTGGTTTTCCCATACCTTCAGCGCTTACCACCAGCCATATTCCAACAGGATAATGCACGACCTCATGTGGCACGCAATGCTCAAGAGTTTTTCTTTAAGCATCAAATTGAATTGCTTCCTTGGCCTGCTTGTTCTTCCGATCTATCGCCAATCGAAAACGTGTGGTTCATGCTTGCAACGACTGGTCCGGGATACACCACCCACTGTTACACCAGATAAACTTTGGCAATATGTGGAAGCCAAATGGACTGCTGTACCCCAAGGATACATTCAAAGTCTCTATGCTGAGATTCTATGCCGAGGCGTGTGGCAGCGGTTCTAGCCCACATTGGCGGCTACACTAATTACTGATTTTGTCATCATCCACACTTCACAAGAGGCTGTAATTTTAATCGTTTGATCTTTGCACAACATGTCATCTGCCAAATAAATTTCGCTGTGATATCTCTGGTCTTTTGGGTGTTGCATTTTGTGTGGCCAGCAGTGTATTTTTAATGTGTGTGTGGAAAGCAATTTTATGAAAAAATTTATTTAAAACTGATAAAACGAACGCTATACTCAATCTAACTTCAACTCTATTTCACTTAAAAGTTAAAGTAACTTAAAGGTTTCTTAGTTTTTTTTTAACTCAAAACCTTTTTTAGGGTTTTTAAATACTCAAAAGAATTTTTTTGCTACTTCTAGAATAACTGAATTTTGAAATATGATGATACTCATAAACTTGCATGTATGCCTTTACAGAAATATCTTTCATTTCGATTCCATTTAAGTGATTCCATAAGTTTCTATGATTATACTCGTTTACATTTTTCTATTTTAAACGCTTCTAGTGTAAGCAAATTAAGATATATATTATCGAAACTATATCTGTGTTTTCCCACATTATAATTTTCACATTTTCTATATTCTACAAACAAACAATTTTAATAACTTTAAAAATAGATTTGGAGCTTATTCTTCACCAGAACCATGTAATTTTTCATAGCTTAAATTTTTTAGCCATGCAATGAAATCACATTTGAATGGACCATATAAAGAGAAAATGTTTTTTTCCGTGTAATATATGGTAAAAAGTTTGTTTTATTAATGTGAATAATTAAAATTATATTCAGAAAAAAGAGAGAAACAAAATCGGGGAATAAAATTTTGCTTCAAACTAATTTCTATTAAGTACTGAAATGGCTTCGACTAGCGTACATTCCTTATCTATTGAGGTACAATAATAAAAAGATAAATACTCGCATACCAATGATACTAAGAATTGGAAACATGAGAGTATCCTTTCCCCCATCTAAAGACCAACTTTTAAAATGTCTGAGTTCAGTTGAATAGATGTCTATTTCTATGTTATAAACTGTTTGAAAGGCAAAAGGAACTGGATTGAAAGCAGAGAATCTGTGAAACGTATATTATTAATCCCTGCTTGTAAACTGCTATGTATTCAATACGAAAGATCCCAACTGGGTGCCTTAAACGCAGTATTGAAGGAATGAATTTTCCTCTCATAGTATCAATCATTATCCTTCATCACTTTTATAATTATTTAATAAAAGATTAGTGCTACATTAAAGAGTAATGTTAAAGATGTTATTCTGCGCGAAAAAAAAAGTATCGATAATTTTAGGTCAATCAATACTTTACCTGATTCTCAAATCTGGATTTTTGTTCCGAGTTAATAAACGATAAATCTCTACGTGAGTAGAATGATAAATGAATGGAAGCCACGATAGTTGCTTCTCTACGTAGAGATAATTCTCAGCTGTTGATGCTAAGTAAAATTTATTAAATGTTCCCAACTGATTGATTAATTACTCGCTTTTCATTTTGGGGGACTTGTTATGATATTTGACTTAATGAGCTACAGGAAAATATCGCTTCCTTCCAACTCTTACGGAGACTGTGGTGCATCAGAAGGGACAACAAACGTTAGTCGGAATTTTATTAGAATAAAAAAGAATTGGTTTTTTATTAGTTTCTAATTAGTGTAGAATGAGATCTGTTTTTAAATGACGTGCATGACTTAAATATTTATTTTACATGTTTCACATTTTTACAGGTAACAGTCGTACATAATTATATAAAATGTTTACTTATTTTGTAAATTCAATAAAGAGATTACGTTTTTATAAACTACCTCGACATTTTGGATTTTTAAACATTTGTCTCGATTATATATCAAAAGAAAGTCTTAAAAAAATAACTCAAGAGAATATTTAGTTTCCCGAATTATCAAAAATGCCTAAAGCATAAATTATGAATTTCTGTCTCATATTGTTGATGTTTTTCAACGTAAAAAATTACTTTGTTGTTACAAAAAATTTCTTTTTATGTTGAATTATACGTTTTACTTATTTTCTACTAATGATACTAAAGGTACATTACTGCGCCCTACTTAATAGATCCCATACATAAATATTGATTTTAAACTTCTGATCTGTCTGCGATTCCTTTTGAAATTGTTGTGAAGTTGTACATAAAGCTGCATCATTTATTACAAGACATTGGAGGTACAATCATTATTAAAAATACACATGACAGGCAAAGTATAACAATATATACATTTCTTATGTACAGCTTATTTACACTTTTAATATGCTCGGAACTACTTGTTTACACATTTGTTCAAAGTGTATTAAATAAGTATTTTTATATTTTATCTTTTAACAAATCTGATTCAAAACTATATATATACATATGCATATATCCATAACATACATATATATATATATATATATATATATATATATATATATATTAACTATAATTGATAAAATAAATTGTTAGCACCTAACATAGGGTTATTCAAATTAAAACATCCTATTTGAAAAATAATTCGATATAAAAACCAACGTTTTTATATGGTGGAAAAGTTTATTAAAGAAAATTATTGAAATATTAGCTAAAACTGTTAGTTATTTTTAACTTTAAAATTTACTTAAAAAGAGACATTTGTGAGTGTATTAAAAAATTCATAATACTCATAAAATCAAAACATGCATTTGAAAGTTTGTAAGTCATTCTATTAAAAAAAGGGGGAACCAGAATTCAGAAAAAATTATTGTGATAAGACACAGCGCCA
>BMAW01082712.1:0-21846 GCA_019974015.1 Nephila pilipes
AGAAGAGAAAGATTATTTAAGGAATCGTAATGTTTTAATTGACAATAGCTAGAATTAGTTATTACATTACCCGGTTGCAACAAATTAAGATTTTGATAAAAGTTACCTTCGTATCAATATAATTTTATGGTTTACACCAGATTTGGAATCTAATATACTTTCTTCAATTAAAAATAGATGCACCTACTTTTATAAATCGTATTTTATTTCATCCAAATCTACTTTTGTTATACTTATAAAATAATTGTCGCAATTGATTAGCGTAAACAACAATTATCGCGGAAACAATTATCACTCAGATCATTTATATTCTTAAATAATTACCTTAATGAAACGTATAAGACCAAGTTAATTAACCAGCAATATGTAATTTTTTAACATATCTTTAAAAAGTAGGAAATTGTAGTTGATTCGACCAATCATATAATGCAACGATTTTCTGTAATATTCCTTATTCCAATATTAATTCTTTTATTTGCAGTTCTTCATTTTAAAATAACTTTTTTAAAGCTGTTTCCTTTTGTTGTGCTTTTTTTTTATTAAATAATTATTAAAAAATCATTCAAGACTTTTAATATGATATATTTTATCTTAATTTGACTAGTTGTGGGAAGAATCTTTTAGACATTAACGAAAATATGATAAAGTTGTAGAAAATTATAAAACAATATAAGAAAATTATTTTTTTACATTGTCCTTAAACCTATTTTAAATTTAAAATTTAAAACCTATTTATTATTTATATACTACCTTATTTATATATGATTGAAAGATTTCGTAAAAAAAGATTTCAAGTCCTTAGAATCATTATACAAAAGTTTTAAATCTTTTACATCATTTTTTTTTTCATTTTCATTCATTCATTAATCCTTATTTTTGGTTTATATTCTTTTAATCTTTAAATTATTCAATTTTATTTCTAAAAATATTTGTTATTCTATTTAATGAATAATTCCTGGTAACGGAAATTTTCTTGAAGTTCTAATTTTGTTATAACTAATAGTTAACATTTATTTAATAATTAATGAATTAATATCATAAATTTAACCTCACATATCTCTCAACAATTTCATAATACAGGTATAACTGTACTAATTCTCTGTTCACTTAACCCATTATTTAGTATCCATGGACCACAATTTTTTACGTGTTATAGATGTCAGTCTGTATTTTTCTTTTTTGGTATTACAAATAATTTAAATTAAAAAATTAGAATTTGATAATTGAACTATATTCATATTTTTAGAAATGCTGTTATAATTATTAATGGGATAAGACATGTAAAATTATATTCAAAAATATTACATAAAAACATGAATATATGTCAAATTATTCATGTAAAACGATTTCTCAGGAAGATTTTGACTTGAAATAGTCGGATTGGTAAGCACATAGAGAGATTTGCTCAGAATCTTTTAGTTTGTATTAGCCCAGTCACAATGTTCCAGTAATGTATAATTTTATTGAAAAGAAAACGTTTAAACCTATTTTCCTTTTTTTATCAGTTAATTTTTAAACACTCAAACTACAAAGTCTTTTAAAATGGATGAAAGTAGACTTTTATGTTAAATTTTAAAGTATATATATATATATATTCTAATCTCTAGCTATTCCACTTGTTTCTCATCTTGAAATATCTCAAGATTTAAACATTTTTTCTCCCCCCTGAATATTTTAAAGACATTTCTTTAAATTTTCTTTCTAAAGACAACATTATATATTAAAACTGAGTTTTAGAGAAAATACCTTTGAACTCCAGTTGCATTTCTGATGTCGTGAAGAATTTTTTCGCCATTTTGAAATTTCCTGTTAATGTACAATCTTAACCAACTAATCTTTTCCGAAAGAAATTTAGAGATCTACTTCACTCTTTTCGGCACTTCAATGTAAATGGAAAGCAGTCGCATTATTAAGTTTTTAAACTCTTGTCGGATGCGATGCATCTCTCTTTAGTAATAGGTATAGTGCATTTTTTTTGCTTGGAAAAGCAGTTTCTTCTTCTTTTCACATCATGATTGTTGAAAGTAATTGAAATTACATTTTTATGAATATAACTTTGATGGCAAAATTATATCAGAGACGCTGAAATTTTGTATTTTCTGTTACATTATTAAATCGTTGCAACTTTCCGTATTGTTTCCTTCTTATCATCAAAGTGGCAAAGGTTCTCTTCAGCAACAACTCTAGAAGTTAAAACGTCTTAATAACTAGTCCGAATGGGACGTCCTTTATAGTCTAGTTGATGAGAGAGCAATAAAATTAACCGGTCAATTCTTCGAGTTCAATGTCAGTATTCAAACGCCAACGGTCATCAACTATTCAACCCCATCACGGGTCAAAACCAAATACCTGAAATGTTCACACAGGACTTTAAAACTAGATGGCGTTGAAGACTAGAACTACTGATTACATATACCCCCGAATCAAAAAAAACACTTGTAAGGCGTCTACCGAACTAAGACAAGCACACATGAATCCCAACCAGAAACATACTAGCTGCGGCGTTCGTTTCAGTGACCTGCCACTCAAATAGAGGCAGCCGTTACTGCCGTCAAATTGAATATCTGCAAAAAAAATTGATTACCGAAGGGAAGGTTTTCATTCGCAGTAAGGGCTGGAAGAGATTCGTTCTCTACAAATATCAATTGATTGTTTTTTCGTATGATCACAATGAAGTAGGCGGGGGAAGGCAGCGGATCTCTTCAACAACAACATCAGAAGTTAAAGGCTATAATAACTAGCCTTACAGACATCCCTTTAGTCTGGTTGATTAGAACACAATGAAAAGCAACCTGTCAACTCTCTTTTTTCCAGACTCAATTGCGCAATAAGGTAAGAATGCACTAGAAAAAAAAAATAAGGTATTGAAAGTTTCACAAATTGATCACAAGAATCTAATGTGATTATGAAAGATGTAAATAACTAAATGGATTAATTTATTTCCAGCATATGAAAAGGTTATTTTAAAATTATTTACACCGATTTAATCCACATCACCTGCTGAAAAACTGAAATTTAGATGCAGTAATAACATTATGTTATACATATGAAAATAAATCTAAAAAAGAAATAAAATATAAATTATCAAAAATACTGGTGAAATTTGATTTTTTTTTTTTTTGAAATATTGAATCTTATAAACGTTGAAATATTTATATTCCACAAAAATTTGGTTTCAAAGTAAGTAAACAAGTTTTCTTAACAAATTAGTAGCGAAAAAAATGCATCTAAATATATGCGCAAATACAATACCACAAGTACAGCCTGGAAAGAATGTTAATTAATATGTCTTAAATAACACGGGTAGAATTTGATTTTCAGTAAATCGTTATCTCTGAGTAATTATAAATCATTCAAAATAAATAAAAGAAGAAAAAATGAACTCAAAAAAAGCGCACATTTTTCTTAGAATAGAAAACTGGTATTTATCCAAATCATTAAAGTTAAAATCCTTAAGCACCTCATATCTATAAACGTCCGGTTGTTTATAATCAACGCCAGCCACCGAAAATCATCTTGCTTGCTCGCCGTCGAAACGACCAAAGTGCATTGCAAAGCTATTCTATTAATATGCCATTAACTGGCAGTACGTTGATTAAAGGTTTACTAACCCCACGGCAGACCTGGAAACAAATGTAGTCGAGTCTGGTAATATCAAAACCAGATTTGCATCGCCCGATCAGTCTAGAACGTATCTTTGAAAGCAGATATACGTGAGCTCATTTACATCAGGTAGCGTCAGCTGACATTACGATCTGGGATATTTTGAAGCGCCGTCTTTAATTGTGGGAACCAGAATCTGTGAATCTGCGAATTTATGTTTATGTTAAATGTTTCCAAGTAAAAAATTTTAGTAAAAAAAAGGGATTTTTTTGTATTTGGAAGGAATATTAGAATAACTACGATTTTCTGAGAAATAACCTGATGATTTACTGTGTTAATATCTCCTACGCTTTCTGAAATGCTAAAGTTTAGTTTTTGTTAACGTCGCTCTAGAAGCAAACACGAGGCTGGGCTAAGACGACCTAGTAATTTTGAACCACGATCATGACGAGGATGTGCTTCGAGCTGGTACCTCCCAACATCCACACCACGCCTACGGGAGGACTTCAACCCCTGAACAGATTTAACGTGCATCAGCATACACGGTAATCTGGCAGCCGCGATCGAACCTGCGACTGAATGAAACCGCTATCCACGACCTTGACCACTAGCTGGGCCTCAAGTGGCCCCGAAAGGTTGCAAGGTAAAAAACACAAAACAATATATATGATACAAATATAAATCTAATGAATGCAATTTTCTTAACTCTCTAATTCTAAAAAATACAAAACAAATTAATTTTTTTTATAAGGTCTGACAGTTTTTTTCTCAGATATTTTGCAAAATAATAAAAGTCATTAAAATATCTTACTTGAAGCTCAGAAACCCTATAACAAAACTTATAAATACAACTGTTGAAAACACTTTAAAAAAAGAAAATCGATATTTATTAATATCTCTCTCAAATTAATTCAAACCAATCTATTTTTTATTTTATCTTCAGTATTATTCAATGCTTTTAAAAAGTCTTTAATTAAAAATATTGAAGCAAGTTCCATTTAATCATCATTATTTTTGAATTTTCCAAATTCATGATATAAGAAAATGCTGTTATATGATTTTTATGTCCTTGAACTTTCATAAAGAGAACCGTACCATTCCCTTAAAAAAAAGAAGCTTTATTATTTAAAGTTTTTTTTTTTCTTTTCTTTGTGTAGAAAAATTATGCTTCATTACAGAGAAGTTGAAACCCAATTGAATAGTTATCTTTATTACTTCCTAAAATAACATTGGTACTATTTTAGCAAAAAATACAAAAGCATTTTCCGGGATTATAAAATTTCTTAATATATCAACTACAGCCCAAGAAAAATGTTTGGTGCTGGATTGTATTTATTTCTTTTGAGTTAATAATGCACAAGTGCATTTTTCGATAACTTAAATTTAATAAAAAAATTTCTTTACATTTCAGGGCATAGCTTCAGTTCAGTTAGTTCTAGTTTCTGTAACTAATTTTCATAGTAATAAGCTTTGAAGGGAAAAAAAGAGAATGTTTGATGGAGTTTCATTGGTGGAAAAATCATTTAATATTTATGATTTTACCGCACTTATTGACCTCGCTGTTAGGAAAATAAATTTCACTAGAAGTAGAATTTATTTCATTTCCTTCTGTAATAAAAAGGAATTATTTTTTAAAGGAAATGATTTTATTCTAGAATTAAAAGATTTTTTTTTTATTCATACGTGAACAGTGTCATTTTTGCAATCTGTTCCTTATATCGTTCTTTTATTGAATAAGAATTCTGATATCCGAATAATTTATTACTTTCACTAAATAACTATCTAATTTGGAAGAAAAATATTTAATTTTTATCTCAGTATCAGTTCTTAACAAATGTTTGGGCTTTGGCCTACATCTTACGCGTTACTTTGTCTAGACATCTTTTCTTACTTCTAATTTATAACTCACCTCGTTATATATCGTTCAGCAAAGCTCTAGCAGCTCTTATCATATGTGAAGATTACAACTCCTAAGATCTTGCATTATTGGATAAGTGGCGTATTATTGAAATAAGTTTAAAATACTTTTAAGTTTTGCCAATATACGAGGGCTATTCAAAGCAAGGAACGTTTTAGAATTAAAAAAAGAAACTAAGTACAAAAAAAAAAAACTATTATATACATCAGAAAGAGGATCACTCCTACTCTTTCTACATAGTTAATAAACAAATTGAGGCACTTTTTTATCATAGCGGTGGGTCAAGCTTTTAGAAATTTCTTCGTCGAAGAATTCTGTCGCCGTGGTAGCTCAGCTTTGTGTGACAATCAACACAGTTGAAACTTAGAAAACTAAACGAAGTCTGCTATTGTGAAACGGCGGTTTTCACGAACTTTTCTATCAAGTTTAACGACCAGTTCCTCAATCACAATGCTAGGTCCACTCCCTTCATCGCGAACGTTGTCGGGTTTTCATTTTAAACCGGAGTGCAACGCCATTTCCGGATTGAATTTTCATTCATTACATTGTTTCCGCACATTTCAATAATAATTTTGCCGATAAATTTCCATAGGTTTAGGTTTTTTGCGAACAAAAACTGTATCACAGTATCCGCACCTCACAACTGGCGGATTTTCACCACCATTTCAAATTTGAATACCGAAAAACGGGCAGCGTGGAAATGTTCCCGTTATGATGGCTGGACGTCGACTGAGATGCCGAGCACGCAGACACCCAAAGTACGTGATCGGCGAGCGCCTACGACATCAGACAGAAACGTTCCTTACTTTCTGAATAGCCTCGTATTATTTATAATGAATATTCATATTAATAAAAAATTAAACATATAACTAAGCTATGTTAAGCTGATATATTCAATAAGCAACATATCGCCTTCAAAAGTTATAAATAATTCTAAAAAATAAGTATCTGGGGAAAATCTGAATACTTTAATATTATAAAGACATATTTCATTTAACAAAATTATTTAAATAATTTGCTTGCAGCATTAGCAATCCCATTAGACGTTTAACAAATATTATAAAGGAAGATAAAAAATGCTTAAAAGTAGAAATGATAATAGACTATCTGGAATACCCGTTCTTCACTCAAGACAATTGTAAAACAACTAGCTAGAAGCGTAAAATACTTTTAATTGGGACCAATTTTTAAATTATATTATTGAGTAATTTTGGGTAGTTTTAACTGCAATTGATTATTAAAGTTGACCAATTTTTTTAAAAGAGGTATGTTAATGTCACATTTATTGTAAAATATAGTTTTATTTAAATCTCAACGATTTCTAGGGTAAACTATTAAAAACATAAATTTAAAAATCCTAAATTGACACTTTTAACGCTATTTTGAAAAATTCTCCAAAATTAGATAACTTACATTCTCAGATGGAGATTAATTTTGGTAACATTTGGTTTGTGCTGACAAAAAATATTGCTTCAACATTGCTAGAAAAATCAAGAAATATGAAGAAAATTTTTAAAGAAATTAATTTCAAGAAAAATGAACTTAAACAGAAAACTTCCTTAGTAAATCGGATAATGGGACCATCTAATAGCGGAAAATTAAGGAAAAGAGGGAGAGGGTGGATCAAAAATATTCATAAAAAACATTTGAATTCTTTTGTTGGTATAAATACAGGTTTGTCTATTAAATAACGAGAATGGCACTGTAAAACCATTTTGATATCATATATATATTTATTTATTATAACCTTCAATATACACCGTCCTCTACCTACAACACTACATAATAATCTTCGAAACAGTGCCGGAAGTATTCTTCTGTCAGATACTTTAGACACATGCCGCTCTCGTTTCAGACAGTGTATTCAAATCTTGTTCCTTTGATTGCGAATTTTAAGAAACAGATAGATGATTCTTGGCTCAAGATTCAGCAGATAAGATGATGGTTTAACACCGAGATGCTGTAATTGGCTAGAAATCTCTTGCATTGACAGGAATGTGTATTTGTCTAGTGAATAAATTTGCCGTACGTAAGCTCCTTTTGTCACCTTAGCAATCTCGGTAATCGTACGAATACTTAACTGGAGGTCAAGACGAACCAATACTACAATTTATTCGATAATGTCATCTGTTTTGACATGGAAAGGTGACGCGGTGTGAATTTTCTTCAACGTCTTCAACCATCTTTGAAAACGTTTGAATCACTAAAACGCATGCACTCGATAAAACACAGGTATTATAATTCTGTCATCGTTAAGTTTCAGCATAAAGATAAAAAATATTCTATTACTAAAGATATACGGATTTATTTATAGAAGTGAGAAGCACTGAATTCGAAAGGAAGACTTTACGCTCAACACCTGTAGGTTCCTGGCAGGATTGGCGCATGCATAATTTTTACTGTCTTTTACGTACTTAACACATGCGTACTTCTTTACTTAGTTTCTCCAACAGACATTGGTACTGTTCACAATATTGCCTTTATTGAAAATATCTCTTCTTCCATCTCAGACAGAGACTGGTGTTCTCTGTCTCCAGGTAATTCTTTCTTATCCCTCAGAGAGAAACGTTATCAATGTATCCAATTTAGCAAACAGTCCTGATGATCATTATTAGTTATACTGGCAGCACGAAAATTGATGGCAAAATTTATTTCGTATTTGTGATCTTCAGAATTGGTATTGAATCCAGTACTTTAATTTAGAATGAGGTGAATGCAGTGCTTATAGGTAATTTTATGTTTAAACTTCCCCATCAAACGGATTGCTGAACAAATCAGTGTCGTAACAGACTTTTTTCACCGATCTTTATTTTGACTCTTTTTTCATCCTTGGAGTCATTCAAATGTATTTCTTCCTACAATAACCTAATTTTAGAGATCCAAATTATAAATCAAAAACCTCAAATATAAATAATTGAAAAATCAACGTTTTATATAGTGGCAAAGTTTATAAAGAAAAATTATTGAAATATTAGTTAAAACTGGTCGCAAATATCTAAATATTGCATTAAAGAAGGGTAAGAACAGTTCCCACCTTGTGAACTTCAGCTTGATGGGAAGTTGGTTAATTTAACGATAGAAAATTTGATGACACACACACACACACACACAGAAACACGAACCAAGTGAAATACATAAAAACGTTAAAGTAACTAAAATTAATTAATTCATCTGGTAAATTAAATGGTTGGAATGCAGTTTAACCCAATTCACTTGGCGACGCTATTTGGCAGTATTTGCCAAATGTGGTTACCCTGTGTGGTAACGTTTTACGGACTTAACGTTGAGCCAAACAAAAAAATCGCCAAGTTTGATGCCACTTTAAATCGCGCCAAGTGATTGGGATAAACTGCATTATTGAAGAAAATACTAGCTAAAACTTGTCGCAAATGTTCAAATATCGTATTGTTAGGCGAGTGAGAACGATTCCCAAGGTTTCTGGTGAGTCTAGCTTGATGGGAAGTTGGTTAAATTAACGATCGAAAATTTGATGACACACACACCAAGTGAAATCCAGAAAACGTTGTAAAATTTGATTGTCTTGCATTATATAGTGAATACCAGGGTGTTTTTTTGGAAACGAGAGGGGTGCAAATTATTTTTCAAAAGACTGCCACCATGCAAGAAATCGAGCTGTAAATATCCTTAATTCCTTTTAAGAAAGTCATGAGAGAAAGAATGGTTGATTATTGGAACCAAGAATATATCAGTTCAAATAAAGAGGGATTAAAACCAAGAGATTTCTTGTTTCCGTTAAAATAAGATTGTCATGGCATCATTTTTTTTTATCAGGTTATAAAAAAGACCAAATCCTTACTGGTCGTAAAAAACTTAAAAGTTAAAACAGATTTAATTGGGATCCACTGATTTTATGTGATTAAAATGATAGGGTGACTTCTTATATTCTGTCTTTTAAGCGAGACACCTCTACAATTGGCACTTAAAGACATCATCAATTCGGCATTCTGATTTTCATTAGCTTCTTTCCAAGAGAAGTGACTTGATATTTTGAAAATCCATTGAAAATCTTTGTAAATAACTTCAATCTTATTTTCAATGAAAAAATGCATGATTCCAAATTTTTTATGGTCCAATAAGGGGTAATTATGCATAATTGAATCGAAGATATATTTTTCTCTAAGTAGTATCGAGAAATAAATCTTCGGAAGAAAACGAAAGATTAAATTGTCAAAAGTGCAAAATTATAAAATGTTCTCAAAGAAAATATACAGTAATATCATTCAAAAATTTATATAAATTTATTTTGGTGCTCTTATATATATGAAGAGTAAAATATTTTGGACATTTATGGAAAGTTATTCTGCAAAAAAGCTATCTAGCAAATATATTCGAAAAATCAGATCCATATTCATCTCAAAGAGAAACTTTTCGACCAAAAAATATATTTTATAGTTCAATAAAATGGATTAAAATATCATTATAAGGCACACAAGAAAGCTAAGCTGTGGATAATTGTAAGATATAAATGTCAAAAAAAAGAACAGTCTAAAATTATGAATTTATTTTACCCCTGCATTACCCTGGTATTCTTAACCTTTCGCTACCGAAGGGAAAAAAGAAGTAAGCTTTCTGGGCCCGCGGCTTTACATCATGGAGTGTCACTCTGTGCCCAGAGACGATTTTAGATACAAGCCTAATTCAGAAAAATTCTCTAATCGGCTATTCAATAAAAATATTTTGATATTTACATATATATTTTGAAATGCATTACATTTAATACGTACGAAAGAAGAAAAAAGATTTAATCTAAAATTGAATGATCTATAAAATTACATAAAAAAATCATACTTTTTATGAAAAATACAAAAATATACCTATATTTGTAACATAAATTTCATGATGTAATGATGTACCATTATATGGGATTTATAGACATAAAGATAAATCTTATTTTGCTGTATGGTATGTTTATAAAAAAAATCAATGCGTTAGTCCAACGTCACATGTCTTATACACACATATCTCGCTTCACGCAAGATTTTGAGCAAAGGCACATCTTAGTCTTTTTACTTTTAATGTCTATGTACCGATTTGGATTATTTTCAAGCAATATTGATAGAATCATTCATTATTTCGCAAATCTCAGTATCAGATAAATACTTTTCATCATAGCTGTCGCCACAAATAAGAACCGACTGAATGAAACGAACACCTGAGAGCATCTGTATACCAAAAAAAAGCCCTAAATCATAAAGGGCCACAAATTCTCCTTCGAATATCTAAGAAGCAAGCAAGAAAGAAAAAAAGCAAACTTTAATAAAGTGGCTTTTTTAAATCATGTCATTACATTTAAAGAGCCGAGCCGCAACACGTGCTTTTAACAATTACCCATCTCTTTGGTAGCCAGAAGTGAACTTAAGCCTACATCAAACTAAGGTCATGATCAAGTAACCTGACTATATAGATTTCGTGGTATTGTAACGCCATATAGTAACATTAAAAAATCAAAACGTTCTCATCTAGCGTATCTCTATTGACGCGTTGGGCCGTAGAAGACATCACGGAGAGTATCGCCTGTGATATACTGGGGCACAGAGATGTGATCGTATCATTACGCGATACGCTGAGCGAAATGGTTAAATAACTTTAAAAAACTCACTGAAAATATATATAAGCAAATGAAATGCTAAATTTAGCAATTATTCATTTATAATATAGATTTAACACTTGTGTGTAACGGGGTGTTACTTATAAATCATAAAATCCCCAAAGTGTCTTCCATAAATTTATCTAATAAACGTTAAAATATTAGATCTGTTTGGAGACGCATTTCAGAGAAAATCCTATTAGAAGCACAAACATTGTGCCGTATCTATTAACAATTAAATGACGAGTATCATTCAAATTTAGTGATACGCCAATCAAGTGAACTTCTCCCAAATCCAATAAGTGATAAAAAGGTCCTTATTCAACACTAGATATAAAGATTGAAATTTCAATTAGGCATAAAGTCTTTGTAGATTCCAACGTTTCAATTATCATCAACTCAAAATGGTCATATCGATGGGAGAAACCAATAATTAAGTACTAAGGGATGGCATAGCTGTAGTGAGTTTAATAATTGGCTTTAGATGTCTTTGGAGTTCTCTAAATATATAATTGGAAATAATTTTAATCCAAGGTAAAACACACATACCAGGGAAATATCGTTGGTTTTTCATTCTACAGAATATTTCAAATGTAAAAAGCCCCTGATTAATTCATAATTTTCTTATATTTTGATAGCTATGTTGAGTTAATGATAACTTAAATGCTTATAAATTTAAGATTTTACCTGGATTTGAAATTCAACCACTGTATCTACTACTAGCAAGCAAATTTCATCGATTAATTGAAATGTAACTGTATTAAAAATATTTATGAGAAAATAACTGAATTATACGTTTCGGAACAAGTTAAAATGCTCATTGTAACAGGTCATTTGAAAGTCCTCGGCCTGACGTATAGAGTTACTAGAATTAAATCCACATGTTTTTTTAGTTAGCCCTAACCCCTCACAATATGTGTATAAATTTGGACAGCTGGTTTGACTCAGTTTAGAATTTATAGCATTTGAGTGAAGCAACTTTCGTTATTGTGAAAAATGGATAAAAAGGAATTTCTGCGTGTTGATAAAATATTGCTTTTTGAAGAGAAAAAATGTTGAAGCAAAACTTGGCTTGATGCCGAGTTTCCGGACACTGCTCCAGAAAATCAACCATCAAGGATTGGTATGCTAAGTTTAGACGGGTGAAATGAGCACCGGAAGAGGTGGATGCCCAAAAAGAGGTTGTTACCATGAAAAACATTAAAAAACCTAACAAAAATGATTTTGAATGACCGTAAATTGAAATTGAATGAAATAGCAGACAGTCTAAAGAGATATCAACTGAACAACATATCATTCACGAATATTTGGGAATGAAAGCTCTGTGCAAGTGGGTGCTGCGCGAGCTCACTTTTAATTCAAAACAACGACGAGTTGATGACTATGCGTTTGAAGATGATCAAGCGCACAAACCCGAGTGTCGATATGTGACAATGGATGAAACATGGTTCCATCATTTTCACTCCGAAGTCCAACGATGGTCATCCGAGTGGACTGCATTGACGATGAACCCGCTCCAAAGCGTGGGAAAACGCAACAGTCGGTTGGCAATATGGCGTCTGTATTTTGGGGATGCGCATGAAATAATATTCATTGACTACCTTGAAAAGCGAAGGACCATCACCAGCGACTATTACAGCGTTATTCCGTTTGAAGGACGAAATCACCGAAAAACGGCCGCATTTGAAGAAAAAAGAAAGTGCTGCTTCAACAAGACAATGCAACGTGTCACAAGTCAGTGAAAACGATATGTGCATGAATTACTGAATTGCTCTCATCCACCGTATCTGGCCCCCCCAGCAACTATTTCGTTCTCAGATCTCAAAAGAATGCTCGCCGGGAAGAAATTTTCGCTCGAATGAAGAGGTGGATTGCCGAAACTTTCTTCTGTGGCCTTATTTTGAAGCAAAGGACAAATCGTACTTACAAAAATATTATCGTTGAGGGTCGCTATAATCAGTGTATCACCCTTTGAAGGGAATTATGTTGAATTAAAAAAAACTAATTTTGCCAAAAAAATGTGATTTATTATGGTAGCAGAGACTTTCGATCTGTTTTTATGTTTTCGTAAATAGCTTCCAAAACGTGAAATCACACAGGATACATAACAATATCTAAATAAAATTTAATTTATTTTGGCGCATTAAATAGTTTTCCTTTTTTTACATATTGTACATTTGGCCCGAACTAATGGCTATTTTAAAATGAGCAACATGATTTTTTGGAATTAATTTATATAGATGTGGGCTTCAATATTTGTTCATGTCAATTTTATGTTTTATAAATTAAAGTTTTCATCAATAAATGCATGAAGTAGAAGGACTGTGATTGATTAATCATAGCACTCAATTTACTTAGAAGGAAATGAAATTTTAGCATTTATTTAAAATTTTCACTTCTTCAAACACTCAGATAGTTAACACTGTTTTTAAAATATGAATTTTGCTACAAAGACACTTCCGATAATGCATTTTCAGGAAAAAATTATGTACCTAAAACAAAATTAGTATTTTATACCTCTCACTAAAAAACTTTGGAAAAGTAAATTTTTATCAAGCATTTATTTTAAATTTAAACTTCATCCTACATTCATATATATTAAAATGAAGCGTTTTAAAATGGCGATACTTTTTAAGCAAATCAATTTGTTATCGATTACAACAATAATTAATCAAGGAAGTTTTAAAATGAAAAAAGTAGTTTGAACACATTATCTAATTTAATCTCTGAAAAACACATTTTAAATGCTGGTTTTGATTTCAAATTGTCCTTGTGATGTTGATATACCAAAATAAGTTGCATTAGAATTTTGAAATTTTAAGGACCCAGTTTAACAGTGGGAATTGGGGCTTAGTATTCCCTATTTTTTCAGATATATATTCCTTTGCTATTAGTAGAGCTTAGATTTTTAGAACCTTAACAATAATTTTTTATTTATCTTACAGAACTAGGGAGAAAGTAATTTTTTGCCAAAATGTTTTTGTATTTTCTTTTTAGTATATACTTTTTTATTTTGCTATCTGCTATTTTCTTCTCTATATGGACATGATTTTTTTTAGATATTTACATTTAGGTACCATTTTATGGAAAAATACTGTACAATATGGCTCCAGAGTTCTCAAGGTTCCGTAAAGTGCAATGTATGCATATGAACCTAATTTTTTTTTTCTAAGTAATACATATGTTTTAAAATAGTGTTTTATATGAAAAAAGAAAAAAAAAATTAAATTTCTAAAACATAAAGTTCTTTAATTTGTTTAAAGTAAATATATGTTAATATCAATAAAAAAGTTGGTTCAATTATAGTTTGTACATATTTATATGAAGGATAAAGTGTTTGTATATTTACAGAATATTAAATATTTTTTAAAAAAAATAATACTTTTAAATTCAAATATGTTTGAAATTTTTTTTTATATTCAACTCAAAAAAATGAAGGAAAAACAATTTTACTGAAAAATACTATCTTATAATAAATTAATTAAGATATGATAATAAACACACAAAAAATCCAAAACATTACAAATATATTTAAACATAAATGCCACTAAACGAAAACCTAAGATTCAGTATTTTCTATCACATGTCTGGGTACTCCTGCAATCCAGGCTTGATGTTACAATATGAAGTATAAATCTAGGAAATCTTGAAGAAAAATATTAATTTAACCTCCATGAAAACCTTATTTTTTATTATATTAACGTTCACTCATTTTAAAAATAGATGGACATAGTTTTATTAACTTCATTTGTACCTAAATTAACATATCGATTATAAACAAAACTTGTTCACTAAGTGTGTTTTGCATGAAAAAAATCTCATTCTAGAATGATTATCATTTTTTAATTAAAACCTACATAAAACTTTCATCAAAATATATCATGACCCAGTTTTTACTCAGAAAGAATTGGGGATAGTTATTCTTCTCAAATGTAAATAAAGGACAATAGATAATGGATGATGGTTAAAATAAGTCTCTTTAATCTTCAGAAACCCCATTGTCATTGTATTCTTCTTTTCTTTCTCAATTCTTAAAAAAGAAAGTAAAAGAATTTTCTAATCATCCATACTCTTAAAAGTACTTTAACATCAGTGGTATTTGAAAAGAAAATTTATCCCTTACTTTATTCTGTAAAGAAATGTATTGGTATTAGTCCCAGTGTTGTATTTAAGAATTCTTAATCTTAAATTAACCATTGGTTTTCTGTGCTTAATAGAATTTCATTTTTATTTTTTGGAGTAAGATACAAGAGCTATTAAATCAAATAAATGGTATTTATGGATAGTTTTGATTATTGAAGTAACTCTACTTGTATAATGTTTCTCATACACAACATATGTGAATACTAGGAATATTCTATTCAGAAGATTGAAAAAATAATGAAACATAAAGAAAACATATCAATCGCGTAAACAAGTATTTAAATTTTATAAAAAAAGATCATATTATCTGTTTACGTACATACTTACTATTTTAGTTTTCACTAATTTTGTCACACTATCGTAACAAATTAAATAAAAGTTAGATTAAGAAATAAATTTAATATTAAAATTAAATCAAACGATAAGTTTATTAATTGAATATTATATCAGATACTAATAAAAATTCAAACGAATATAATGTACTGAATATGTAGAGGTTTGTAATAATTGAGCAAACGATATAATTGAAAATCGTAGCAGATGATTCACCTAAATAGTTCTAAAACAGTAGAACTAATTGAACAAACAATAAAAATTAGAAAAGATCAGGACGCCGAACGCACTTACGAACTAGTTCACCCTTAGTTGGTAAAGATGAAATAAAATGAAAAAAATGAGCACTAAATTAACTAAATTAATGTATAAAGAATAGTTTTGCAGTTCATTTATTAAATTATCATACAAAACGTATATATTCTCATGAAAGTATATTTAATTATAACTTTTACATTAATATTTGATTTTTTAAAATAAAGAAAATATCATTCAAAGAAACACAAAGCATTCTTTAAAATAGTTTTACCTATGTGTATTGATCTTAGGTGGGGCGTTTTGGGTCAACTCTTTTTCAATTTTTTTATTGTTTCTTAATTAAGCACTTTCAAGGGACTATCTGTTTTGGATGGAATCTAACATACTCAGATATTTCTTCAATTTTTATCTGTTATAATTTTATTCAAAATTAAATGTATCTGGTTTAATAATATTCTTATCGTTGTTTAGATTTAATAGCCAAAAAACGCTTCAATACAGGCTTGATAGTAACTTTATTTTGCTTGCATTTGAATCTAATAAATCTTAATAAGTACAGTCTCAGTTACCCCTAGTTTGTATATTAGTGATATGTATTAGTAGAGATTCTCTCAAATATTAACTTTAGATCGAGGACAAGAGTAATATAACCTCGATTAGTAGGATCAGGTGCATTTCGTATTGAATTCAGTTTTAGATAAATGAGAGTTGACTTTATCTCGAAATTTCATTTAATCTGAGATTAAGTTACCTCTTTCTCAAAGAACTCACGATCTTAGCATGACGCTTTTCAGAATTCAGAATGGTTGTTTGCTATAGAAAGCTACCACATGCTTAGTCATATTTTTATATATATTTTTTTGAAATATCTCAACCACAATTCCTTTTATATACGTTTTAATTAGCAGTGGCATCTAATATATTCCCTCAGGCTGGATTGTTGTGAAACGGTGTTACAGTGAGTTATGTTCTAAGAATAAGACTCTACATCTTGCAGTTTTCTTCCTAGCGTTGATCTATTTGATCTAATAGTGTCTAAAAACGATTACCAGTACAAATCTGCCAGGTTTCTACACTAAATGAGATAATTCAGTGAGATGTGATTGTGATATCAAAATGCGTTTTTTCTCATCAGCAATAAATAGTTGATCTATTCCTAGAATTTTTATTATAATAGCTCTAGATCTATCATATCTTCATGCAATTAATCCAAAAAATCTTCCTAATTTAGAAGAGTCTGAAAGACCCTAAGTCATCGGGAGTTCAAAGATGTTAGACGTAGCATTGTTAGGCTAAAGACCTTTCATAGAAAGCATTTGTTCCAACTTTAAATGTAATGATTCATATTACAATAGCTGAATCTTATAGCAAAGAATAAAAAAGATTTTTAGCTCTGTGCACATTTATTGCTCAATCATTTTAATGATTCTAAACTAGAAAAAATGATTGATTCAATTTTATCCTTCAAGGACTCATACTATTATTTTTTAAGAATCGATCACTATCATCTGATGATCAAACTAAATTCATATAAGAAAATTAAATTCTCAGACAATTTCTGAAGCCTGAATGATTATAAATTCAATACTTTATGGATCATAGTAGAATAAATCCTTCCATCATTTAAATAAGAACAAAGTTACCACATACTAGTGAATATTATAAGCCGAACATTTTAAAAGTTTTCAATTAATCCATTTTTCCGATAATTTCGCACATTGGCCCTATGAATATTCACTTTTGAAATTAACAGATAATGATTAAATTAGAACCATATACCATGGAACAATGCATATAATAATATCTGAAAAATAATTGCTTGGCATTACTAAACTATCCTGTTTCATCTACATCATGTGCAGATTTAGATCTTTTAGAATCAGAACAATAACTGACATACCCAAGCCAACAAATGTGCATGGAAAATATAAATGGATTTCATCAATACTTTTTAAAAATAGCCAAGCTTCGGCGTTTACCTAAGGACTCAACAAATTAATTTAATAACAGTATGGTATTTTCTTCATAGCATGAGAGTTATTATATTGTAAAAAATGTGCTTTTATTTACATTTCATGATAAATTGGATGAACAAAAAACTAAAAAATAAACTCAAGTTTGAGGAGACAATGTAATCAAAGTTATATTTCCTAAAATTAGATTGAAGATAAATAATCAATCATTAGTTAGGAATTATATATTATATATGAAACATGAAAAAAAACTTAAGCAACCATAAATCTAGAAATTTTTTTTTGAGGAAAGTACTGATCATATAAAAGTTTGTTGAACAATAGTAAAGCCCTGTACCGTAAACACGATTTTGAAGATGTAATTTTGAGCTTTATTTTATTTTGACATTTAATTTTTTATCAAAAGTTTAATTCTAAGAAAAAACTATTTGAGCCTAACAGAAGCTTCAAACTGAGAGGGAGAATGTTCAAAATAGAAAATTTGATTAAAATGAAAGAATGTTCTGATTTTCTATTCAAAGCTAGAGATTAAGATGGATAAAGACTAAAGAAATTTCAAGAAAAATTTTCTGAAGTAGTTTCTTTCTTCATATTCATCACATTAGAATATACCCTGCACTAATAACATCGAAAAGTCGAATTCTAAAAGTTCCTATATTTTCAGGAAAATTTTATCTGTTGTATTTTATTATTATTGTTACTATTTTAACTGTATTATTTTCAAGCCGTTCTCATTTATAATAATTTCTTTTATTCATAAACGAATATATTCCATATTCATCTGGCTTCAAAGATATAATCATGCTTAGAACCTATAATTAATGCTGAAGAGGAAGATGATTTGTAGTATGCGTATTTGTCCACTATATTAATATTAACATTCCGTGGCTTTTAATTATTTATAGCATTAAAATCAGTTGCAACGAAAGTTAAAAATTATTGACTTGGTTTGCAAACCCATTCTCTAGGTATTTAATTACTCTTATCTTCTATAGTCTACGTTTTGAACAATGTCGCATGAACTAATAAAAGACAAGTTTAAGTGTTTTATGTAATAATCCATTGGAATAGATAAGGATCTCTACTCTATCAGAATCACAGAATTATACATCTTAGATCAATACAACATTGTAATCTAGCTTAGCAAATTACTTGATTCTGAGTTTAAACACTTCTCATTAAGTATAGTCTCTATCTTGTAGACACTAGTGTAATAACTCCAGTCTAACATTGAAAACAATTTTTTGCAATTTTTTTTATTCATCAACATAACACCTTTTTTAATCACCTTTTGGATGATACATGTTACAACTTTTTCCAAATCTTTCCCCCCCAAAAAAATAATAATAATTTTCTTTTTCTTTTTTTTGCAAGAAATTTTTTTTTTTTTGTTGCGAGTAAATAGCGATAAACAGCTTTCTGAATCATCGACTCGTTGCTGTTTTTGTTCCATCGAAAGCAATCGCGGCACCCACTTGGAAAAAACCTTTTTCACTTCACTTCAAAAAACCTTTTTCCTGGTCCGATCGACTTAAAATTTTGACACGTTTCAAGCAAAGGTTAGTACTCTAGAAAGACCTGGTTACTGGTTTACTACGAGCGCCATCTCTGGGTTAGTCTCGGGAGTTATTGATCGATGTGTTACTTCAACTAGAATCCAATTCAATCTAAAGAGCTTGCTGCGACTCTCTTCTGCAACAACGTTAGAAGTTAAAACGCCTTACTTAACCAGCCAGAAAAGATGTCTTTTCACCCTGGTTGTTAAGAGCATGAAAAATAAGAGACCGATCATTTTTCTTTCGGATCCAATGGTCGAGGGTTCGAAAGAGCAGCGGCAATCAACTCTAAACAATTCTCTCCCCTCCTCGGGGTCGGCAAAACCACTGGCCGTAGAAGTGGTGATTGAGGACTTGAACACTAGATGGCAGCACATCCTATAACTACTGATTGCATATGTCCCCGACACAAAAACACTTGCCTTTGTATGTCTAACTAAAACAAACACACTCAAAATCATGACCAGTGATATTCCGTCTCTGGTGCACGTTTTGACGAGACTCGACACTCCACACGAGACAGCCGATGACTGAAATGGAAAGCTGTCTCAAGCAATAACTCAATTCAATAGGGAGGGGATGTATATCAATTGCATTAATGGATAAAAAAATCAGAAGAAAAGCAACCCTCTGTACAAACCAATGTATTTCTTCGTATCATCACGATGATACTGAGGGGGAGTATGCGGCGACTCTCTTCTATAACAATGTTAAAAGTTAAAACGCCTAACTGAACCAACCAGACAAGATATATTTTTAGCTTGGTTGGTAGGAACGCATTCTATGGACCCACTGGACCAGGGCTCGAAACAACGCTGCCGCATCAAGGCCAGCTTGCTCAATATATATAGCAAGAGACTCTTTTTCTCGCGTTCGAGTCCATCTTTGAACTCAATGCGTTAATCAAAATATATTAAGAATTAAAAAAGAACTTGGCGATGTTTGGAGCAAAATTCAATTTTATAAGATTGTAACACGTATTTACTAATCAAAATCATTTCACAAAATCAACATCTTCTTTATAAATTACATACATTAATGTGCATTATGCTGAATACACATATATGTATTTTTCTATATATATCACAATAATATTATCTTTTAATTTTGGAATGATAATAAGTCTTCAAAACACAAATGTTATAAGGTACAAAATTTACGCCAAATTTTAACAAAAAATGAGTCGGAACAAATGATTCCACGAAGGAAACATTTCAAATTATTATAGAAAAACTGAAATTAAAACAAAATACTAAGATAGATAATTAATTATTAAATATGTCGTTAATGTTTTGTTGAGATAATAAAATTATAGTGATCAACTTTAGTTTTGCTTAAAACAAAAGTTAACAGATACGTCAATTCAGACCAGACGAGAAACCAAACTCGAAATTAAAATTTTCATATCAAAAATGCTGAAAAACTAAAGCTGAGTACGAAAATACTAACAATAAATTGCAGAATGTACTCCAGTTTTTATTTTATCAATAACATAATAACTCCCAATTCGAATATTTATACAACCTCTGACAATAAAGTTCGGTGAATAGTCCATTAACATTAACGTGGATGAAATATAAATGAAAGTTACCTTACTGTCCTTCAAAATGGTCACCTCCCATGACAATGCACCGCTGAGATCTGCTATACATGTACTGGAAACTTTGCAAGAAGTCTTCTTTTGCGATGGAGTTCAAAAGCCTCGTCACGTTTCGTGTCACGTTCGATGAGCGTCGTTGACGCTTTCGTTTGATGATTTTTCTGCTCTGACCTTTTTCCGACGACAGGATACAAGAGAACACCATTCCATGCTTTGCCGTTTCATTTCAGGGACGTACCTGAGACACCAGGACTCATCCTCAGTGACAACACAGTTCAAGAAATTTGGTGTCACATCCACCGTTTCGACAAAATCCTGTGAAGCCTCTAAACGTGCCTGCTTCTGATCTTCAGTCAAGTGATGTGGCCCTTTTCTCATCCCTAAATTCTGGCTAACGATTTCTCGCACGGATTCACGGTTAATTTGCAGTTCATCAGATATCATGCACACGGTTAATCGATGATCTTTCGTGAGTAATTTCTTCACTTTCTCAATGTTTTCGTCACTGGCGGAGGTCGCCGGTCTTCCGCTAGGGGAGGGGGGTATCAGAAAAACTTTCCCGGCCTTCACGGAAACGGACAAACCAATCTTACACAGACTTCATGGACAGTGTTGAACTTCATAAACACATACCAGCATCGCATGAATTTCTTTCGATTTCTTGTCAAGCTTAAACCAAAGCTTTAAATTGATTTTTTGTTCATTAATTTTCCTGTTCTCAGTTAAGAACCAACGCACTAAACAATCACCTACTAAAACATGTCTTACACGGAACACAAACGACACTCTACTGAACAACGGTGAGGTCAGATGGTCAACACTTGCAGATACGCAGGTGCAGCGTTTTGTTTTGC
>BMAW01082719.1:0-14097 GCA_019974015.1 Nephila pilipes
GTCATCCCACGCATCTGGCAATGGGGAATCGGGAATATGCATTCGACGGTATTTTTCAGTTACGTCATACGAAGTTATTTTTTCATTGGATGACGATTCTTAACTGTAGAGTTGACGGTGTCGAATGCAGATTCCGGATATATATATATATATAAAGGAGATGAGATCTTAGATGGTTGATGAGACCTTGGCTGTGATTGATGAGACCATTGCTATGATTGTAGTATGACTTGACTGTAATACTGTAGCCTTTGGCTTAAAGAGTGATGATATTAAGAGTCTTGTAAATAAGTAAATAAATTACATTTTAAAATATTAGAGTCTGTCTTACTCTGCTTATGGCATTAATTATCAAGGGCCAATTCAGGTCCTCCAACAGTAATGTTGCTTTTCCCTAGTATTTTTATAATGAGACAAAGGTAGAGTTTGGCTGAAACTCTCGGAATTTAGAAGGAACAGATTTTTTTAAAAACTCAACAGCCGACACAATCTCTAGAACATTCGAATTTTGTATTATAATTATACATGAACCAAAAGGTATATATCAAAGTACCATGGTTTATTACAATAATCAAATATTCCATAAAATAAAGATTTTTCATCATGCACAATACCTTTTTAGTCATTTTTCAGCGATATAATATTTAGTTCTAAGGTTTTTTTAAAAAAAGGAACTGTTACGGAACAGTGCAAAAAGTCTTACCTTTTACAATTTGAATAACATCTAAAATTTCTGAATTATTTAGACCTGCACTTAAAGACTCCAACCGTAGTGAAAAAACCTGGAATACGGGAAAATACATTATACATTTATTTATTTATTAGAAATTACAGAAATAACCATTAATCTCTAAATGAAACGTTTCTGTTACAGATACTATAAATATTGAGCTATTCAAGGAACTGAAATAAACGAAGTGAAAATACAGAATACAGTCTTGAACCTCTAAAATAAGGTTACAATTTAATCTCAATTATAAATTATAAAATCTTTAAATTCGTCATTTTCATAAGGAAAATTCATCTATGTCGTAATCCTATTACGTGTCTCGTAAAAGTAAAGTTATTCAAATCAGGAATCAAAATTTCAACTTAAGTTCAAGTTTCAGGTAAAATAATTAAAATAATCAATCATGTTTCAAAATAAAGTATATTTATCCTCTAATAAGGGGAAATGGTCTCAAAACAGTTTCATATCCCTTGCCTAAGGTGACCAGACATCCCGCTTTTAGCGGGACAGTACTGATTTTTAACAATTTGTCCCGCGTCCAACAGGGTTTTAAGGAAGTCCCGATTTTTAGAAAGAATGTACGACAAGCTAGAGAATGGCAGAAGAATGGAAGGAAATACACGGGTTTCGGTTTCCATGTAGCTATTTTACCAGGGTATATTATTTTTGAAAATTTTATAATGTTAAACTTTAATAATAAAAATAACTGTGGAGAACTGATTATCAGGAACTGCTTATCAAAGTTGGTCTTGATCAGTTGCTAGAATACGACCACCATTGTTTGGACTTGATGAACAGTGGCATTTTTCGGCATTGGCTGCGACGAAAACTTTTTGTAGCCGTAAAATGAAGAAAGAACACTTTGTACACTTCCTCAGATTTTATTCTTATAGCGACATGTCCCGCTAGTGATTTAGCATCATTTGGAAGATTGGATTCAATCCTAATTTAGGTGTTTTCTCAGTGCAATATTTGAAAACGTGCCAAAATGGCGCCAAAAGCGGGTTTTTTCAAACTCGAAGCTTGAAAAAGATGGTGTCGCTTCTGGAATTTCGAAGAAATATAAGGTTTTCACGAAAGAATGAATATGTAGTAAAATGAGTAAATTAATACCGAAAACAAGTTAATGGCATAAAGAATACACAATACAGCGTAGGAAATGTAAAGGAATTACATCTTATACAAAAGTTGGAAACGGAGGGGAATTTTAGAGAGGAGAAGGGTCAGGGTGTAAGGAATTTGTTGGTCGTCCACGAAGTAACGCCTTCGCATGTAGAGTTTTGTAACTGTCTCTCACACGATACACATCGTACTGCGTGCTGGTGCCAGTTAAACGAGTGAGTCAACAAATAAGCTATTCAGATGATTTATGTTTGTTATTTATTTAGGTACAAAAGATAGGTAATTTTGGAGTACTAAATTTTTAATCAAGAGCCCCTTCCCCATGTCAATGGTGTCCTGCTTTTCGAATGTTAAAATCTGGTCACCTAACCCTTGTCTTAAGTACTAGTAACTTCTATAATACAGTGGAATACGATATACGTGACTCCTCCATGTTGTCAGTCAACCAGACAGCGTTGGGTAATAGTCTCAATAAATCCTGTAGACACGCAAGAAATTCCCTTACTTCACACAAGCTGGTGTCCTGTTATTATACTTCAGCATTTAATGTATATACTTTTTGAACTTTAACTTTCTTTCCTTATCACTAAACTACTTCTGATTTCTTACAAAATCTCATTTTTTGCTTTTCTTAATAATAATTTTTTTAACTAACAACAGTTTCTTTCATTCTTTTAAATCCTGTTGCTTTAACACGCCTTCAACAGTTTCTTTTATTCCTTTAAATCCTGTCACGTTTCCTAGGTGATCTATGCAATTTACTGTTAGCATAACTAGTCACCTAGCGAATTTCTTAAGTATTATCTTAAATTCAGAGACAAGGAACAGGTCTTGTTGATTAACAGCAACAACAGTTTTTGAAGTACTACCCTGATTGCATTATTGTGCAATTCTTTTTCACGATCTCTACTCGATCGCTTACACACCTAAAATCTTTGCTCGGAATCTGGCTCTGATCTGAAAGGGTTGTGTAAAAAAGTGATATCTTACACTCCCCCCTTTACAAAAACACCCTCTACAGGCAGGCTTTAAACACAAGTCATAACACTTTTAATGTAACCTTATTATTCCTCAGTTCAATTATTTGAAGTTTTAATATGATTTGATTAATCTATTCTTTTCATTCCCCATTTAAAATTCATTTAATGTACATAACCACGTTTCGTTTGATTCAATAGAAGTTGGAAACTAAAATATAAAGTCAAGAAGAAACACCAGACGTTATTTAAGCGAAGTTTCACGAATGGCCTATGTTACAATCTTATCATCTGATAAGACAAATATAAATGGCGTATTAAGTTTGACATTAAACAGTAGATTTAATTCGGAAACAATTTAAATAAAAATGACAATACACTTAATGTCATTTGACACGTGTACGAGGACGGTTCAAAAAGTACCCGTATTAGTAATGGGATAGTATTAGAGGTAACTTAGAGTGTTCATTGATTGTGTTTACTTTTGTTAAGAAGCCCATAACTATGACGCCCTTTGCATACTAAAAAAATCATCACCCTTACTTTTCTAGCCATTTTCGCCTTCTTTGGAGCAGATTTTCCAATATAAACTTTTTGATTAGATTGTTTCCAATGAAAATTACGAATTCAGGTCTTGTCAACAGTTACAATTCGATACGGTAACTGCAATTTTTAGCAATCGCTTAACTCGTTACAGTTACGGATGCAGATGTGTTTGTGGTCAGAAGAATTTCCACCTAAGTCTTGTGTTAACATTCGATGATAATCATTTCTCTCCCTATTCTGAAATTTTTTTAAAAAAATGAGAAAAAGAATGTATTTCTGCAGAAACCTTCATTATTTTTACTCTTTCGAATGCACTTTTTTTGCATTTAAATACAATAGTAAAGATCTAAGAACGGTAGTAGAAATTCCATAGGATGACCGGTAGACGGAATCAATATTTAATAAATTAATTAAATATTGATATTATTTCCCTCACTGAGAAATAGGAATTCAATATTGCGGTTAGCTATTTTGGAGTTTCAATTTCATGTCATATTTCTGGTACGAAAATTTTTCAATGTATTATGTAAATTGTTATGCCCTCTTATCTCATTCTTTTACAAATTATTTTCCTTTTGAATCACATTTTTTTTTTCGAATTCTTTTTTTTTTTAATTCTCGTTATTACATTAAAGATGCTCATAAAAATGTAAAAAAAACTTACAAATTATTTTTATAATTGTATATAAATAAATGTATAGATTTTAACATTGATTAATCTTTTGATTGTAATACTTTTTTTAAAAAAAATATTTAGAAGATGTGTATTTTTTTACTTAAAAATGTTATGAGTTGAAAAATCGTCGTTTCTTAAAATTATCTTTATTCCGAAATTTGAAATAAACATTGTTTTAAAAATTTAGAATTCATTGAAAATTCTAAAAAATCAACTTTTTTAAAGTAAAAATTTCAATTTTCTTCTTCTTGTTGTTCTACATCTATCTAAAGCATATTTGAAAATGTCAATTTCTTTCAGTTTTCAATAAATCAGCCATTCTGAATACAGGTTTACTGGGGGTGGAATTCGCCAAATATGATGCAGATTACTAACACATATGTTTTCAGTTCAGTTAATACAAAATCAACAATTAATAGAATTAATTATAAAAAGAAGTATTAGACTAATAATGAATTTTTCCAGAAATAAAAACAAAGTAACTATTCAAGAATTAATCAAGAATCAGGCACGCGTAATGCGTAGAGAAGTCAAGTTCTTGTGTACTAAATTTTTGGCATATTATTTGGTGCAATTTGATCGCATAATATCACCCATTCAAGCAATGTTGAGCCAACATTGACAACCCAAATTAATTCGCAACAATTATTTGACGAAGGCTTAAAATTGAACAATTTCTTTGCGGTAAATGAGCGCTTATTTCAGTATTTCTGTTTAAAAATTGACAGACACAATATACTGCGAGACGCTACGTTCAAAGATTTTTTAAGTTTTGTGTCCCAATATATCGCTTAGTATTATTACTTTTATAGCAGGAGTTTAAAACCAAAAGTCTCATCACCTTAAAAAATAGCGGAAGCCAGGGAGTATATACTGAATTTGTTCGAAAAATTTTTATATAGAAAGAATTCAAAATGCTATATATTCAAAAATGAATTATCAATAGTATATAAATATAGAGGGAAAATATAGAAGTGTTTTTTATAAGTTTTCAATATAACTTCCTTTAGATACATGTATAGTTTCAATACAATATGAAATTTCCTTCAAAACACAATGTAAAGTGTCAGTGGCAATTGATTGTACAGCAGCAGAAATACGTTGTTTAAGCTCACATAAATTTGCAGGCAATGGTGGCACACTTTATCCTTTATAAACCCCCAAAGGGAGAAATCTGAAGGAGCCATATCAGGTGAGTTAGGTGGTCAGCTGTGTAATAATTAATCATGTAGTTCTCTAAGACTGATCCAAATGTTATGTAGCTACGTGAAATCTTCCAAAACAACTTTTGTGAAATAGTTTCGTGAAGAACATTACGGAGGCCACCTATTGTTTACAGTTTAAAGCTTTTACCTTTTTCTTTGCATTCATGTATTACTTATCCTTCTAAGCAACTTAATTTTGAAAATATGGAATTTTGAAATCGGTTGATTCATTTTGATAACCCTGCATATTAAAATATAGAGAGAAGTGTCATTTGTTTATACAAACACTGCTTACTAATGCAATATATTTGATACATTCTACAATATATAATGAAAAAATTAGCGAAAAAGAAGCCTTAAATTCTCCAAAAAAGAAAATTAAAAATATTTTTATAATTATTAATACTATTATCGAAGTAATGTATGTTTGGCAAATATAACCCATGTCTCATAAAACTTACTGTAACGAATTCATCCGGTAGTGTTTGAAACATATATTCTTCTTTATACTTGATGCATTTCCAAAATTCCCGAGATACTACGACTTCGTTGTTTCCACACAGAGAAGCCGAATGAAAAGAATCCTTTACAGTATTTCCAATTAGAGTGTAATAGATCGCCTTCTTGCCCACGAAGAAACATTCGAATTCTCCACATGATAAACCTGTACAGACAGGAAAAAACATTCAATTAGAACTTTTTTCTTAGAAGCATAAACATAATTACCGTATTTTTGCATGAATAAGGCACAAAGTAAAAATCCTCATCCAATAGGAAGGATTCATCACCTAAATACACAGGCAGACCATTGCTAAGGACAGATCATAAAATGAATTGTATCAGCAAAAAATTGAACTGGAGGGGAGGTCCAGCATGATGAAATATTGTTGCCACACTTTTCGAACATTAGAGCAAAGAACAATTAAGGTTTCAGAAAATACAAAAGGTAATACAGCTACTTAATGGGAAAAAAAAACTTTCATTTGATGCTGTGTGCGGAATAACGGAAAAATTTATATGAACGACATCAGGGATCATTGAGGAAAGCATCAGTATGGGATATGTTAACCACGGAATGCGATGCAACATTCCACACATCGTGTCATGCTTTGCATAATATTATTCAACAGTTTTCGAGGCAATTTATCCCCCTCCTCTGTCAGAGAGTGTTCTGGTTCGTTGGAAGAAATGTTTGGTATGCAAGTTGTCTTCTTACAGCATCCCAAACATTTTCAATGGGGCTTAGGTCTTGCGGGAACAAGCTGGTCATATGAGGCGTTGAATATCTTCACTCTCTAGACATTCATGAACAGTGACTCATGGATGGCATGGTGGGTCAACAATTGGTCAATGACGCAGCATAAGCAGAAAATGGGGGGGGGAATATCCCTGACACTACCCCGAAAACAGCAAACATGAAGCAGTAGGATTTTATCAATGTACTTTGACACGGCATGTGTAATATCGCTCCATTTCTCGAACCTTTTCCGGACAACTTGCTGTGTCACGATCCAGCCAGATCAGTTTGCGTCTGCAATCCGATCGCAGACTGAACCTACTCTCATCTGAAAACAGTATGCATACCCAGTTCTGATTGGTCAAATTTCATTGTTCTTGGCACCATTGCAACCGGATTTTATGTCGCAGTCTTGACAATGGCATGCAAGAACAGGTCTGGCGGGAGTACAGTTTTCCTTCTCTCAGACTGTTTTGGAGGGGATCATTTGTCTTGTGGCAGATAAATACTCATTTTACACCTATTAAGCTGTAATGGTTCCTTTTTGCCAAAATGGCAATGAACCTGCCTCTTACTGGTGTCGCTCTTTTTTAATAACCTCCCCGGGTGCCGCTCGCTTCAAATTGTAGTTTTTATTACTTTTCATATCCATGAAACAACGCACGGGTGATGTTGAACTATCTGGAATCACCTGTCAATTTTTGCCCTTCTTCAATATTTCATATAATATATGCACACATAAAGTCACATAAGTGATGTCAGAAAGACATACCAAAATTTTCCAATCCGTCAGTATATTCTTTCCCTTCCAACTTTCACTTGGAACAATAAAAATCTGTTTGTGTGAAATCTTTTGAATATCTTATCACTATTATCACGCAACAAATAATTGAGAAAAAGAAAACTTGCTTACGCATTTATCTTCCATCTAAATTCCGCATTTATTCTAATATTTCTCATTTTGCTTCTTTTTTTCTTCTGTGGTTACTGTTGGTGATAATCCGCCCTTAGCAATTGTCCACTAGTGTATGGTATGACATATGGAGCAAAAATTTCCTCTCGATATTTCACAATAGAACACATAAGGATCTGTGTGACCATTCAGAAAAATTCTACTTTAAACCCTGATAATAGCTTTTCTACACCTGTGTGTTCAACAATGTTGAACTGGTAATGGGTGCGTAATTTCTTCAGATCAGCACACGACCTGAACCAATCTCTAATGTAAACCGGGACTTGTCTGAGAAGAGAACAGAAACCTGTTGCGTCTGATCATGTTCTCTTGCACTACATAAAAGTGTGCCTCTGAGTATTTGATTAAGAGAAACTCACAAGAAGTCACCCTGCATAGATCCCGATTCTGAAGACGTCTGCGCACCATAGCAGCAAATAGTGCTGTTCCTGTTGCGACAC
Source organism: Nephila pilipes (assembly GCA_019974015.1). NCBI lineage: Eukaryota > Metazoa > Arthropoda > Arachnida > Araneae > Nephilidae > Nephila > Nephila pilipes. The sequence goes on from BMAW01082719.1 coordinate 7,907, forward strand.
AATGATCAGTAATAAACTGAGGCACAATAGTGTTTCTTCATCAGGCCGAAAGAGCTAGGAAGTGATCTCTTGCAGGAGTTATAATTGAAAAAAAACTTCCTTGATTCTGAATTTTTGAATCAAAATGATTACAGAATCTTCGAACCACACTATGAGACACATTAAAACATCTAGAAGCAGCATCTTGTGTTAACCCCAGTTCCATTCATACGTTTGTCCTCGATTTTAATGAGTCAAGTAAGGACATCTACAAGGGTAAAGACTGGCGCCGATAGCTACCTACTGAATTTTTCTGCTAAGGGTTAACAAAAAGAGTCACATGTTGGTGCAAGTACATGAACATAGATAAAACCTATGCCAAAAAATTAATAATACAACACATAGAGAATACCCTTAACTTTTGGGCACAACAAGAATTGGATGAATTGGGTTCACACAACATTTATAGCCATGGAGGTCTCACCTTTTCAATTCGTATTATGTGAGACAGTATAGTTTTAAAATAAATTCACCTATCAAATTTCGAATAATTCTGCCAAATTTTGTATCGGTTCTTCCATATCTTCTCTGTATGTAGAGAGCCACATTGAGAACTTTTTGCGAAAGTTCCTCCATGTCTTCTACTCTTGACAACCACATGCATTGAAGGTATCCAGCTGAAGAAGAAATATAATAAAGCATTAAAATGTCATTTCAAATATGCAGAGTTAGTATGCTGTGATAAACAATCGATGCAGTTAATGAGTATAAGATTTTTGGAACATAAAATTTTCAAAATCATTTTGATTCATTTTTATTCTCTTAAAATCAAAATTCTTTTAATGGCATGCATTCAACTTTTCATGACAAAAATGGTTTGAGATGTTTCAGTCACATTTGTAAAAAAACTACAAAGAATCTAACTGCTCCGAAGGATAATGGATTTTTATCCTCAGTATCCTATATAACCCCAAATTTTTAGAGACTCATTAGCTACATTTGTAAACGACTGCAAAGCATCTAAATTTTCCGAGGGATAATTTATACTTGGTTACTCACATAATCCCATATTGTTTGGGCATCGTAACTACATTTGTAAAAAACTACAAATGATCTAAATACTCCAGAGAATAATAGCCTTTTATGATATTATCCATGTTTTATGCTCAATAGCCTATACAACCCTTTTAATTGAAAGGTTCGTAATATATGAAATCTTTTTCTCCATTGTTTATAATAAGCATTTAATGGTCACATATATACCGACATGATCTTAATGTTTATTTATAAATTTTTTTCATTCCATCTTAATAAAATGTCTCAACCTTTTTGTCTCGTTTCAAGTAATTTACACATGAAAATATTCGAAGTATTTTCACTCTTTAAATTTTTAAGCAAAGTCAGTGAATTTATTACACATTATACTTATTTGATGAAGTATCTTGAAGCTATAATATGACCACTGGATTGAAATAAACTAACTATAAGGGGGTATCCCGTTTGTTACAATTTGAAAATAATAACTTTTTTATGTAACATATTTCCACTGAATTTATAGGTATTTTGTCACGCTACTTCTTTATCGTGCTACTCTGAGATTAGCTTTTAATTTGTTTCTCCAGTTAAATATACGTTCAAATAAGAATAATAGTTCAGGTGTGAGATGAAAAACAAACAATTCCATTCGATCAACATTACATTCACAATTTCAAATGGAAGCCTTAAAAGGCAAGAAAAATGCCCTGCTTAAAGCTTATTTAGAATATAAATTGTGTGAAATGTGTAAAGGGTTTTGTCGACATAAATATCAATAAAAATCAACACCGATAAAGATATGCTGTATGAACTCATTTGATGATTTCGTGAGATAGATTCGGTTGAAGACAGACCCAGTATTGAAAAGTAAAAGTTGTTATACCAGACTTTATGGAAGAAACTTTAATAAGGGAGTGAAATAGTAAGAGTGAAGCTTAATGACATCAAAGACAGATATGGCTACGCTGCCCCAAACAAGGTATAATTACGCTCTAGATGTTTGAAAAAATTCAGAAAAAGATAAAAACTGATTGACAAGAAAGTGGGTTGAAAATTGCAAATGATCGCTAGGGTATCCCAGGAGCTCGTCACCGGTGTTTACCACAGACAGTAAATCCCTTGGAAAAGAAAAAGATCACTAGGATGCCTCTGAGTCATGATTTCCATACCTACCTAAGGAAGGTATGCCCTGAGAGCAAAACTTTACAAAAAAAAAAGAGTATTGCAATCTCCATATAAATTTGAGCGATATTTGTCGCAACAAATGGGCACAACCTGTGGGTCGATCCATAAGGCTTTAAGACCTTTGCATTTTCGCTCTGGTAGAGTAAATATGTCACAGGAGAGAGAAACTATGGAATAATAAGATAAGTCTTTATTAATGTCAATTGCTCTAGAGATTAATTCGTGACAACATCAACAAATTGAACAAAATATTTTCCACCAATGACGCATGTGTTGATTCATGCGCGCCAGCGCACCATCCCGAATACGCTTACGTAGCCCACAGTAGACATTAAATTGTGGACCCTCAAGGATGCAAGTAGTGATATTAAAAACGAAATTCACAATCATAGTGGGTCATTTGACATTTGTGTAACTTGAAATAATCAGTCACTTTGTATCGGTACCACTGTTTATTCCTTTTTGACACAATATACAAATTTTACGAACACACCACACGTTATATACGTAAAATATACTATAGCACCCCAAACAAACACATAAATTATCATGCCATCCCTCTCCGATGATTACATAATAACTGATAGTTACGTTATCCTCTGGCTTGCTCAGAACTTAAGTACCCAGTTCCTTTTATGAAACAGTACCATCTCTTGGTCAACCAAATCATATTTCATATCAAAACTCTTTATAGCGTGTTGGAAATAAAAAGAAAAGAAATAATGTTGCTGGTTCGTCGTTTAAATTAAATTAGAAACAGAAATAAGTAACAGCACGGTTTCGTTTACGCAGTTACGTGAACACATTAAATGTCTGCACTTGGACTAACTCTACAAATCTTATTGAAAAGTTAGAAAACTTTGACATTCCCGAAAAATAGGCGTTTGGTGTGCTGTATCACGTAAAATGATTGTTGGAGCTATGTTTTTCGGGTCAACTGCTGATAGCACTGCATACAGATAACTTATGCAAAGATTTGTCGCATTTATTCAAAGGAAATTAACAATGCTCTTTCGTCCAAATGGATGATGTAACATATCATGCATGGAGTGAAACCACCCCGCTTCACAGTTTTTTTTTTTTTTTTTTTTTTTTTGGCGAACTTTCTCATCTAAAAAAATCACCCGTTTGGCGACCTAAGGGGTGGTGTGAAAGAATAGTCCCACTGTAGCTCATGCAGGTCGTAAGAGGCGATTAAAATGGGTACCCAGCGTCTGGGGGTATATCCTGGTACATGCTCCTGAGGATTGTATCAGGGAGCCTTAGGGGCTTGTCATCTTTGGGTAGGTATGGGCATCATGACCCCAAGGCACCCTAGTGATCTTTTCCTTTCCCATGGGGTTTACCATCTTCAATAAATAAGGATGATAGGCCCCCGGGATACTCAAACAATCTTTCTCTATTTTCGACTCTCCACCTTGTTAGCAAATTTTTACCTCTTTTTAATTTTTTCACACATCCAGATCCTAACTTTTTGGCTCGGCACGGCTACACTTGGCTATTGCAACAAGAAAATACTATCAATAACTCGTTTGTCTTCAATTTTTTTTCACATCTAGATCATAGCCTTATCTTATTTGGCGCAGCATAGCCACATTTGACTCTTGCGGCATTAAGGCTCCCGTCTACTCACCATGTTGATTCCGAGGACATAATATTAATCCTATGGAATTTCCACTTTATAATTCTCACATCTTTACTATTTGAATGAAATAAAGTACATCTGAAAGAGCAAAAAATAATGAAGGCTTCTGTGGAATTTCTGCTTCCCTCTAATTTTTAAGAATATTTCATCCCTATTTTAATGATTCATTTGCGAGCTTTCCGTTCTTTAAAAAATATTTTTAATTATTTTTAAAAATCGGAGGAAAAAAGTAATTCCGCAGAAGCCTTCATTATTTTTTACTCTTTCAGATGCACTTTAATTCATTCAAATAGTAAAGATGTGAGAATTATAAAGTCAATATTCCGTAGGATTACCATTACGTCGGTGGGGAAACAGAAGCTTTAAGCTGAATCATTACTCACTATGTCAGAAAATCTTTGTCACAATGTTCCCCAGACCTGAACATCCATTATCCGTTTTTGTGAGGATATTTAAAGAACAGAGATTATGAAAGATAATCCCCCAAACAATAGACTATTTGAAAATTGCCATTAATGAAAGAATACAAAATGCCACTCCCAACAATCTGAAACATGTTTCTCAAAATATGCTGAAATGAATTCAGTTTTGCCTCTAAGAAAAAACACAAATATTTTGAACATTTGTTATAAATGTAAGTTCAAAATCTTTTTTCTATACTAGAAAGACTTTTCTCCATTAACATAAAAAGTATTACTTTTTCAGCTTATTATTTTCAAATAATTCACTAATAATCTGTACGGGAACTCTAATTTCATCAAGTAATATTTCAGTACAATAGAATTTTATTTACTCATAATTAATTCATTGCATATTTATTTAAATGAATAAATAAGCGAATGTTATTTTTGCTTTTAATAATGCACTTACCTTCCATCATTACAACATCACCTCCGGCATCCAAGACATCTGTAATATAAATATTACAAATAAGTAAAAAAATATATAAAGATTTCTTTATTATTAGTATAGGAAAAAAATTTAGTTAGAATTTCATTTACAAATTTGATGATTAATTTATGTAGTATTTAAAAAGTAAGAAAAAGGCTGAATACCTACACACGTTTTTAAAAATTATTGACCTAAATTATTATTTAAGTTAAAAATATTTCTGTTGATAGATGTACTGAGATAACTTATTTAAGGCTATGTCTTCCAATCACATTTGATATCTGTATGGAATATTAATAACACACAAATTTTTAGACAACGTGAAATATATACTTCAAAATATGTATAATCACAGTATCATACTCTATATTATCTGAATGATATATATAGGGGTTATATATATATAACAAATAAAATTCAATGTGTTCTTTTGGATTTTACTTCTGTTCGATTGTTTTGACTTTGAAATGTTTTTTAAATATTCTGATTTTTGAAACTATTCTTATTCTATTTAATAATAATTATTGATTTCACATCATATTTGGCAATAGTGCAAAATATTGGAGATCTAAAGAAAGATTTCTTAAGATTTAAAAGATTTCTTAAACCTTTTACATTGTAAATCTTAATCACTTACATATGTCACAGCATCTTCTTATGAATTGGTTTTTACATCTATTTTAAATAGACTCATTCTTTTTACAAGGTTGGACTAAGGTATGTTTTTGTTTTAAAATTTTATTAAATTTTAAATGAAAATTTTTGGTTTTAAAATTTTGGTTCAATAATTGAGACATCTTGCTTCTTCTTTTCTATAATTGGGGTATCTTGCATAATTTATTACAATTTGTGTTTGGGAATGATTCAATTGTTGCAAACAAGGGGCACTGGAGGAGGGTTGGTACCATAGATCATGTTTAACCCCACAATTTAGTTACTAGTCTGAATGTGTATCTTTTGTTTTGTTGGATATTCAACTTATTTTAATTTATATTCAGTTATTTACTCATTTCCACAAAATTGTTTTATTCAATAATATACTCAACTCCATTGTTTTCTTCTCTTCTTTGATTTTTGGATTTTATTAGTTCTCTTTTTTACTATGTTGTTTTTAATAATTTAATTGTTTTATCTTTTACATCTTATATATATATATATATATATATATATATATATATATTGTTTTATCTTTTACATCTTGAAGACTATATATATATATATATATATATATATATATATTTTATCTTTTTACATCTTATATATATATATATATATATATCTTTATCTTTACATCTTATATATATATATATATATATATATATATATATATATATATATATATATATGTTATAAATACTGTCTTCACTCCACCACAACTACTACTAACCATCTGCTACCAAAACCAATCACCAATCATCATCACCCCAGATTTCAGTCTGAACGAAGTACAAATTAA
>BMAW01082720.1:0-14234 GCA_019974015.1 Nephila pilipes
AGGAAAGAAAATTATATATATATATATATATATAATTTTCTTTATTGATTTTAATTTGAAGTTCTGGTTCTCAATCTGTGTGTAAATTGTCCAAGGGTACGTGGAAGGTTCTTTACAAGTACACTTGAATCTTTGTAAGAAATCTCTATATGTACTATTAAAGCCCTTTCTTTAATATATGTTACATTTAAAGGTTCCTTTATAAATAATCCCTTCATTTAATCATTATCGAGTGTATAATAAACTTAAAGCCGTAACTGAGAGATATTTTGGAAAAAAGAAACGTTTGAGAACTACTGCGATCTGGAATAATTTTACTAATTTTACCACACCACATGACCACTGCGCTGAGTTAGCTTAGTTCATAATCATCATGTTTACATTGATAATTTCTTCATTGACTGATAAATTGTAATCTTTGAAGTTCAACGTGTTATTTAAGATTGTTTTTAATTTTTTTTAAGCAAACAATGATGATAGTCACCTAAATGTATTTTTCTTTATAAGCCTATCATTATGACAACTACAGAAAAAGAAAAACTTTTAATAAATAATCAAATTGGAGGAAAGACAGTTTTTTTACGCACGACTTAGTAAAATTCATTTCTATTCCGATAAGGTTAATGTTGCTACGTTCAAAAAAAAGTAATACATTCGATCAGTTCCTAACAAAAGGAAATGCAGAGGAGTATAATCTGTCATTTTTGACAGAAAATGAACCATTTCTTTAAGCTTCTAATCAATAGGAGAAAAGGAAAAAAAATTCCTCGATTTCCACGAATAAAAGAAAAAGGAAGAAAAGAAAATTAAAGGTATTTAAAGAATTCCCTGTTTACTCACATAGCAAGATTTTTTTTTTTCTTGGGGAAAAAAAAATCTACACTATTACGGATGGTTTCAAAATATTTTTCTACTTTTTTGTCGCTATATAATTGGTTGAATTTTTTTTCCTGTAAAATGTTGTAGTTTAATTAATTTACCGAGCTAAGAGATAACACCTGTTTAAAAGCAGGTTTAGAAGAAACTTCTTTTCTTGTTTGCTAATTTGTTTGCGAAGAATGGCAACAAGAGAGGAAGCCGAAAGCAGAAAATGCGAGATAATGGCAAAGAATGGAACGCTTCTTTCTTTTGTTCTTGACTATTATCAAAATGTAACAAAAAGAAAAAATCGTTCAGGTCCGGGCTTTCACAAAAAGAGCTTTGTGTTAAGCTCTATCAAATAGCATCTAGAGCATCGTGTTTTGTTGATTTGCAGCTTCTATTTTGTAACAAATAGCTCTAGGCAAAAACCAATTAATTTGGTTAGCAAGCATAGTTATTTTAGGAACTCATTTATAGGAAACATCTGCTTTTAATGATTTAATTTCCAAAGTATAATCACCGATTGTTTTTTACTTAACGATGGGGATGAAATGTAAGTTTGCCTCCACGCCCTAAATCTAATAGCGGGATTGCTGTAATCGAGAGGTTAGGGTTGCGAACTCGCGGCTGGCATTGTTTCAGTTGAGTCTCGGGTTCCGTAATGATTCTACTAAACCCCCGTGGTGTAATGGGATTAAGGTACGTTGAGCCTGTCAGAGCTTCAAGTCCTCACGTAAACATGCTGCAAAACTTTGGTGAATAGGGTACTACCTCAAAAGCCATCCTCGTCTTTTAACCATGGTTCAAAATTAAGACATATGACGCCAATAGCTTTCCAGTTGCTTCTTTGTGCAATGTTAAAATTAATAAATTAATATAATTGGAATAGAGGAATCTAGGAAGAGGAACAACTCAACTCTACTAAGAGTAAAAGAACAACTCAACTCCATGCTAGTTTGTGGAAGATTCAGAATAGCAAGATGCCCCCATGTTGGCTGGTGTAAGGAGCAGTGCATGATAGGGTAATCGGTTTAGTTATTGTATGTGTTTGTATATTGTGCTTCATGAATACATAATTAAAGTTTGGCAGCTAAAAAATATAAACAGACTTTTTATTCATTTTATATCCCCTCTCATTGCTTGTCACCCACTTTTCTAAGGATGGAAATTTGTTTTACTAATATATTCAGTAGAGCTTGATTATTTTATGTGTTACTGTAAACATTTTGAAAATGCATCCTTTCCTTTCGGCTGTAGACTGTTTCGGAGCTTGAACTTGACGTAATGGGGGAAAATATAATTTTAAAAACGATTGCAAATTTTAAACAATTTAAGTTACTACAGTTTTAGCAAAATGTTCTTATAATTATATTATAATGCTACGTCAAGGGATCTTTCCAAAATTTTAAATGTCCTAGTTTGTCTTTAAAAATTGGGGATTTTGTTGAAGTGTGCAGCTTTAGCTGCTTTAAGAATTAGTTAATTGTTAACGATATTCACTAAGTTAATTTTTGATTTAATCTTCTTTTCAATTATGAAAATAATTTTTCCTCATTTATTCGGCTCAGCATTTAAATTACTAATATTTAATATGGTAGTCTTTGTAAAACATTATGCTGAGAAACTCGAATGTTAATTACTTTTCTTACTACATTTCATGTTAAAAACAATTCCAAATATGCGATCATAAAAAAATGGGATATACTTAATTACTTTCACACATCTCGTTGCAGCAAGAAAGAATTTACATCTCTTTCAAAGGCTGATAGGAAACTAAATTGTGTGAAGTTGAGTGATTAATTAACTTAATGAAACTAGTTAATTTATAAAAATAATTTTCCCGCTTTGGATACTAATTTGTTTACACAACTAATTTTTCTTCATAAAACAAGTACAAACATTGGAAATTTTTTGGTATTAAAAATGATTATCCATTTGTTAAATGAATTTCTAAAATATTTCACGATATAAGATTTGAAAATCAAAAATTTTCAAAAATCAAACACAGATACTTTTTTGTTTTAATAATGTAAACAAAAATGGGAAAAACAAAGTTATTTTTTTGAAAAAAAATATTTATTATTGAATGAAAAGACGAAAAAAGTATATATTAATTATAACATACAAACTTTTAAATACTTGACATTCTCATACATAAACTTCCATCTAATTGTCTATATTTGTTTCAAAATAGAGACCATTAGACGGAAGCAATAAGCAAAAAAAGAATTATGATTCCAAATAATATATATATAACAGTTCAATTGAAAAGTCCCCGGCCTGACACACAGATAGCGCTACTAGAATTAAATCCATATGTTTTTTAGTTAGCCCTAACCCTCAAAAGATGCGTGTATAAATTTGACAGCTGTCGGATCATTAGTTTGCGAATTATAGCATTTTGAGTGAAACAACTTTTATTATTGTGGAAAAAATGGATAAAAAGGAATTTCGCGTGTTGATAAAATATTGCTTTTTGAAGGGAAAAAATACAGTTGAAGCAAAAACTTGGCTTGATGCCGAGTTTCCGTACACTGCCCCAGGAAAATCAACCATCAAGGATTGGTATGCTAAGTTTAAACGTGGTGAAATGAGCACCGAAGACGGTGAACGCAGTGGACGCCCAAAAGAGGTTGTTACCGACGAAGACATTAAAAAACTCCACAAAATGATTTTGAATGACCGTAAATTGAAATTGAATAAAATAGCAGACATTCTAAAGATATCAACTGAACGTGTACATCATATCATTCACGAATATTTGGGTAGGAGAAAGCTCTGTGCAAAGTGGGTGCCGCGCGAGCTCACTTTTGACCAAAAACAACGACGAGTTGATGATTCGGAGCAGTGTTCGAAGATGATCCAGCGTAATAAACCCGAGTTTTTGCGTCGATATGTGACAATGGAGGAAACATGGCTCCATCATTTCACTCCGAAGTCCAATCGACAGTCATCCGAGTAGACTGCACACGATGAAACCGTTCTAAAGCGTGGGAAAACGCAACAGTCGGCTGGCAAGGTTATGGCGTCTGTATTTTGGGATGCGCATGGAATAATTGTCATTGTCTACCTTGAAAAAGGAAGGACCATCAACAGCGACTATTACATAGCGTTTTTGGACCGTTTGAAGGACCAAATCGCCGAAAAATGGCCGCATTTGAAGAAAAAGAAAGTGCTGCTTCACCAAGACAATGCACCGTGTCACAAGTCAGTGAAAAAGATGGCAAAAATCCATGAATTGGGCTTCGAATTGCTTTCTCATCCACCGTATTCTCCAGATCTGGCCCCCAGCGACTATTTCCTGTTCTCAGATCTCAAAAGAATGCTCGCTGGGAAGAAATTTTCGTTGAATGAAGAGGTGATCGCCGAAACTCAGTGTAATCAGTGTATCACCCTTGAAGGGAATTATGTTGAATAAAAAAAAACTAATTTTGCCAAAAATATTTGTTTTACTATGATAGGCGAGGGACTTTTCAATTGACTTGTTACATATAGTGTTTAAAGGTGTCATATACCAGCTTACAATTATTAATTATAGACCCCTTGATCATAGGATGTTTGAAAACGAAAATTTTTTATTATCAACTACTTTATTTTTGAATTAACAACATTAATTGAGAAATATTTAACATTACATTAATTTAAAAAAATAAGGAATGTTTTACAGCAAAAATCGATTACAAAAAACAAAAACTGTTCTAAGACAATTAAATGCTTATGGATTAGTCGAGTTTGCTGGTAGTGATCTAATATATTGCCCTCCAAATGGTTTTTCTTTATCTGTACAACTGACTGTTGGGTTCGAAAGAAATATAAAATATAGATGCTATTTGCATTATTTGTTTCTTAATTGGGGAATAAGAAAAAACTAGTCTTAGATATTAACAATATTAATGAAATTATTAATTAATTCGTTTAGAACACATTTTTTTTCTCTTTAACATACTAAAAGCTATACATTTTTTTCCCGTTATAAGATTTACGAAAGATATTAAGTGTGTCTCTGTGGACGGAAACGAAATCTTGTTACCACAGATTTATGTTTAATTAACTTTACTGTAAGGAAAAAGAAATATAAGTATCTACATATTTAAATTAATTTTTCTTCTTATCTCTATTAACATGCTTTCTTTGAATCCGAGAAAAAATATATTTTTCATAAACTTTGACTACCGATTAGTTATCGCATTACCTCACACACTTTTCACATCAACTTAATTTAAATTTTCAATAATTTAGATAACGAAGACACGTTAATACACCGTCAATGTCTTCTCGGTAATAAAACCAGGCTGTTTGTTAGATTAGGTTACGTTAAATAATAGCTAGAGATACCTAGAGAGTACTATCACTTATTTATTGAAGTTAATTTGAATATTACAGATGATATATTACAGACTGCTGCATTTATATTTGCTAAGCAAATATAACGTTTTTTAGTGCCTGTCGAACGCTAGAGTAAATACCATGTGATTGAGATTGTTCATCAACGTGCACTAAAATGCAACATGAAATTAATAGAAAATAGACCTCGTTACTTTGAACCTCGGTTAAGTGACGTGGACGACACCTGAGCTGGTACATCCCTCTCCGAAATTACGCATCATGCCAACGGGATAATTTAGAACCTCGGCATATTTATCATGCATCAATTCCTCTACACAGTGGATCTTTAGTGGGATCAGGGCTCGAACTCATGACTTGACTAAACACCAGCTGTGATTCCATGAGCATGACCACAAAGCTATAGCAGCCGCAGAGTAATTACTATATTGTCCTGGACACATCGTTGTAATCAATCGTTCAGGAGATCTCTAGTCTTTGAAAAATAAGTGGGAAGTCCTTCAGTGTCCTTTCTCTAAGGAATTTTTGTGTGATGAAATTGGCCATGTCTCTTCCAAAAACACGGACACAATCTTATCTATAGATTGGATAGTTGAATTAATAATATCAGCTTTTGGTCTCTGATCACCCCAACTGGGAAAAGAAAGGTACATGCAAATTGTAGCATCTGGTGTGGGAATGATTTTGGATCCAACAGACTGGATTGTATTCGGTCAAGATTTAACCTCAAAGTTCATAGAAAACAGAAATGTCGCTTCATATTTCACAAGCCTTTAATGCTGCAGCATTTAATGCAGATCTTGTCCAGATGTAAGAGAGATAACTAACAGACTTGTTAAGTAAGATAGCTGCAATGCGTTTAAAATATTTTAAATGATTTAAATAGGAATAAAAAGAATTATTTGCAGGAAATAAATAATTTAAAGACTACTGTTGAATAAATTGAAACATTGGATGAGATCAATCGTACCACAACGCCATCGTTGGTTCGATTATGTGAAAGATTGACTTACCAGAAGCTGCCCGGACTTCTCTCAACACGAGACCAGTTGTTGTACATCAACATTCAACCGCACAACTTCGACCTAAATATCACTTACACGCGATTTGGTACAGTGGTTTCGATGGGACTTATTAAAATTCCCTCCCACAACCGGAACCTGGTACCAAATGATTTTCATTTCGCAGGACTGTTAAGGAAGCAACTAAGAAGTGGACGTTTCAGAACCGATGACGAAGTTCAGTTATAGCTCTTTTGTTATAGATACATGACCTCGATGCTGATTCATCTAAACGGGTTTCCATATGTTGGTAAACCGATGGTGCTAATGCTTCGTCAATTACGGCGACTGTGTGGAGAGAAGTAAATGTATCAATTCCTTACTATATAATGTATAAAAGTAATAAAAGTATTTTCTAAGATGGCTTACTATTTAAGTTTCTTAACTGTCCTAGCATATATATAATGACTAGCTAATACCAACCTGCTTCGCCTTAAAGACGATAATATTATAATTTGGAACCTATACAAAAAATATCAAGAACATTTTCAATTTTCAAGCAATAAGGATAATCTAAATTTAAAATCTTATGAAATTCCTTGTTTGTAATGATGGTTATCCACAACTTTCAAATATATGAGAAAAATAAAAGATTTTAGTAAAAAGTCACCCCATATATATATATATATATAATATGGATAAAATTCATTCCACCGTATGCATGTTACACCTAGTATTGCCAAAGATACAACCTTTTGCTAGAAGATTCATCATATGCTTAACTTTCAAATGAAATACTCTCGCAATGACATCATGACTATCATAAAATTTTTGTCCTTGTCTCAAGAGATCTTTGATTTCTACACATTTAGGATGGCAAGTGACTGCAATCCTAAAATAAAGTCGTGCAAGTCTGGATGTCCAAAAAGTCTTATGTATGTCTTAGCTTCTTAAGTTCGTTCATGCATGTAGCGAGGTCCTCCAGTTAACGAAGATAGTCTTGCGTGTGCGCAACTCCGTAAGAAGTCGCCATTTTAGTATTTTTCAAAATCTCGCTAAGTTTTGAAGCTAAACTACACTTTCACCAAACGTGGGATTCCAAACTCATTTATTTCTATCGCTAAATATGAACGTTTTCTATTTTCGACATAAACGAAATTTCACATAAAGAGCCCCTTCGCCAAAATCTTGCCAATCCTCCATCAGCACTTCATATATATATATTAAATATATATATTAAATTATTTGTTATTTTTTCATTTCGCACGCGCAAATGTCACCAAGTAAACTTAATTGGTAACAATACATAGTAAACATTTTGGCGGTAAAGTCGCCAAAAATTATATAACCGATGGATAAGAGTAAATTAACGGATGATTATTACATTTTGGTTATGACTTCCGTAAAATCCGTTCTTAGTGAGCGTCTACATCGCAAAATGAGTAACTTTGTTAAATTTCAAGTCAATCGGTTGTACAGTCTTAGAGGTCTCGTGATGAGTCAGTCAGTGGCATTTCACTTTCACTTACTTATTTTATATATATATATATACACCAACTTTCTTATTAAACACACGCCTAACGGAAATAATCATGTAACGTCAACCGTGTCTTCAACAAAATTTATACGTCGAAGAATTAATGAGGTAAAATCATCAAGTAATTGTGCTTTATCATTATGTTCAATTTAATCGCTGGATCCTTTGGAAGTTTTTAGTAAGTTCAATACGTGTAAAAACGTCAAAGTTTTTGGATCAAATTCAGATTCCTCTCGTTTAACACTGATTTCTGTGCTTAGCTGCGCGTGTTATGTCTGCATATATACGGGGTGTGGCAATTAAATAACGTGACTGATGCTGCAAAATATTATTTTTAATGCCATATATATTACTTATTACACCCCTCCTCTCTCCCCACAACGCTCCATGCAAATCTTCCATTGTTCGAAACAGTGCTGGAAGTCTTCTTCTGCCGGCTCCTTCAGGACGCGTGCCGCTTTCTCTTTCATAGCTTCAATGATTAAAATCTGGTTTCTTTTTATGCAGATTTTATCTTAGGTAACAGATTGAAGTCACAAAGCTCAAGATCCGATGAATAAGGTGGATGATCTTAACTTGGGATGCTGTACTTGGCTAGAAACATTATGATAGACAATGCGAAATGAGACGTAGTGTTGTCTTGGTGGAAAGATTTGCCGCACGGATTTTTAGTCAATCTTATAGTCTCAGCAATCGCGCGAATACTTAACCGACGGTCAGATCGAACCTGATTACATTACCAATTTATATGATATTGCTATCGATTTTTGACGTAGAAGGGTGACCCGAGCGTAATTCATCTTCAACGTCTTTTCAGACATCTTTAAAACGCTTCAACTACAGAAAAACACGTGCATGCAATAGACATTATTACCATACATTTCATTCAAAAAATTATAAATTTCAGTAGAATTTTTTTTTCAAGTTTCGTTTGAAACTTCACAACAATTCGATGCTCATTTATCCTTTTTCCGGCGAAACAAAAATTAAAACTCTAATGACAACGATGGTTACGGGTATTTGGATATGTTTACAGAAACGAGAGGCACTGCATTCGAAAGAGAAGGCTTCACGCTAAACAACTATCGGTCGCTGGTGTTTGGCGCATGAATACTTTCTCTGTAACAGAGTCAGTCTCGTTATTTAATGTCATACATGTATTTATTTCCTCAGTTTTTGAGAGCTTTAGTACCAGGACTTTCATGTATGCTGAATGTTTCTGGTTATTATTCTAAGAGCTTAATCAGGAAATTTATTTAAGAAGGGAATGTTCTGTTCAATTAATGATAATTAATGTAATTTTCTGACAAAAATAAACAAATATGCTTGGGAAATTAAAATAAATTTTGTTTAAACATATATTTGTGAATTTAGAAAACAGGCTTAAGTTAGTGAAGTTTGTTTCTAGTTCTGAGATATTTGTATTTAAATATATCACATTACGTTATATAATTGCTTTTTAAAATAGTTCGTTTCTGCTTAGTGTATGACTAATATATATAACACATCTAAGCTCTATTAAAGCAGGATCCATACGACATTATGGCTAGATGAGTTTATATTTCTTTTGGAGTACGTGTTTTATTAGTGTAGCATTTAATACGCTTACGAACAAAATAATTCAAAATGGTTTGTATGATAATTCTAGTGATAGCCATTGCTATACTGGAGGTCAGTTTATAAGCAAAAAAAATGTGACTTTTAAAGAAAAAATTGCCTATAAATATTACTTTGAATATAAAACTGGTGAACATGATTAGTACTACACTCCATACCTTTATTGGTAATACTATTCTACTCGTCTTCAAAACTGGATCAAAGGTAAAGGGTCTGTAATGACTTTTGCTATATCAATGATGCGAAAGGACCTAAATATCGTTTAGTGGATTACTAGTTTTGTATGACTCCAGCAACAAAAGGAATTTGTTCCACAGCCACTAGTTAACTATCTTTAATTGATGAAGAATGTATGCCCTATTGTAGACTTGAAAGTGGTACAAACATGGATTATATTCCTTCAGAGAAACATTCGGAACCTCTTATTATAACGTAAACGGAGTTGAATGACTGTGCGAAATTTGGAGTTAAGTAGGAATAAAGCTGAAACGTTAGGATCATTACTTCAGAAAAGGAATGTGTTAGCTAATAATGTTATACATACTGCATAGCATAATTAGCTGTTCCACATATTGTTCCATAAAAATTTCATTAGTTTTTATAAGCAAGTTGGTGAAATTTGCTTTTAAAACTACATTTCTATTTCATGACCTTTTCAGATCTGCGTCATAAACCAGAGGAAGGACAAATTTTTATTCATGCTAAATTAAGTACTACTTCACAATGGAAATAAATATAATTCCATTCCTATAGTATATATTCCCATTCCTTCAGGTCTATTACTAGAGTATTGTTACAAATAGTAATGGAATACATCAATGCTTGCTGGCACCTGCTGGTTCAACAAAAGAGACGACAAAACAGCTCTCATCAACAACAACGACAGAAGTTAAAACGTCTTAGTATTTACCTCGAAGGGGAATCATTTTAATCCTATTGATAAAAGCAGTGCAAAAAGCGACAAGACTTTTCTGAGGAACGTTCAAATCACACTTGTCGCTCAAATCAATCAGCCTCCACTTCAATGGTTTGAAAAAGTCATGTGACCTCCTACCTTGATGCAGCAAAAATCAATCCCGCCGAAGTGAAAATAGAGAACCTTATTAGATAGCAGCACAGCTTAGAACTACCGGTTGCATGTAACTCTAACGCAAAATACTTGTCTCTGTTTGTCTAACTATGAAAGCCACAGTTAAAAAAATCGCAAATAATAATGATATTCCAGATACAGCTCTCTCGTCAAGTAGACCCATTATTTCAGCTAGACTTGGTGGGTAATGTTTTTCCCTGTGGCGGGGGTGGATATTAAGGCAGGGAAGGCTGGTTAGTTTGAATCCTCAAACATTGGGTCCAAAGAAAACTGGTCCTACCCTATTTGCAGTGCTTTTATCAACTAGGCTAAATAGGTTTCCCGCTTGGCTTAGTTATTAAGACGACTTAATTTCTGTCGTCGTTGTTGAAGAGAGTCACCATAACATCTAGAACAACAATTTTAACTCAAAAACAGCCGCTAATAAATTAATATACTTAAATTTGCTGTAAGTGTAATGAAGTGCTTATGTGAATTTTGCGAAAATATTTGGTAGGCAAATTTAACATTTTATTCCTAAACTGATAATGAAATAACATATATAAATAATGTCCCTCATTTAATAAAAATAAAAATCAACACAATAGATTTCTATTACCTTTTTTTATGTACTATAAATAGTGATTTTTGTTTATCAATGCACTCGAAAAAGTTTAATTACAATTATTAAAATTAAAAACTTTTGAATTAATTTAACTTTAAGAAGTGTAGTTAATAAAGTGCACATACTAATTAGTTCAGAAAATATGTTAATTCTATTTTCTTGTAAGTACTCGCATGCATCAGAAATGGCTTAAGCTATCAATATTGTTAGAAAATAAATAAAAGATTATCTTAGAAATGAAGTTAATAGTCACTTGTGTTAATAATGATAATATGAAACCCATATAATATAAAATACTAAAGATTTGATAGGACTTTGAACTCTTCTAAGATACGGAAGCACTTGAAAGGTTCAGAAGAATTTTTATTTTCTGCAATTCTCGACTCTTTATTAGCAGGAGTTTTTCCTTTATTGCGCGACAATTATTTTTCCTCTTTCATATGAAATACATGACTATTTTCTGAATAGTCTAGACGATTACCAGACCCAAGTAACGTGCCATTGACTTCATAAACATTTTTATCTTTTGTTCTTAAGATCTTATTAAATTCAAGTTAAATATAATGTTTAATTCTTATTATTAATGATGCCGCGGAAGCCAAGTGGAAGTGATTGTTGACTCGCGAACTGCGGTTTTCGTCGAATCTGAGGTTCGAGCCCTGATGCCGGTTCCAACTCGGTGTAAGCAGGGGCTTATGTATGTTAAATCTGTCGAGACTTAAAATCCGCCCACTGACATGGTGTGGAAGTTAGGAGAGGGGGGAGTCCTTGTCACTTGACCGAGGTTCAAAATGACATAGTCCGTCGCTAATAACCCTTGCGTTACAACTGAAACGACTTTAACAATACCAATCAATCAATCAATATATCAAACCTATTATTAATCATAAGAATGAGAGAGAGAGAGAGAGTCAAAGGAAGAAGAGGTAAAGTGAAAGAAAAAAACAGCACAAATTAAATGAAAAAATGGATTGCATTTACTTTTGCATATCTGGAATATTATTTAAAAATTTTTTTTGAGGATTGCTTCGAACCAATGAAACGCACCTGGCTGCCCCGTTGCATTATGAACAAAACTCATTGCACTCTTAGATAAAATTATGATTGGTTCTGAACACGTTCTTGAACACTCCCAGCTACTTACTGCTATTTCATTTAAAGCTCCTCTAACATTAAGTGAACGTCCTAAGGGGTGTAAGAAACTTTAAAACCTTCAAAAAATTAATTTTCCGAAAATGATATTTTTATGTTATTTGAATTATTCTGAAAGATTTGATAGTAACATTTCGATATTCCAATTAGTTGCAAAGATATAGCCATTCAAAGTAAAGTCACTTTAAATGGCCAATTGTAGTCATGAAGTCAGAAGTGCAGATTACTTCTACATTTGTACATAGATTGTCACTTGTAGCTGTAGAATGTTAAAATTAAGATTTTTTTTTTAATAATATAAAGGCTTTCTTACATGAGTACATAAAATAAATTTTAAATTATTCAAAATTTTAGCTTTGCAATATTTTTTCTCGATTTTTTCCCTTTTTTTATATTTTAGTCAAGATAGATAAAGTAGAATGAATTATATATAGCTGATGGTGGTTATGCACCTTCAAAAAGTTATTTTGTGCAGCTTAAACATAAATTTAAGTCAATAATACTGTCGCAATTTGTAAATATGTGCGTATTTTAAAATGCCAAAAATGTCGAAACAACTGCAATAGACTTTGTGTATGATGTTTGGGGCCTACAAAGTGATTTGAACCAAGTTAATAATACTTTTTACATATAATATGTATTTGTAAAATAATTACTTAATTGTTGTATGATTGCTTTTTTGTTCGTTATAATAGTAGGTATGAAATTATTCAAATTTCTAACTTTACTAACCCCTCCCCCCTCCTGATAGCCAGAAGTGAAATCCAAGCCCATATCACCAAAGTCAATACTTCAAATAACCTATCTATATATATTTCGCAGTATTGTAACGCCGTATTGTAACATTAAAAAAATCAAATAAAACGTTCTCATTAAGCGTATCTCTATTGATACGTTGGTCTGCAGGAGACATTCTCGGGGCGTATCTAATGTGATGCGTTAGGCACAGAAGAGCAAACACTAGCGTATCGCATGTGATACGCTGGGAGTGAAATGGGTTAAGATGACAAACCAGTCAAGTTGGAGATCTTTAGTGGAATAAGGACTCTAACATATGATTCAACTGAAATATCAATGTCAATGACCTCGTAATTACGACCACTCGACTATCACAACCACGCGCAAACTGTTCAGGTAGTTTGTTCATAATTTGTATAATTTATTTTTGTTATTGTTTTTGTCTTAAAAAAAGAAAGATGCTATAAGTTTAGAAAACAGTAAAGGGCTACAAGTATTTATATCTGTATAACTGTCAATGATTTTATTGAGTTTATAACCGGTAATGATGTAGCTGGTAATGCTCAAAAGAGATTTGTGACACTCCGGTATCTCTTCTGTCACTTAAAAGTTCCATCTTAAGTTCAAAAAGCTCAGTCACTAATTAAAAAAAATCATGGAACAAATTTCTTAATTAAATTTTATTCATCCTGACAGAATAATCAGATATGAAGATACTTATCACAATTGCGGAGCAAATCTTCATGCGTCTGCGTTTGAAGATTACAATTTTAAAAATTCTACTTATCACAAAACTGACTAATCAGAACCGAGTCAGTATTATTTGTATAAGCTGGATCCGAGTAAATGCTCGTTCCCTGATAATCACTTCCCACTAATCGTCGAGTCCTATATAATTTCTTTTTTCGAAGAGAGTACAAATAATTAAATTCGTGATTCAAACCTTCCACGATCTCTCTCTCGCTACAGACGCAATATTTAACTCTTCTCAGCTGATAAATACTATTTGATTATTCCGAATCACTGCACCTAAATATTTGTATTCTAATTTATATAAATCACAGTTCCTTCACAAGAAGACATTCTGAAATCAAATAACGTCATAGGCCTTAAGAGGTTAATAGAAGGGAAATACGTATGAGAGAACCTCGTTATAATTTACTGAATTCAAGTTAGAAGAATGCGAAAGTGTTGGTAGATAGATAGATAGATAGATAGATAGATAGATAGATAGATAGATAGATAGATAGATAGATAGATAGATAGATAGAGAGAGAGAGAGAGAGAGAG
>BMAW01082720.1:25436-45895 GCA_019974015.1 Nephila pilipes
AGTATATTAAAAAACCTCAAAACTTTAACACCTTCCTCCCACACAACGATACATCACCTGTCAATATTGACTTCAAAACACCCCCGCCCATATTAACATCTACATCCCTCGTTTGATACCTGACCTCCCCAATCGCTTCCAACCCGCTCAAAGATTTATCGGCGATGGCGTTCAAGAAAAGGGTAAACAGGTTCAAGGGGGAAGAGAAACTCTAATGTTTCCAATAATCTATTACCCCAACAGTAATTACAGCTTATATTGATCACTCCTTCAGCAGCTGTTACTAAAATCGCAGTTGCCTTGCTAATGCTCTTGGTATCTCCCGGGCGAGGAGCAAAAAGTCATTAACTGCCATCCAAAAAGCAAAATCGATGGCAAGTAAACGTGCGATTAAATGCCACAATCTTCGAACTAGTGTCTGTGATATTTGCCATTGGAAAACTGGTTGGAAAAGATCCCGCGAAAAGTAACTTTGTTCGAAAGAGATTACTGCGTAAACGATGATAATTTGGAATGGGATAGATTTGTCTTTTGGACGGTAATTGTATAGTGAGGATATGGTTTTTTTTCTTTTTACGTTGCTTGTTTTAGTTAAATTCGGAACATTAGATCTGACTGCCAAAATGGCTAGGTAGAACGAATTAGGATTTAGAGAGTTAACATTTCGGTGGAAATGAATATCGCAATTCATTTCTTTCCTGTAATTACCTCACTGAAGATAAACTATTGGGTAAAATGTGCCTTTAGCAAAGTTTATAAGCGAAATAGTCAGTAAATAAATTAATTTACTTTGATGGAAGAATCAATATGATTGATTGATTGAGTTTTAAGAGGTGTGAAACAACAAAAGTTATTATCCCTAATCAATTGAAGAAAAGTAGCTAGCATAATAAACAGAAGAATTTCTGTAAAAGTCAAGCACTCAAAAGCTGAAATAATTTATACTGTTGATAAATACTTTCGAAAAGTTTTTGTTGCATTGTTTTATACTTATAATATTTTACTTTAAAAAAGAATTTGTGGAATATATATACATAGAAAATATTTTACTATCAAATAAAATCCAATTTAAAAACACACACTGAAAAAGGTATTCAATTTCACTCAAAATCACAATTCTGCTCTTTTCAAGTGTCTGAATTATTCTATCTGAAAAAGGGAAGAGTAACGGCAAAAAAAGTCTACTTATTCTTACTATAATTATAAACATCAAAAGATTCGTGATGTACTACACTCAAACCGAGCCATGAGTTCAGGTCCGATTCTGCTAAGAACACTGTTAACGAAAAGTGGAGCTTCTGCTCCTAAATTTCAATCGTACCTAGAATTCATCGCATGACATGATGAAATCTTTTCTTTCTTCTATATTTTGGTTTGAGTTATTGTAGCACTATATCATACGGGGTCGTTGACGACGGGCAGGCTTCTTACTTATGAGGCAATGTCAAGTAAAGAAAACGGTATCTAATGGTGCCACCCTAATCTAACATACTCACAACAACCACGGGAGATTTCGAACGACGATATAAGTAAGTTTGGTTTCACATGACAAGATTGATTGAGGGATCGATTATTTGCTATCTTCGCACTCAGAAACAACTTGAGGTTATTGGCGACGGGTCTTATAATAATGATCCTCCGTCAAGTAACGAGGGTGACACCAGAATTAGCAATTCCCTCTCCGAAATTCCATATCCCGACAGGTTTGGCATGCATCATCTCCGATTCACAGCATATCTTAAGTGGGATAGGAAATCAATCCACGACTAAATGAAAACAATTCCGTCAACGAGCAGGAGACTATAATCACTACACCTTGTAAAAAGGAAACCGTATTATTTCGACAAGAATAGGTTTTTGGAAATCAGGATCCAAGCACACGGCCCAACTTTAATATCACTGGCCGGGAACTAACAATCTTGTTTCTGATCTGTCACGGCTCTACGAATTGATGTGAAAATTCGGAAAGGGAAAAACAGGGCTAGATGTTGTTCTCCTCACTTGAACCACGATTCCGAATGACGAAATCTATTGCCAATACAACCCTAATTTAATCACATACGCACACAATAAACGTAAATTCTACCTCAGTTCTATTCACATTTTATGTTTTTGAAGCAGAGTTATTTTATGCATATCTAAAAAATAAATGTAAAGAAAGTTGGTGCTGGATACTTAGATATGTTATATATATATATATATATATGTGTGTGTGTGTGTGTGTGTGTAATGATTTAACTTTAATTTAATAACTTATCTTAAAAATAATTTAATTTTCTATTATATCTCATTCCCTAATTTAAAAGTAAAGAGTTCATTCTTATTTCCTGATCCCATTCCACATTGTCCATTTATTTAATAAATCACGCGCTCATGAAACTGGTTTAAGTCAGGTTCCCACGCTTATAAATCTGTCAAAACAATCCCTTCAGGCTCCCTGTCTATTATGATAATTCCCTTGAATCCCTAATCCTATACCACGTGTTTCCATGCTTTTTTTTATATAATTATCCCCATTATATAATGGGATACTCTGAAAATTAGAGCACTTCTTTTCGTCTCGCCATGTAAAATGCACTGCGGTTAAACCGCTCAAAAGGTTTATTTTTTTCTTCGACCAGGTCGGCCGACTTTGCGCAGCGTTTTCATAATGAATAACAAATAAAATCACTTCCTTGAACTTGAATATGACTCGCATTCGTCATTGAGTAAAAATTGTTTTCAACTACTGCATGATTTATTGTCCTGGAGTAAATTCTTATATATATATATATATATATATATATATATATATATATATATTTGAAATTACGTCATAAATAACAATATGAGATATATATAATAAAACATCAAACTTATCGTGAATATAAAATTAAATACTTACAGCTTAAGAAAAATTCTGTAAACGTAGCAGATAACGTGGTTTTTAAAAAAAATTCTGAAGTAATACAATCTTTCATACGACATTTATATATACAAATAAGACTATTTACATAAAAGTTATATAAAAAAGCGAAAGATTTTTCTCAATTTTTTATCTCATGTACTAAGATCATTCACTAAAACATTTTTTGTCTTTCTTTGAATCTTATTCTCTACAATTATAACTGGTCACAATGCATAGGCTAATACATATGTCTCCTGGCGTTTATACAAGTCAGGCGCGTTTTAAAGAACATGCCAACTGGACACGGGGGGGGGGGTTACCAAACGGGTGGGTCCTTGTCTCATGCTCCATAATTCTACAAATGCAGATGAAGATGAAGAACAGCTATTGGATGAGGGGAATAGGTTTCGTATCAACACACTCTTTATATACATGTATAAAGAAAGACTTGTTCACAGTGTTCTCACATATTGAAATAATAATGAGAATTTTCTTGTCGATGAGGATTACGAAAGCGAGTGGTGAGTGTGTGGCGTACCACTACTTCTACCCGACTGTTGTGTGATAGTATAATCGGATATGACTAACTCTAAAAGTCAGTAGCCTATGTAAATACATATTAGTCAGTTCCAACACAATTGTTTATTTATCGATTTCTGTAATATAATGTCTAAGGAGTTTTCGCTCTCTTTGTATACCTTTGGATTTAACCCACCTATTCAAGTATTATTACAATAATACGCTCTTACCAAAACCATTCCAAATGAGGCTACTTTGATTTATCAAATCCTCTGCTACAGTTACCGCCAATAACAACTCTTGATATTATCTATCTCTTGCTAGGAATACACTCAGGATCAACCACACTCGTCCTCTATCCTCTAAATTTCCCTTTACTTATATACCGTCATATCTAAATCACTTCTCTTTATTTCCACACGCATCTAATTAACATAATCACGTTTCATTTAGGTTGGGAAAAACTGCTATTTCCAGCAATCAATCTCAATTAAAGTCTCCAAGGTTAGTGGAGAGAAAATCGAGAATAGCCCAACGTCACAAGTGTACATTTTCAAAATTTATGTTGGTAAAAAATGAATTGAAAAATCGTACGAGTCACTCACGTTTAAATAATATACATTTGATGAGTATTGAAAGTGAAACATTATTATGAGTTGATTTTGTATACAAAATTAATGATTTTGTGAAACTAAAATGAAGGAAATGATTTTTTTTTAAGAAACTTCATTTTGTTATGGATGGTTTTTGTAGAACTTTACATAAAATTACACCAAATTTGATAAAAGTGTCGGAGATGGGGCCTATTTTTGCAGAGGCGCCCAGGTCTTAACAAATCTTAAGACGTCCCTACTTCTGGCGTTCCACAAGTTTCTGATATTTGCTTCATATAAGAAAAATATTCTATATTTTTACCTATGCTTTTCTCAGAGGGCGCTAGCTGCAGATATGCACGATTTTAAGCTCTGAGTGTCTCACAAACTCATCTTGTAACTAATGTCAATCAAAGCTACGATAATTTCAATTAATCTCACCATAAGTCTGGATAATGCATATTTAAAAAATTTCACTAATTCCTGATGTAAAACAGGCATGTTATGATTAAAAGGCATGTGGATGTTTTGAATTAGGTTTATTAATGACTTTGGAACAACGTGATTTATGTCCTACTTTAAATTTCGAAGCTCCCAGTCCTCCCATTAGCGGGCTAAGGAAGTTTAGAAAGGATAATGCCAGCTCAGTTGTCTTCCTCGGTACTTAAAAAGTTAAAAATTTGGAGGTTCGTTGCCATTAGATCTCGTGTTACTTAAAAGTGCGACGTTAATAAACAAGCAATCAATTAATCAAAAACTCTTTTTTAAGGCAACTAAATTTACTTTTGACTGAAATAGAACTTTTCACATTAACTTTAAACTTTTAAAAATATTTGCAAGCGATATCCTTAAGGCATAGAAACCCGTAGCACTGCAAATGCAGAGTAAGCGAAATGAACTCGACATAATATTTAATAGTATCTGATTCTCCTTGTTATTATACTATAGTATTTGTTTATTTAGTTATAAGATACCCATTTTAAAACGTTTTTCTGAATTTCACTTGGTGTGTGTGTGTGTCATCAAATTTTCGATCTTTAATTTAACCAACTTCCCATCAAGCTAGAACTCTGAAACCTTGGGAATCATTCTTATCGCCTAACAATGCAATATTTAGACATTTGCGACAAGTTTTACTGGTATTTTCTTCAATAATGCAGTTTATCCCAACCACTTGGCGTGATTTCAAAAATTGGCACCAAACTTGGCGATTTTTTTTGTTTGGCTGAACGTTAAGTCCGTAAAACAGACCAGGGTAGCCACATTTGGCAAACTACTGCTAAATAATTCTTGTCGCCAAGAGTGATTGGGTTAAACTGCATTCCAACCATTTAATTTCCGAATGAATTAATTAATTTTAGTTACTTTTAACGTTTTTATGTATTTCACTTGGTGTGTGTTTCTGTGTGTGTGTATCAGTGTGTCATCAAATTTTCTATCGTTAGATTAACCAACTTCCCATCAAGCTAGAACTCTGAAATTTCGGGAACCGTTCTTACTTGCCTAACAATGCAATATTTAGATATTTGCGACCAGTTTTAACTAATATTTCAATAATTTTTCTTAATAAACTTTGCCACTATATAAAAACGTTGTTTTTAAAAAAGTTGGTTTTTATCTCGAATTATTAACATTCATGTTAATTTTGTGAGATTTGCCCTTATTTTACAATAGATATGATTCTGTTCTATCAATTCAATTTTTCTTGCACGTTTATTTTCCGAAATTGTTTATGCAGATATGTAATGAGCTAAAGTAAAGTGTCTTTTCTAATTTAGTATATAATTTCGTTTTAGGAAGCAATAGAAATGAGAAACCGATGTTGTGAATTGCACAGCTTCTGGAAGACGATTAACAACTAATCACCTCTGTAGTTTAACGCATATTTATATACGAAAGAGTAAGATAGTTTGCATTTAAAGTAATAACTAGTTTCACGAAATTTGAATTGTAACTTGCATTCCTTTCCTTTTTCTCTTTATTATGTTCGCCTAAATTTGAGACACACTTTTCTATCATCTTACTGGCTGTGATATTGTGAAATCACATAGCTAAATAAGAAAAAAGATTAGTATTTTAATTCTCTCTTTATTCTGTGTCCATGTATTTTTTAAAATCTGAAACTGCAGTATTTATATGAATAAAGGTGAGATAGATTAATTGATTGGTTTTTTGAACGTCGCTGTAAAAGCAACACCAAGGTTGTTGGGAACGGACCTGGTAATTTTGAACTTCTGTTCAGTGACGAGGACAGCACCTGAAATAACCTTTCTCTTTCCCGACTTCCACGCCAACGGGAGGCTTTTAGCCTCAATAGATTTAACGTACATTGCGATATGTCTTACGTGGCATCAAGGCTTGAACCCAGGATTCAACAAAAACCGCTGGCCGCGAGTCCGCTGCCGTGACTATTACATTACTGTGGACTCTGAATAATGGTGAGATTACTTAATTTGTCTCTAAATAGATTAAGGCTCTCATTTACAGGGGCATTTTGAATTCGTGAATGCAATGTTAATACTACAGAATTCCATTTACCTTCTCAAAATTAAAATATTTTAACTATTTGAATACAGAAAAAGTGCATCCGCAAAAGCAAAAACTATAACGAAGGTTTCTACAGAATTGCCTTTTCTATCTGTTATTTTGAAAATATTCAAAAATATTTTTAAAGACCTGAATGTTCACTTAGAAATCATAATAGAAGTAAAAATGTTTTTCAAATAGGAATATATATTTCGCTGAAACCTTCATTATTATTTGCTCTTTGGAACTCAATTTTTTTTCCTTGCATTCAAATAGATAAAATAGTCTTGATCCGAGGAAAGTAGACATTCCATTGGAACATTACGCTCACGGAATCAAAATGGTCGCTAGACAGGAACCTTAAAAGAAATTTTTGTCGTGAGTTGAATTTGAATGAAAGGTTTTTAAAAAGACCATATTTCAAATTGATAAATGTGAAATAGAAAATGGTGTGTTGCATTATACAAAGATAAGAAGCGAAAATAGCGTTACATTCCCTCGAGAATAAATACTGCATAGTATGAATCGAAGAATTTAAACTCAAAAGGAAAGTAAGTATATAAATGAGTGAAACTTTGCGAGATTATATCTTCTAAATAATTTCTTCTTATTAAAAATTTGTCAATATTCAATTTCTTAATTTGAAGAATTTTTAGCTGATACAATATGCGCTCCGATTGTCGCTATTTTGTTAATTTTGGCAATAAGGCTTTTTCCTCATGTCAATCGCCATATTAAGCCTAAATGCCTCACTAAGTTGGCGCGGGAAAAAAACGAACATGGCGTTCGGACGGATTTTGCATCTTAGCCAGAATTTGATAAACAATCACGCCATTTTACGTTTTCGAATAAATTGATATTATACTGTTCCAAGAAATTTGGTTAAAATGAAGTATACAATGCCGGTTGGCGATTTGGATAAATTTTTAGATTCACAGAATAGGTTGCCAAACCATCTTAAAGGTACCAATGAAACTTTTAATGCATGAGTAAAAAGAAAAGGTTTTCAGAATAAAATCCTTTCTGATCGAAAAAACGTCAAATTTGGCGTGTAACTAATATTTAGTTTTAGCTAACACAATTCTTGAAATAAAAATTATAGTCTTGCATTTCTCAAATGCTTCGAGTCTTTTAAATTCATTCTGTTTAAGTAAATCTCTCAAACTGTTTTTTGAAATGTATATTTATTTGATTATAAAAAGAACCATTTATTACAACTACTGCAATTTCATTTTGCACAAATTCACAAACACAACCTGAATTTCTATCTCAATCTTGCTTTGGCATTCCCACTCTTCAAATTATTCAAACGTGCTTGAAACAATTTATCCATATCGACTGTCAGATTATGTTTCGATTAAACATCTAAACACTAGAAATGAATTTAATTAAAAGAAATTAATCGTCTGGCAGTTAATTATTACGTGACAGTCCTTATTGTTATATGTTAAATAATCATTGTTATACTATCCCATAAGAATTAATTTCAAGTAAATTATTGTTCAAATATTTCATAACAATTAATGACAATGCAACACCGTAATTTAACGCTACCTTCCATGTACTATTAAATGGTAGCCAGATGGCGCCACAAGTTCGTTTTGGTTAGAAGCGCAAGCACGATAAGCGCAAACATGATGGAAACGAGAGACTTCGTTAGCAGAATGATGGAGTGATGTTCATGAATCTGTGTTTTATATATGTTTTGTATCTTGTCTTGTGTTGTGCAACGTGTGGAGTTTTAAATAATATTTGTTCCCGAAATCATCCCGGATGTTCATTATTTTGTCCTGAAATAATAACAGCATTGGAGGGATACAACTATAAATTATTACTACACTGTTTTATAGTAATTGATTATTTAAGAAGAATTCATACTCTACTTCACTGTTGATCAATATATTTCTTAATGTTCCCGGGTACCAGCAATTTTGAATTTGTAAGTGTAATGTGATGGCTACGGAATTTTTCTACATTCCTCCTCAAACCTAGATTACTGTATTTATTTTAAACTATGAAAAAGCACAAACGTGTTCAATAAAATAGTAAAAATATTTTTGAAAATCAAACGAAAAATTAAGTTCCTCAGGCGCTTTCAGTAATTTTTGTCCTTCCAGATAAATACACTTTATTTCATTCAAATAAATACAATAGTCAATGTTTGAGGAGAAATATAGAAATTCCAGATGATTAACAATATGTTCTCGAAATCAATATGTTTGGTAGATGGAACTTTAAGCATTAAAATTTGATAACAATATTTTTTAAAAATGAATTTGGTTTTGCTAATTTCATTTCAAAATTTTTTTATCTGTTAAGTTTTTATAAAAGTAGAATTTTTCAAGATTAATATTTATTAGCGTAAATTAAGTATACTTCCCGGTTTCAGGCACCACAGAAGCAATTGATATCTAGACATGAATGATACTGTTGAAAAATGTCGAAGCTATTGCAAATGCATTTTTGTTTCCTCAAGCAAAACATCCTCAAGTACAAAAGCGTTGCCAGCTTTAACAACAGAAGGAATAAAAACAGACGATTCTGCGATAAAAATAGATTATTAAATTAAATATTAAAATTAGAGCAAACGACAAAATTATTAAGGAAGATGATAATACTTTGTTAGGGTATTGAAATAATAGAGAATAAAATATTAAACTAAATACATCTTAGTAATGTAAATTTTCCTTAAGCAAACTATGTAATTGTTATAATCATAATGTATTATAATGTGAATCTTATGAAAGTAACTCATGTTTCCATTATTTCATGCCTCCGTCTTTTTGTGCTGACGTTATTATCTCAAAATAACAACATATTAGTACATATTAAAATATTAAAAATGTTTTGAATTTTTTTTTCTACTCGCAATTGTTAATATTTCATTGGATTTTAGAAATAATTCTTAATGTAAGAAACATTAAAACCAGAATACATGATATGTAAAAGAAAAGTAAACTATACAGCGCAAGCACGTTAATATTTCTTTTGATGTAAAATAATCTGAGAACTATTTTAGTACAGTAATTTGAAATATCAGAAAATGCATTTAAAATTACTTCTTCCCACACTTTATGTTAGAGCATAATTTTCATTTGCTTATTTCTTCAGTAACAAAAGTGTATCAATTTTTAATTTAAAAGTCAGTTTCCTGGAAATAATTTGCTTCCTTGGAGAAATCCAGAGTTAGAATCCTCTACACGAGATTATTTTGAACGTAAAGCAAAGTCATAAAAAATCGGAGATTAGATGTCGCTATCCAATCAGATTAAAATCAACATCTTCGGCGTATATTTTATGTATTTTGAGAAAAACGAATTCAATTTGAATTTCCTGTTTTGCAAAAGATTTTATTATTGAATTTTTAGATTGCTCGAAAATTTTTATTCACATCAGGTTTTCAATCTCTGTAATCTTACCGGAAACTTTCAAGTTTTGTTTTTTGTTCTTCGAATTCTAGAAGGATATAATCCGAAAGCGATTTAGTTTTTGAAAAAAATTATGGGATTTAGTTTCGTATAAAAAAGAATTTATATTCTTCGCCATTTAATCAATACACTTTCGAAGTTTTAAGCAATTCCAGCATCCCGCGGATCTTGTATGAACAAAAAAAGTTAAGCATGCAAAAATCATAAAATATTAAATTACATGTTTTATTACATAGAAAAGTAATAAAAAGAAATTATTATTTTATGATTACTTGGAAACTTTTCTCGATTCTTAAGCTTGCGAAAATGTAATTTAAAAATGAAATGTTATCTTTATTTTCGAAAGAAATAATTCTCATTTCATTGCGTTAAAATTATTCTTTACCTCAAACTTAAACATATATTAAAATATAATAAAATATTCTTATATATAAGAATGTAAATAATTATTGACGTTAATTTTAAGTAAAATTATATAAATTATGCAAAATACTACTGATCCACATATTATAACTTCTAAAAACAAATTTAAAAAAATTTATTAAAACTTAAAACCTACAAGTACTAGAGAATTAGAGTTATAAAATAACCATACCAAAGAAAATAAAAAAAATTCTAAATTAGAAAAATGTAAAATATTATAATCAATAAAAAGCTGTAATATTGCTGAAACACAAATTATACTCGTACATAATAATTTTAATTCAAAATAGATTCGCATGTAAGACATTTACTAAAAATTACAACATAATTAAATATGGAGCTACTCAAACATCGCAAAGAGAAAACACAGTCTCATACTTCTGAATGGGAAAAGTGCACACACACGCACACACACACACACACACACACACATATATATATATATATATATATATATATATATATATATTTACTAGCAGACCAGGCCACAAATTGCTGTGGATAAGTTATACGTTGAATTATATTGTAGTAAAATATTCAATACATTCAAATTATTATCTATATATTTATAAGCGAAATACCACTGACTGACTCATCACGAGAACTCAAAGACAATACAACCGATTGACTTGAAATTTAGCATAGTTACTCATTTTGCGATGTAGACACTCACTAAGAACGGATTTTACGGAAGTCTTATCCAAAATGTAATTTTCATCCGTTAATCTACTCTTATCCGTCGGTTATGTAATTTTGGCTACTTTATCGACAAAAATGATTTGACCGATGCCAAACGGAATATATTTTTTTTATATGTATACTGTGTATTATCACCAATTAAGTTTACTTGGTGAGATGTGCACTTGCGAAATGAAAAAATACCGAATAATTCAATATTGAAGCGCTGATGGAGGATTGGCAAGATTTTGGCGAAGGAGCTCTTTATGTGAAATATCGTGCATGTCGAAAATAGGAAACGTACATATTTAGCGATAGAAATAAATGAGTTTGGAATCCCATGGTTGGTGAAAATGTAATTTAGCTCCAAAACGTAGCGGGATTTTGAAAAATACTAAAATGGCGACTTCTTACGGAGTAGCACACAGGCAAGAGAATCTTTGTTTACTGGAGACCTCGCTACATGCATGAACGAACTCAAGACGCTATGACATACACAAGACATTTTGGTCAACCCGACTTGCTCGACTTTTTTTTAGGATTGCAGTCACTTGCCATCTTAAATGTTTAAAAATCAAAGATCTCTTGAGGCCAGAACAAAAATCTAATGATAGACACGATGTTATTGCGAGGGTATTATTTCATTTGAAAGCTAAGCACATGATAAATCTTCTGGCAAAAGTTTGTATCTTTGGCAATACTATGGGTAACATGTATACGGTGGAATGAATTTTATCCATATATGGGTATATATGGGGTGACTTTTTACTAATTTTTTTTTATTTTTCTCATATATTTGAAAGTCATGGATAACCATTATTACAGACAATCAATTTCTTAAAATTTTAAATTTAGATTATCATTATCGTTTAAAAATTGAAATTTTTCTTGATATTTTACGTATAGGTTCCAAAATATAATATTATCTTTTTCTCAACGAAGCGGGCTGGCGTCAGCTAGTTTATTAATAAAGACGAAAACGTTGAAGCCGATGTAAAAACACACGGGATTGAGATTTGAACCTTATGCCAAAAATTCAAGGCGATGGATAAAAATTTTCAAGGAGTTAATATTAAACAAAAATTAATATAAAATTTTGAATTTTATATTTTATTCATCTCATATACAAGTATAGTTTTTAATAAATGATTAACTTACAAAGTTCTTAGTTGATAACATATAACAATTTTTAAATGAGGTAGGTAGCTGAGATTATTTATTATTTTTAATAATTATATTCATCATTTTGAATTATAAGAATATTCAATTTTAAATTGATTTTTTTCGTGCATCTCAGTGGCAGCCTCATTCCTAATTTTATGTGCCACATTACTGGAAACATTCTCCAACTTTTTTCCAAGACATCTGTAAGCTGCCTTAGATGGAATGTTCAAATTCATAGCTGAACACAGCTTTGTTTCAGAAGAATTTCCCTTTCCAATAATCCTCCAGCCAAAAAAAATTCTTCTTCACAATTTTCTTCACTTTTGGAGGTGTACAAAAGGAGATGTAGTATTCACAGTTTGGACATTTTAGTAACAAATTAGATTGCTGCTAAGCCAAATGCTGATTCTTCGAAAAACTTCATACCTTTTTGAAAACACTCAGGACAATTGAATGAGGAAATAAAATCATTTAAAATTTTAAAATTAATTACTATATTATGATCTTTATTTTCGAAATTATCAATTGTTTTTGAATGTGTCCGAAGTTTTGATTCAATTACTGTTGTAACACATCTATCAGTGTTCTTCCCATCCACATTCTTGGTGTAAAGATTACCCTTGAACTTATATTTTCGAACAGAACTTCAATTTCTTCTATTGACCATGGCTTTTAACAAAATACTAACAAAAAGGAAAATATCTAATTAAAATTAATTTCTTTCAAAATAAATCTCAACATTTCAAATGAGTACTATCGTAAACACAGTTTAAGCTTTGTAAACACAATATTGTTGCCAAACGCTTTGAAGAAATTGGGTGTTGCCAATCGGCAGATCCTAAAAGCACAATTTAAACAAATAATATGTAATAAAAAATATTGCGACTATTTATTGAGATAAAAACTACCCTATTTCTCAATTTGGACAAAACTGCCCACAGTGTGCAAAATTTCATTATAATCGGTTTATTAGTTTAGGAGTTCATTGCGGACAAGCAACGTGACACGAAATTTTTATATATAAAAATATAACACACACACACACGCACACACACACACACATATATATATATATATATATATATATATATATATATATATTGACACATTTTATCCTATTGCATTGTAGGGATGGCTCAAAAATTAAACTGTTGTTCCCTGTTCAGTAATTTATTTCACATTAGACACGACAGAGAGGCGATTTCATATAAAGAATTATATAGGGCAATATTACAGGTACCAGTAGCGTCGATCATCCCTCTTGACTTCAGCGGAAGAGGAAAAAAATAATATTTATAAAATAAACATTTGAAGAAGCCAGGTACTTAGTTTCAATCTTCGTGGCTAAAGTGAAAGAGAAAGGAATTTTTCTTGCTTGGAATTTATATACAAGGGTTTTTTAGATCATGCGATACTTGGCATCTCCCTCTTTAAATTTACACATCACGTTAATGGGAGGACTTTGAGCATCGATAGTTTTAACGTGCATCAGTCTCTCTACAAAGCAGGTTTTTAATGTCATTAAGGCTCGAGCCTATAACTCCTCGAAAACAATGCCGAGCTCGAGTCGCGACCACGACTACAAGGCTACTGGAGCCACAAAAAAATATGGAATACATGTTTCAACAAATTAAGAACAATTTAACTTTAAAGCAAGACCAGTCCTCCTGAACAAGTACATATTGGCTTTGATCCCAATACCTTTTTTACTATTACATGAATTAGTCACGCATGCGCAGTGTACTACAGTAAGTGCACGTATGTTCCAGTTACATCGACTTAGATTATATTTAAATAATTCGATATAAAAACCAACGTTTTTAAAAACAACGTTTTTATATGGTGGCAAAGTTTATTAGAGAAAATTATTGAAATATTAGTTAAAACTATTAGTTATTTTTAACTTTAAAATTTACTTAAAAAAAGACATTTGTGAGAGTATTAAAAAATTTATAATACTCATAAAATCAAAACATGCATTTGAAAGTTTGTAAGCCATTCTATTAAAAAAAAAAAAAAATGGGAACCAGAATTCAGAAAAAATTATTGTGATAAGACATGGTGCCAAATATTGGAAACTTTCTTTCTTGCTCATGATTATTGACTAAAAGTCAGCAACCCTTACTATCTCGGAGATAGTAAAGGGGAGATAGTATCTCCCCTTTGTGAGTACAATAGTTTTACGAGGCCTCATGTGGTGTGGGGAGTGCCCGGTGTTCCCATAGGGGGAAAGAAGTTTTTTCCTCAACCCTAAAAGCGCCTAGAGGAAAGAATATTTTGACTTATTAAAATTATTGAAATATTAGTTAAAACTTGTCGCAAACGTCTAAATATTGCATTGTTAGACGAGTAAGAACGATTCCCAAAATTTCAAAGCTCTAGCTTGATGGGAAGTTGGTTAAATTAACGATCGAAAATTTGATGACCCACACACACACACACACACTCACACACACACATACCAAGTGAAATTCAGAAAAACGTTGTAAAATAGAAATCGGTCACAAGATTTGGGCTTCCGTTGACATTCTACCACATATTTTCGATCGTAACGTTAATCCTCCGGAGTTTCCTACTTTTCTTATCAAAGGTAAATTATTGCTTTTCATTGCAATAGAGTGAACAAAAATGTTCCTGTGATATTGATTTCTTTTTTCCGGCTTTCGGAGCTTTTCGTTATTTATTAAAGATTTCGTTATTTATTATTTCACAACTATATTATTATTTTCAAAAATAGGAGTTGGTGTTTTAATTTTTATTATTTATTTCTGTTTTGTTTCTCCCGGAAAAGATGGCGGTAAGTTTTTTCTTCGGGATAGGGCATTTTGTCCATAACCGGTTGGAGACTTGTTCTGTAGAATAGGAATAGGTAATTTAATGTCCGATGGCCAAATCAAGCTTACCGTGTATTTTTGATCAGGCTCGTGGATTCATATTGTTCTTACATGAAAAGATTATGACTAAGAAACAATGCAGTTATACCAGTATTTTTCAGTTCATAACGCAAATGCAAATGCAAATGCAAAAAAAAAAAAAGAAAAAAGAAAAAAACATTTATACATTTCAAAATCGATTTCGCAATGTAGTTAAGCAGCGTCCGTGAGAGAGACCTTCAGTTAAAAAGGATTTATTTCAAAAATAATACTATGCTAATAATTATATTTCAAAGCAAATGAATCAGACACAATTTTATAAATATTTTTCGGAAGATAAATAAAAATAGATCAATTAAAATCACGTGCTTCGGATATTTATAGCCTATTAGACAGGACATTGAAAAGGAAGGATGTAAATTCGAATACAGATCTTTACATACAAATGACTATTTACAATCAACATTTTACTGATATGAAGTACTAGTATTCTGTATGATGAAATATGTACTTTTAAATTTCGCCGACGCAGGTGATAAAATCGCCAAAAATGATACAACCGACGCCAAATGGAATATGTGTATTCTGTGTGTTGTCGCCAACAAAGTCTGTTTGGTGAGATATGCACTGGCGAAGTGGAAAAGTACCGATGAAACATTATCTCTGAAAAAAAACTACATTCATCGCATCAGAACAAAATTTAACCCGTTACATTTATTAATAAACGTATTCGTTTTTAACATGTGCTAACATGGCTTTGAGAAAATAACGTAAACAAAAATGCGGGGTCATAAAATAAAAGATTCATGGTATTAGGCTCAAAAGATTGACATTATGACACATTAAGATTATAATAACACTTAGTTTCCTTATAAGGTCTACTTAAATTGCAAAGGTATATTTAATTTACTTTTTTTATCATCTGCGTTTTATTTTAATATTAGAATTAAATATTACTGTTCTCTTTAATAATTTATTGTTTGCTCTTATTTTGATATTTAATTTAAAAAATGATTTTTGTTGCAGAATCGTCTATTTTTATTCTTTTTGTTGGTTACATTGGCAACGTTTTTGCTGTCAAGAATGTTTTACTCCTGAAAATAAAAGTGTATAAGGAATTTGAAGGAGGTATTTCTTTTCTTGATATTAATTGTTTTTTGGAGCCTGAGTCTCGGAAGTACGGTTACATTACGATTATTAATATTCATTTTGAATCATTTAATTTTTCGAGTATTTAATAGAAACAAATGCGTGAAGATATGTTGAAATGACATTAGCAAAACAAATTTCCAAGATATTTTTTTTTTTTTTTGCAATAAACAGTCTTATTATATAAACATTTCGTAAAAATATAACTTCCTAATAAAAAAAATAAATCTCCTTTTTTTGTATTGTATAAATATCTTCAAGTAAGCTACCTGACCAACCGAGTATAAAAATGTTACAATTTGGATCTTTCCAAATAGAAAAATGCTTGACGATCGTCACACTTAAGTAATACGAAAACTAGTGGCAAAAGACCTCCATATCTTGAGCTATGTTGAAGAGATGACAACATCTGACCTTGTATTTCCCGCCCCAACGATGCGTATTTAAAACAATGCGTATAATTTTGAAATGTTTAATACGAAATGATTACCACCGAATTATTTGAATTGTAGAAATAACCAAATGGATAAACTAAATAAAATTATGATAAAATCATGATAATAAAGTACACTAATGATAATAGCAGATAATTGAATCAATATATTATTTTTTTTTTCAGTTGAAAATAAAATGCAGATATCATCCTTCTTAATTCACTTTCGCTTTACTTAATATATCAAAGATACAGTCTAGATGGGAACCTATATTTTGTGGAATAATTTTAAAAAAATATGACTAACTGTCTCTTTGATTCTTCGAAGCATAGTTATTTTCAATGATTATCCATATTCAGTTAGCGATATATTAAAGATATATAAATTTCATTATTTTTTTATTCCTCTGTTTTAGGGTCACTTTGATTTTGCGCTAATTAATATTTTCACCAATGTCTATAGTTAATATATTTTTCGGATAAAAGAATTATGTATTCTTCGATGTTACCATTGTGGAAAATACCACAAGAATGAAACAATGCGTAAGCAAATAATTTTATAGAATTTGAATTCGCTTTACAGTGAATTAATTTGTTGAAAATCAGGGAATTACGTTTGACATTATATTTTATAGTTATTTAAAAAAAATATTTCTGATGGAGAAAAAATAACAGTTGTGTATAAGTTATCAGAATAGTTTTTATTCAATTTTTTTGAAGTAAAGTTACTTTTAATTTCAAACAAAGATAATAAAAATGATTTTTGGGTTTTATTTATACAAAGACAGATCATATGGGAATAGGGAATGAGGTAAATGTGACCGCATGCTATTAACTGTTTTGTCGGTCACCTTAAATTATAAGAAGACATATATTGAGCTCATGTTTAAGCATAGACTAAATTTAAAAAAAAATAGTCAATTCAAATCAGGAATATATGTTTATTAACTCTTCTGATATGAGTTGCACTAAAAACAGTTTACTTTCTTTACCCGCGAGATCTAACAAGTTTTATAATCTATCAAAGAATACGCTTACCGGTATATGATGCGAGTACCTACTGTAATTGCTCTAAAAGCATTGAGTGCTAATCCCACCGAATCTACTACACACGACAGAATACTCCACGAACATCCCTCACATCAACGATTTTCTTATTACCGTAATTTTAAATAATTTTCAATTCAATTTTCTGTTGCTTTATACCACTTGATTATATCTATTCACTGCGCTTCCAAAATTTACCTAATTTGCATCACGTTTCATTTGATTGAGAAGAAGCTGGGAACATAAATATTGTTACAAAAGTTTATGGGTGTATGGGAGGGAAATCACGTCCAACATGGAAATTAACGACAAATGGAACTTCGTTCGCAAATTCTGGACAAGACGACACATAGGTAGCCGAACTTTGACAATAACAGTACAATAACGAAACACGATACTTGCACATGGTTGGATCCTATTTTAGTTGGCTTGGCGATGTCTGGTATTTTTTCTGGTGGAGATATATTTCGCCAAATGTGGCTACCCAGTTTTCTCTTCGCTGTGGTGAAAAACCTGATTTTGGCGCCAATTTGGCTCGAATTTTAAAAGTCGCCAACTAAAATAGGATTGTACCCTTGCACAACTTAGTGATATACATACAGGAACAAAACTGCACTTGTAATGGCAAGCGCAAATGTACCAGCAATGTTCAGCTCATCAGCTTACTAGTTTTTGCTGCGGACAAATCTCCGGCAAGCTGCTTCTCCGCTAATGCACTCGGTACGACATGGCAGTTCTTTAGCAAATCCAATACCGACCGCTTCCTATCGACTTCTCGATCGATCATGAAAAGCAGACTCCAGGGGCAGGCTGATTGCCCTCTCTTTGGCTTTCCGGATAGTTATATCCCATCTGGCCAGGTGTGACGTCACATGGAAAAATCAACAAAAGTCTGTAACCCGTGAATATTTCCCCTAGGTTCTAGCACATTCGGGAACTTTCCATTTGTCACCAAAGTCATCAAGTCTCTCGACAAATAGACAAAATTGTCGCCAAATCCATTGCCGGGGGAAAATGTTTTTGCTTAAACTTCCTCTGACTGTCTCATGACATTTGTGCAAATGTTTCTTTTCCATCATAAGAGAACCATTGTAGGGAAGCGTCCTTTCATGTTCGTAACAATATAAAATCGGAAAGATACCCCAGATGTTAGTTGAAGAGAAATAAATTAAAGAATAGCCCGTGTTACGACTCAATATACTATTGTCAATTGATCGTTTCCCCTTTTCTAAGAAGTCTATGCTTATGAGACCTTCGTATCCCCCCAAAATGTTCTCATAAGTTTTCCGGCCGATAAAACCATCTTTGTCTTCTTAGGGGCAGATTCACCAGAAGCAACCTATAGCTTTGATTATCACTTGATTTCTCAGGTAGTCTCATCGACGGTGACAACACGATTCAAAATGGCGACGACAATTCGATTCAGTGATGATAGAATTTTAATCAAATACTATTGGTATATTACAGCCTAATGCCTCTCTTTAATATTCTAGAGTTAGGATCTTTAAATAGAATCTTAAAATGAGAATATTTTTGGATTTATACAATATGTATCCAATACAAACAAAAATGACCTCTTTAAATCGTTATTTGATTCAGATTCAGAAACACAAGCGTAAAGAATCGATAAAGAAGTTTTAAAAAATTCTCGAAATTTTTTTTCTTTCATCCCTCTCTGTATATATGCTCCTTTTTCAACTTCAACAAAATCAATGTTTCGTATGTTTCTTGCAATGCATGTCAGCTGCGAAGCATCGTACTTCAATTTAAAAGAAGATTCCCAGTGAGTCGATGTCTAAACTAATTTAACTTCATACAGCCCCTACTTCTGAATATACAGAGATGCTTTTCAGAATTCGGAACTTAAAAAACATCATTTTTTTTTTCATTAAAAAAAAAAAAAAAAAGTGAAGGATCAATTTTGCGTTACTTTTCCGAGTGTAGGAAAACCCAGCCCTGTTCTGGGATTAAAATTCGATTTTAAAACATTTGACGCCTTTCAGAATTTGATGGCTGCAATTCTCGTTGCCTGTTTGTTTTTTTATTCCAAATGGAAAAAATATTCGGTTGTGTATGTTGTAAATTCGGCTCCGGTATTTTTTTAGGTTTTTTATTTGTACAGAATAATACGTCTTGCCCAGAATATTCAATTTGGGTTCGTTTGCTGGGGCTCAGATGATGCTATTAGAAACGAAAACAACATTTGCAAAATTTTGTAAAGCGATCGTGCTATGAATTATTCAAGTGACAAACAAAAATTCCTAAGCCAAAATGAAAATAAAAGCTTATTTTTTTTCTCTCCAAGAAAAGCTAGCTTGCATTTCGACTGTTTTTACTTTCTTGTATAAGCGTTTGTTCTGTTTATATTTCCAACGAACGATGTGAATGATTCGATCGAAATAATGTTTTGTAAAGTATGCTTGAGATCCGATGTTTTTGAAGTTGGTTTTTGAAAGTGAAAGCGAAATTTAATAATTCTGGATCAAGAAGTTGTTATGTATGTTTTTTTTTTCCGTTGCGAAGATTTCTCGGTAAACGTATCGTTATGCGGCTATTTGGACTTCAGCTTACGTTTTTTGTGGTTCTCTTCCTTTAAACTTAATTAAAAAAAAAAGGATTTTATCAGTCCGAAAAATACAAAAAATAGATAAATAAATAAAATAAAATAAAATACATGCATAAGTTTACTATTTAACACATCGATCAATAACTCCCGAGTCTAACATTGAAAACAACATT
>BMAW01082730.1:0-18627 GCA_019974015.1 Nephila pilipes
ACCCCCGATAACCGGGGGCTTCTTATATGACATAAACAAAAAAAAAATAGATTAGAATTTTTGTAAATTAAAACCATTATAAAATAAAACAAATCATTCGCCAATGTATGCATTTAAAATCCTACAAAATCATCACATACATCCGGTACAGCACCTCAAGTACATCATCACTTTCGCTGTAGAGAAACTCATCCTATGGGTCCCATTCTGTATCTAGCGAGTCGATTTCCGCTTTGTCATTGGT
The DNA here is from genome assembly GCA_019974015.1 of Nephila pilipes. Lineage (NCBI taxonomy): Eukaryota > Metazoa > Arthropoda > Arachnida > Araneae > Nephilidae > Nephila > Nephila pilipes. The sequence continues at coordinate 245 of BMAW01082730.1, forward strand.
ATCCTGTAGCAAATCGTTCTCAGTGCCATCCATAGCATTAGAAACCCCACACTGTTTGATGGATGCGTTTGAGATACTAATTAGAGGTACAGTTCGTGATTCGGCACTTGCTTTTATAGGTAGTGCTGCCAGATGCAAGTAAATAAATTTGCTCCAGTTGATAATCGTTGATGTAAACTAAATTCATAGGTCGTCGATAGCTTAGGGGTCATCTTATTGGACAGATATATGATAAAATTACAAAACTTTAATGAAAATGTATGCTTCGTCTTATCTGAAGGTCGTCTTATCTGAAGAAATAAACGGTAATTATTTTTTAATCTGATGCAAATATCCAAACAGAATTTGAAGTGAATTTAACAATAAAATTGAAATATAAAATAAACTATTTTTCAGTAATTTGTAATGCAAAAATAGAACGTTCTGCATTAATATATATTATGAAAGTAATGATTTTTTATGTATAAAACGAAAAAAAAGCGTTTCTGTATTCAACACAAAAATTCAGCATTTTCTGTAATACAAAAATAATAAAAGAATTATGTTTCAATAAATCTCTTATTCAAAAGTTTTACTGCTATACAAGTGCGAAGTAATATTGTAAAACCATTTTTATAGGATAGTATTGTACTTGAAGAATGCATTACATTTACTATTGATGTAAATAGCTATGTTAAACTTTAAAGTGCTTTTTAAAATAATAATAATAATATGCCATTACTTATAAAGGTCTTAATGTTTTGCATAACACGTTAAAATACTCGTATAACTACTCTGCAAACAATAATCACAAACAAATTTAATGTACGGTGAATGTCTTATCGTTGCATAATATAAGTATATTAACATTTATTGTATTTCAGTAACAGTAAGCTTGTTTGAAACAATAAAATATTAATCACGAAGCAATAAAATTTGTATTTTCTCGTTTATCATATACTAAGGGAAATTTATAGGTCTGTACATTTTTGAAAATCAAATGAATAAGAATAAATTAGACACTACCAGTAATATTTATAAATTTTATAATGGGTTTGCTTATAGAAACATCCGGTATGCTTTTCCTTTCAATGGGAAGAGGAGTTTTGTTGAATCGAACTGTGCAGGAATTCAGAATTTTTTATTGTAATAAAAGCATTAGATGCAAACACATTCAATGTCTTTATCGTTATCTAATATGATTGATGCAGTAATTAGTCATGAGTTTAAAGGGACGGAAAAATATCCTAAAAAGTTCGTTACTCTCGAAAACTTCGCTGTCAGAATAATGCATAAATCTAGATTTGTTCCATTATAAAAGAACTTTTGCTGAATGTGCTCTTTTGATTGTCGGTTATAAAGAAATATAAGACGAGTTTTACATACCCTTATTTACATAGTGCAAAATAATGCTCATATATTACGCTCTACAACAACAACAACAACACAAAATGACGCACCAAGAAGGAATTGTCCGATTGCGATAAAAACAGTTGGATGTGCAGAACATACATAGAAAAACAAACGATTAAAATTTCAGAACAACTGAATAATTTACTTCTGAGTTTGACCATTACAAGCGGAGGAAATCAATAATGCGTTTATCCACCTCTCGCTTGGATGCAAGTTGTCATTCGGCGTGGCTTAGACTGATAGCGTTCGCGGATAATGTCCATAATTTCGTGCCAAATTGTCTCCAGTTATTCGGCTAAATTGTTAACATTCCAGGATGGTTGCAATCGTCTTCCATAATATCTCAAATATGCTCTACGGGGGAGAAATCAGGTGACCTACCTGGCCAAGGAAGTGTAGCGATTGATTGCAGACAATTCGTAGTAAAACATTCTGTGTGCGGCCGGGCATTATCTAGTTGAAAACTACGTCTTGGGTGTCGCAAAGTGAATGGTAATACAACCGGTCGTAGAATATCACTTACGTACTGCTATACTGTTAGTGTGCCAGAAATGACTACCAAAGGGGTCCGGCTATCAAAGGAGATGGCACCCCAGACCATAACCCCCAGTTGTGGGCCTGTGTGGCTTGAGATGGTAAGGGTACGATTCCCATGTTGCCCTGGACGTCTACAGACACATCTCCGGTTGTTGTAAGGGCTCAGTTAGAAACGTGACTCGTCACTAAAGACTGTACCTCCCCAGTCAGCGCAGTTCCAAGTTGATCGAGCTCGACACCACTGTAATCGGACTTGACGGTGTACAGGCGCGAGAGATAAGCTGCGTAACGGTCGGTGAGAGCGTAATTCTACTCTCTCAGTCGTCTGTCGAGGATCATGTTGGATACATGTGTACAAGCCGCACAGTGGCCAGTTGATAACGGTGAATCCAGTGTTGTAATAGCTGCTGTGATAATCTCTCTGTCTTCTGTTCTGTTGTGTTCTTCAGTCGACCGCTGCCGTTCTGACGCTGATATCTGCTGCTATTGATCCACTCTTGACAGCATCGTTTAATCGCCACATCGCTCCGACCCAGATGTCGAGCCATTGTTCGATTCGTCCAACCAGCCTCTTCCATTCTGATAGCGCGACCACTTTCAAACTCTGACATCTGCACGTAATGTGCAAGAATCCTTTGGCGAGGCATTGTTTCAAATGACGTATGATATCTACACTTGAAATGCAACCGAAAATTTAGCCATCAGATTGAAAATCTCTCCTTATAAATACCTACTGAATGCGCAGTTCCGATGCGCTTGAGCTCCCGCTATTAATTCAATGGACAAAAATATTTAATTATTTGCATGTTCGATCCCAATACCTTTGCATACGCAATTTCATTCCATTCGGGCAACTCATTCTTGGTGAGTTGAGAGCATTTGCTGTAGAGTGTACAATACAACAAAAAAACCCTATTATTAAGTAATCCTTTAACATCTTAAATAGATTTAACATCTGCAGAAGCACGACAGCAAATTTCGAAATTAAATAATAACTAACAGATTGTAACGCCCCGGCTGCAATATGATCCATATTGGTTCACTAAAGTTACAAGTATGTCACCAAGTAATCAGACAGTTAAATGTTTAACTTAATTTTTTCTTAAAAATAAACAAAAATTAATTTGTGTACTGCGGTTATACTGTTACAGATAAGATAATGGTTCAGTTATAAATTTCAGACCTCAGTGACTTACAGAAAGATATGATTATTGTTTTTTTCTCGGTATATGGCCTTTAAAGCATAAAAACAGCCTTAATAGTGGGTGAAAGGAGGGTGAAAAGAGTAACTGTGCCAAAAATTATGGTTAAGTATAAAAAAGAAGTATATGCTACTTCTGTACTTGTAAGCTGTTGGTAAAAACGAAATTGTCAGACAGGAGGAATGGCACGAAGTATCGCCATAAATGCAAATACACGGCTGAAAAGGCAACAGCAAATTCAGAACTCACTCAAGATGTTATTTCCAGCAGTTAGCAGCTCACCGAAAGCTTCACAGACTAGATTTTCTTGGACGATCGCAAAGCACAAATCCCTCATTATATATATTAACATTAAAAAACACATTCAATGGTGCCGAGTACATCAGAACTGAAACCTTGATAACTCAAAAGATGAAATTTAGTTTGACGAATCATCTTTCACTTAGTTATCCGTCTGAGGATGAGTTTATGTGTGGTGATGCCCCTCAGAAGCATTTCACACTGACTTCTTGGTTCCAGCTGTATACGAATCTTTGATGGTGTGGCACGTTTAGATGATGTATTTTGGTATTTTAGGACCAATTCTATAGGATCGATCACTGTTCAAAACTGTTTGAACACACTACATGACCACTTTCATCAACTGTCCTGGTGAAGGTCCCTTCTTTCAGATGTGATGCGATTATTTATTAACGTCGTACTGAGAAGCAACACATGGGCTATTGGCGATAGATCTTGTAATTTTGAACCTCGATCGTGACGAGGACGACTTCCACATAACGCCAAAGGGAAGGCTTTGAGCTTCGATAGATTTAACGTGCATCAGCCCCGGGTAATCGGCGAGTCTTTAGTGGCACCAGGACTCGATCTCACGACTCGATAAAAACAACACCGGCCGTGAGTCCACGACCTTGACCACTCGGCTATCGCGTCCACATTTCTGTTAGATAATGCTCCTGTTCACACAGCGAAATGCGTCCCAAATTTGTTTAGTGAACATGAGGATGAAGTGAAGCAGTTGCCTTGGTGCTGTCAATTATCATACTTCACCAGAATTGAATTTTGTACAAATATTTTGTGTGACAAGTGAGAGGAAGATTGTCTCCATTTTTTTCACTTGAAGATTTGAAATAGTTTAAAAGGAAATGGTATAAAATATTGTTATCTTATGTTAGTAATCTATATGCATCTATTTTTTGCATCGAATTGTTGTTATCCGTAAGGATCATGGAGGGGGTGGATATTATATTGATATTTTTCGACATTATATTAATAACTGCAATTCAAATTCTAATTTGTTTATATTATTTTGTCTACCATCTCCATCTCAATGATATTTTTCGTTCCAAAAACACATTCAGTATTGGTGTTTTTTTTATACGTCTATGTGTGATTTCTAAGAAGGTTGCTCCGAAGATTAAGGTTTCCTTAAATATTCACATTTAACATTGAGTTATCACATTTCTTAAAAATGATGTTATTTATGTAAAATGATGTATCATTATTTGAGTACATCACATTTCTTTAAAAATGTTTGAAACCGATTTCGACACTTATCATATGTCTTTAGATATATAATGAAGCTTACAAGAGCAAAATAATATGCAATATTATTACTTATGAAATCACATGTATGGGAAAAAAAAATCCTTGTTAATATAAGATCTAGAAATTTGTTTTTAAAACTTAACTATTAAATAATAATTGAAAGTGTTTTTTTAAATCAAAATGTAAGTATTAAAAAGAATAATAAAAAGAAACAAACTAATAAAAAAAACTAATGAAAATAATAGAAAGGTAAATGAAATAAATGGTGAATTGAGAAAAACAGATAAAAAAAAAGGTGATGAAATGTATTAATAATACAAAAGATTAATTCAAGAATAGTTTCTGCTTTCGTTCGTAAGAAGACCAATGGAAGTAATTAATTTGCTTTTTGTGAAAACTTTAAGGTTTCTATCTTTGTAAAATTTTCATAGCTTGATATGTATTTCATATTATTATTTTAAAACTAAGCTTATTGACAACATTTGGAGTCTTTTAATAGCAGTACTGCTTAAAAAGTAATGACAATACACTTTAAAATAGTAATGATTTGACAATTTTGTCTATAATCATGCTTATGTAAAATTTACGATTGAATTTCAAAAACTTGTATCTTTTCAAGAATTAATTCATGAGTTATAGAAGAACTAAAAGAAGAAAGCCTTTTAAAATCTCTATGGATCCTAATGAAATAACCCTTTCTTTATTTAAGTAACCCACAAAAATTTTAAAGACTATTGTTCAAATAATGAAATAATGTTTAAAAAAATTACGAATAAGCATTCCCAATTTTCCAAACTTGTATAACAAAAATTCTATTTTTATCTAATATAAAAATTATACCTGTGTAAAAAAAAAGGTATGAATTTCACTTTCTAGATAGTAAAAGTTTTTGGAATTAATTAAATTTACCTATCTTGGATGGAACTACAAATTTAAACAGCAGATTTTCTTAGTATTTACTAATTGCAAAGATTTTTTTAATATTCAGTTTTTAAGTTTATTTAATACTTAAGCTAAATTTTCTTTCAATGTATGAATTTTAATTCGATTTGATTCATGGATTATCTATTATAGCAAATGAATTAAAAGTAAAGTTACTTTTCTTTAAGATTATTTTAATTAAAGATATATTTAGTTATTTAAAGATTACTTGTTAAATTTCCTTTCAACGTATGAATTTTATTTAGATTTGATTCAATGGATGATTTTTACTAAGGCAATTGAATAAAAGTAAAGGTACTTTTCTTAAAGATTATAAAAAATAAAAGGGCCTTATAACGTCATATTTCTTAGTCAATGTTTAATATGATAAAATTTAATTCCGTATTTTAATGGTAAAACTTTTAATATTCAAAACACTCATGAGACTTAACTTATATACATTTCTAGAGAGAAAGGAATATTTCAAAAATAAAACATTTTAGTATTTATTTATTTTTTAATGGTTATTTTCTTGGAATTCAATTATTTTACTTTAAAATTTATCTTGAAGCACAATGTTTTGTTAAAAGGGAATTTATTCTTATATATAATAAAGATGAAAGGATATTGTTTTAAAAGTTTGTTTTATTTTCTCATCTAGACAATATTAGGGAACGATTTTATCATCTTTAAATTTCAAATTCTCTTTTACAAATGTCTTAAAGTTAAAATTTTATTATTTTTCATTATTAACTTAAGTACTATTTTTCAACTATAAGACTTAAATAGAAGACAGAGATGGATAAGCTTACAAGTTTTTGTTATGACATATTTCTTATAATTTAGAATTTGAGCTTTTAGTTAGATATCAGAGAAAGACTAACATTACCGGATATCATGAAAGGACCTTCGATGACAATCATAATTTTTTTTAATAGGGATTTTTTTATCCAAAGCTTCTTAGCCTCTTCGTGTAATCACAAATGAAGGAATTTTTGTAATTTCCATACCTTGATAGTTTTTTAAATTAAGCATAATAAAATCAAGACACAGCTGTGTTATAGGAAATTCCCCTTTTGAACTGTATTCGCGTGCTGTTGAAAATATTCAGAACATATTCTTAGGATTTTTATTTTATGAAACATTTGGTTTTCTTAAAATATTTAAAGAAGAAAAAATTTTTACTTACTATTTTTAAACTTGAGGCATAATCTACACAACACACACACACACACACACACACGTTAAGCTTTTATTATTGTCTTTTTTTTTTTTCAAAAGTCTTAAGTATTGGATTTTATTCTTCTAGATCTCTTTTATGAGAATATATTGCACATTATAATATGCTTAAGTCATTTAGCATATTATAAACTACTTTTAATTACATTTATAAATATTAATTAAACGAATAGATTATCAATTTTATAAATTTTATGTAATATATAATATTGTACATGTTTCTGGAATCTTTTTCTATTGTTTTATTTTTAACTCGATCATTAGGAAACCTGAATCAGGTTTGTAAAATGATTAAAATTTGCGTGCGTTTTTGAATTGGAATGTATGCTTATTTGATTTCTTTATTACGTTTCAAATCAATTTTTAGTTTTATATTTTAAAACGTTGTCTTGTAATATTTATTAATTTATTATTATTATGAAATTTTTCGTTAATTCTAGAATTTTTAAATTTAGAAGTTTCTGTTTTTAAATTGTTTATATAATTATATTTTTCCCGAAATTAATATTTTACTTGCAATTTTTATGATTTTAAAGGGCTTGTAAACTTTTTTTGTGTGTAAAATTATTATTTGAAGTTTCACCCACCTTTTGAGCACTTCAAATACAAAGATAAATTCTAAAATGTTCGTAATTGTATTTTCTAACAGCCCAGTGATAGAAGAATTAAATCTTCTTCTAAAAAAGTAATTTTAAGTGAGTTGAAAAGTAGTTTTCCTTGTAAATATCTTTTTTATTGTATTTTCATAATAAATCAATTAAATGAGAATATTTAGTTAATCTTTTTTTAAGTCCTTTTCTACTATATATTTGTTTATTTCATACGGAATTTTTTATATTGAAATTCTCATATGTGTGTTTATTTCTTAACCAACTATGTTATTTGTGCAAAAAATTTTGCTCCTCGAATTATTTTTAAATGAACGATTTCTATATTTTTTTTTTACTTTATTTATATTATAATTATTTTTTGATCACCTATCATATTGTAGGGGAAAAAAACTTACTCCACCATTATTTGTTTTTAATGAATAATTATCATTTTCTTATAATTCATCTAAATTTTTAGAGATCGCTTTTGATTAAAGGAAGAAAAATTTTTTAATTTAACATTTGAGGGAAATTCAAATGCTCTTTTTCGTGAAAATTTATCTCGTTCTTTCAATATCCAATTGAAAAATTTGCTTTTTCATCATCTTTAATAATGCTTAAAGTGATAAGGGGCTAAATAAAAGATAATTTAACTATATGAATAATTAAAATTTTTAATTTACTTGTGCAATTATATTTCTTTCGAGGAAGATTTTAACGCTTCAAAGCATTAAGAATTTTTCCAAACATTAAGCAATTAGTTTTTAGTTCATGTTCTAATTAAATATGTAGTGGAATTTAATCTTTTCTCTCTTTTAAAAACTATGATGGAATTCACTGTAAAAATCTAATCTTACGTAATAAGAGACACTTACCAATTGTGTTACCAGTTAGAATATTTTTACAAGTAAATCGTCGCTTCCTTGGGATAAAGTTGTTTTTCGTAGACAAAGCCCCTTCCGTGCCAATACTTGGACAAAATAAAGAAGGAAATAAAATAAAAAAAAATCTTCTATAATGTCAAACGGTAAATATCAAGGGAGCTCCATGGTCTAGAATCGAAGGTGGAACATTCTTTTTCTTTTTTTATGATCAGTTTACGTTGCGGGAAAGATTTTTTTCCCCTTCTCTGTTTATCTTTTACCAACAATGCACGTTCGAGGTATGAGAAGGGAAATTTCTTCCCTTTGAGTATAGACTTTCTGATTGTTGCTCGTACTTCAATTATCTGGAGATTCCAATGTCTGTCTTTGAGAAGTCAAAAGAATTCGATCACTTGTGTAGATTCTTTTGATTAAACTGAGAGAAATTGTCGAAAAGGAAATCAAAAGAAATGTACTTTCGATCGAAGGGAATAGAAATAAATGAGTGTAACAGATTCTAATATTTCTGGCAGAACTTTTATGATTTTATTGGATGGCAACGTCTGATTCTACAGTAATGAAAAAAGATGCTTGCTTTGATTAAAAATTTGTGCTGTAGACTTTTTTTTTAAAAAAATAAAAGAATAAGAACATTATCAAAAGAAGATAAATTTTCATATTATTTATTCATAAAATGATATTTTCATATTATTTATTCAAAAAATGATGTTTTCATATTATTTATTCATAAAATATTTTCATATTATTTATTCATAAAATGATGTTTTCATATTATTTATTCATAAAATGATATTTTCATATTATTTATTCATAAAATGATACTTTCATATTATTTATTCATAAAATGATATTTTTATGTAATTAATGAAGAAAGTAATCTCCTCATCATAAAATAAAAAGTCAGAATTTTATTAGATCATTTAAATAAAGAAGAAAGTTTGTAATTCATAATTAGAAATTAACATCACATAGTTTCTTAAAATAAAACACAAAATTACATGTTTTTAAATATGTTTAAATTTCTGAAATAATTTATTAAGATTTTATTAAAACTACAACATAAAACCATTGCTTTGATAAAATTTTTGTACATTAACTTGTAAAAGATGTAACTATGTTATTAGGAAATTATCTGATATAAAATTTGTATTTTTTTTTACTTCTAGAGAGAAAAAGTTTGTTTTATATAAAAATAATAAATAATTATAAGTTTTAATTTAAATGCATGAGCATTTAACTCTTTTTAAGTAATAAGTTCATTCACAGTCCTATTTTGTGGCTTATTTCTGATTTTTTTTTTCAAAACTTTCAAAAACACATGTTACAACTTGTCCCTTGTTGAGAAAATCCCGACTCATTGCAACTCCTGATTGAACTGCAAAATTATGTACATAGTTAGAAGTATCATACATAATGGGATCGTACGTACCGTTTTAGGTAACCTATCCACTTGTCTCCAAGTACAGTTTCTTTACGCCTAAATGCCTCCTTTTCAGAAAGATTACAACCCACTGTAACGATAACAAAATAATAATAATATACGCGTAAAAAAAGCATTCTCTCTTATAAGTTACCGAAGAGAAAAAACACCATTTCAGTTCTTAAATCTGAGTGTATTACTATGATGAATCTTAAAAAATACTACCAAGAATTTCATTTTTATTTGAGATCAGCACTAAATATAATAAAGCGAGTTTACTCATAATAAAAATATAAGTTTGCGTAAATTTTCATGTGTTGATTCCTGTACTTAAAACTATAAAGCACAGGAATTTTCAGGAAAGCTATAAAGAAATATATGTTTTCGGGAGTCACGTATATTAATAATTTATTATTTATTACCTAATACTATTACCTAAAATATGTTGATTCCCTGTTTTGAAGAGAAAAAAATTTCATGCTAAGCATACACTGCATCTGAAAGTCGAATCAATTAATGCAATTGTTGAAGATATAGTAATAAAGATTTACTTTTAATGAAACTATTCATGTCCTTTACGACATTAATAGTTTAATTTTTCTTATGACATATTTAATTAAACTCTCACAACGTTATAAGTTGGTTCAAAGTAAGTGGTTAGAGGCCTTTAAATACTGATATTTTTCAAGATTACGCCTTTGCACCATCTCATGTTACCGATCACCCAAATCCTGTTGTAGAGGAAACGGAAGAAATTAGTTGAGCACAATTTGATTGTGAGTGGTCATTGTGTCTTGAGAATCTCGAACTGTTACAGTTGCTTCCGGTATTAAATATAAGCGTTAGTTATGTCATAAGCCAGATGTCTAGTGAAACATCTATTGAATCGATTACAGAATCTTCAAACAGTCAAAATAGAAAAATTAATTTTTCCCTCTCAAAAATTAGATCTCATCCTAAAGCTTGATCTCGAAATCTTGTCACTAACAGATTGATTGATTACTTATTAGATTCGCACTTAAAAGCAACACACATGAGAACTAATAGCGACGGACCTCGTAATTTAGGGCCTCACTCAAATGAAGAGAGCGGAACTTGAGCTTGCACTTCCTTCTTCAAAATCTTAAGCTACTCAAAAAGGAGAGGTTGGAATCTTAACAGTATCATCCCCGCTACACCGAGAATTTTTAGTGGAGCCCACAATTAGACGAAAATCACACCATTTAAAATTTCCCCCCTATTCCCCCGGCCTTTCCCTCTTTCCCCTAACCCTAAAAAAAAAAAAAAAAAAAAAAAAAAAACTGCCACCCTAATTTACCCACCCGAAAAAAGTGGACAGAGTTTATGAAGAGCTAATTAATAAGAAAAGAAAACAAGACAATGGAAAGAGTAATGGAAATTTTAAGGGGAAAATGTTAAAATTGAAGGGATAAAATTGGTGAAAAAATAGTTCTGTTTAAATATTGCGGAGATACTTAAAACAATTCTAATACAATAGAATAGGTGCAATTCTCAGTTTGTAAAATATGCGTGGGAGGTACACATTAATTGTATGAAAAGAAGCAAACTACTATTAGTTTGTGCAACGTGCTATTCTAATGAATATTGGCTTTTATATGTTGACATTTGTTTCATAAAATTATCTTTATTTCATCTTTAATTAACCTTTTGATATCATTCATTGTCATTATAGGATGCAATAATAATTACTATATACCTTTTGTACATTTATTAGTAAAATAACGGTAATTGAAACATAATCTTTAAATTTTGTCTCTTTTATTGTTACTGTTTGTTCTACATTTGTTGTAACTTGCCCCGCAAAATTGTACAAATTGTTTTATCTACATTTGATGAATGAATTGTCATGCTTTAAAAAGCAGTTAAAATTAAGGAATAGTAAATTTTTTTAAAAACGTAAGCATTTCTGAAAATTGCTGCAATTTGTCCCTTGCTTCCCTCTTCATTACATAAATTTAGTTGGATAGCATTAATGTCAGAAGTATTATTAATTTGAACAATGGAAAGAAAAAGTGAAGGATGCTTTATGTATATAGAATGATTTTACAACGGATTAATTTCATTTTAATTTTTTAATTATCATGATTATTTATTTTTATGTATCTTTAAATACCTTACCCTTATCTTAAGATGATTGAAATTTAAATACATAACAGAAAAATATTTGAAAACAATTTAAAACAATGAATATATTTTTGCTATTCCCTTCATCCTATTAATTAAACAAAAATATATTATTTTTATCATATGAAACATACTGATTGATTATTAACATGTTGAGGAATGACGTATTTTATTTATAAACTCGTTTACTTATCTTTTAAGTCTGTAAGTTAATTTAATCACAACACCGTACTATAATAAAGTTGTATGTTAATTTTACAGCAAATAACGTCAACATGCAATGGTGTATCATCGATGAGGCTTGACGGCTACTATATATATTCTACGGCTACGTCATATATCACCAGTTGTACACTTCATGGCAAAAGGTATTAAACTTTGGTTTTAGAAGTAACTCAAGGACTATTGGCTACACTTGACACTCTCTTCTCCAAATTTCCATACTATCTTAACATGAAGCAAGAAACACATGACCAATTAAACGCGTATCATCTCCGCTACGAGACTGGTGTTGAACGGCATTGGGACTCAAACCTGCCACTCAACGGAAACAACGCCGGCCATGAGCAGGACGCTTAGCTACCACTGCCGCACGCATACACATACACAATATATATATATATATATATATATATATATGTGTGTGTGTGTGTGTGTGTGTGTGTGTGTGTGTGTGTGTATAATATTGGTATTTTATGAAAGTAACGTTGTGACATTGGGCTATTCGCGGTTTCTCTTCACTAACCTTGGGGACTTTCAATTGAGATTGATTGCTTTCGCTAAACAACCTTTGCCCAACCAAAAATGAAACGTGATGAAGAATGTAATATGCAAAGCAGTTAGGAATGAAGTGAAGCGGTTAAATTAAGAAGTATATAAACTCCATCTGAAGGAGTAGAGAAGGAGAGGAGAAGGATGATCAGAGAGGCGTTGTAACGAGAGGAGGTGGAATCTAAATGCTATAAGTATTGAAAGGCTGATGTAAAGATTAGAGTTGAGGTCCGAGTGTAAACCATTCGGATTAAGAATTGTTCTAGTGTTTTCAACAGTTGTTCCTGATTCAGACTTGCGGTTGGTAAGAAGCTGTTAGATTATTATTGGTGGGTTGAATTAAAGTGTTAATAAACTTAATATTATTATTGTCTTAGTGGATATATATTAATAAATGTTGAAAGCTGTTTTGGTGGTTCTGTAATTATTGGTGTCGTATTGTTTAATATTAGATATTAGTGATGGCACAAGATAACACCCGGGGTAACCGGATGTTACAACGTATGCCGGAAGGATTATTATAATGTCATTTTTTCAGACATTTCGACTATAATCATTATAATCAAAATATATTTCGCTTAAAAATGTTCAAAACAGAAGATTTTTAAGTAATTATATATATTTCATAATCAGTTGCGTTTTTTGCTTCTAATACTCGAAAGAGTACGAGTGATTTTGGACTTTCAGTATTTTTTGTAAGCTAAGCTTAATATTATGTTTTGCACAGTTAAATACAATTTTTAAAAAACATATGTATCTGCATGTATAATAAGGTTTGTGAATGACATATCGAGACTGAAATTATAAAAATAAATTTACTGATCAACCATGTACAGTGATTTAATAAATTTCAAAACATGAGCCTTTTGTAGCCGTACAAGAATTACAACCTTTTTTCGGTCTTCATACATATTCTGGAAGTCGGGAACCGCAAGACGGTCCATGCACCTCATCAATGCCACTTTAATCATATCAATCTCTTTCTGAAACGATATCTTTTCAATTTCTTTCCTTTTTTTTTATTTTTTAATTGGCCCCCCCCCCCATCTAAAAGCGCGGAAACAACTGATACGGTTTTCCTATCGAACATCATAATCCCTATAACTTAGCCAATCCATAGAGTGATGTATGTGTGTGTTCTCGATAAGATGTTTTTAAATATCATGAGCTAAACTATTACGCTTTTTCAAGCTATAATGACATTTCAACATGATAGTTAAAGCAGAGATTTATGCAGATCTCAGAAACATGAGGAAGTTAAATCTATATGAAATGAACTTATGATAAATAGAATCCCTAAGAATTAGATTATTATCTTTTTGTTTCTCTGTTTGAAACCAAATTTTTGTTACATAATTATTTAATTTTTTTATAGTGTAAGTATTTTTTCAGTAGGCATCAACAATTTGAACCAATGTATTGCTGAATTAAATTTTTAGCTGATTAGTATATATTCAAATATATTACGTATTACAATTTAGTAATTTGATGCCACACATTTGACTTACATGAAATGAATATTGTAATAGCTTTAATATCCTTAAGATAAAGATAATTTGACTTGCCAGATTCTGAAATTGAAAAAAATCTTTAGTGTTATTCGCAAAATTAACAACAGCAAACATTGCAAAATTAACACATAAAACTTAAAAAGCCTTGTCATGTTCCATACAACGGAAAAGGTGTATAAGTTGATCTTCGTTCTTGTACCACTGCATAAAGATGTCTTCACTGAAAGTTAAAGAAAACATTCTTACCCTGAATACTTTTTATTTTCATAGAAAACTGCTTTGATACTACGAAATAAATTATATTCATCAATATATAGAGTGTAACTTATTTAAATTATTATTCATTGCTAACTGGATCTTTCAACGTATTATTTGTAAACAATATTTTCATATTTTGTCTGTTATATTTTAATACGGAATGCATTTCAACATATATATATTAAACTGAGGAACTGAATATTTATTAAACAGTTCTAAATATTAATTTAATGCTGTAATAAGTATGCATATTTATCATATTCTCTTGAACTTATTTTAATAAGGAGTAGAAAAAACAGTAACAGAATTCATTTCTTCATTTATAACATTACACGATTAAAATGAATATTTGAATCTTCCAAAGAATCCTTTGAAAAATAAAACTTATTGAAAGCTAAATTTTCTGAGCTATTAAATATTTACTTAGTTTAGTGTGGAACTTAGGTATTTATCTATGCGTCTTCCTCGCCATCCAAAATAGAACCGCTATTGTTTGAATAGTTTGCAATTTTGAACAGTACTAAATAAATTGAATAGTACTAAACTTTATGATCCATCAAATCTTTACTTAGTTAAGTATGGAACTGAGACATTTATTTATATGTCTTCCTCGCCATTCAAAATAAAAACCACTGTTGATCGAATAGTACTAAATAGTTTTAATATAACTAAATTTTATGAACCCTCAAATTTTTACTTAGTTTAATATGGAACTGAGGCATTTATCTATGTGTTTTCCTCGCCAACCAAAATAAAACCATTATTGTTCGAACAGTTCACAATAGCGCAGATTTAGTGCAAAGTTAAACGTACTAAGCCTTTCAAATCACCTTCGATCTTCATTATCATCTTGAAACAGAGTTTACTTAAGTACCTTAATTCATCAAAATATTATTATCCAGAGCCATGTGCTTTAATTGAACCTCGCTTATAAGCTTAGAAACTTTCTCCTAAGAGAGTTTTGCATATAAATTTGATGATCTCAAGAGAACGAAATGTTAAGAATACTTTTAAATTTTCATCGTGTTTTGTATACGGTGCGTTAAAAATATTTTCATCTCATTATATAGTATAATTAAAATATTTGCTAGGAATATTTGCTTTAAGATTTATTTTGCTAAATACGTAATTAATTTCACCTGCTATTTTTGATTAAAAGTATACATTATCGAAAAATAATTTAAGTAACTAGATACAGCAGACAGATTGACAGCAGATAATTTTCCTTTAGTTCATGGTTGGATGAGTATCTTAGCGTTAATATCCTTATGGTATTTTAACGTTAATATCCTTATATCCTTATCCTATAATTTATTTTTCTATAAATATTTACATCAAGAATTTCCGTAATACATTTAAGCAAGAAAAAATTTTACTTTCAAAGAACAAGTTAAAAATCAATTAAAATATGAAACAATTATTTTAAGAAATATATAGCAAATAATACTTTTTTTTGTGGACGTTTCATGTAAAATATGAAGCAACGAAATTTTATTATAAATGCTAAGAAATGTGCTAAGCGAGAAATTAATTAACATATCCGAAAAACAGGACACATTTAAGAGTGTAAAAGATTAAAATTCTGACTTTGGATCAATAGTTAAAGCCATGACCAAATCTCTGAAAGAGGAGTTTATTCTTTTATATTAAAAAGGATTAAAACACAACACCAAAACTTTAACATTCTTATTAACGATTCTTTTCTACCTCTATTTACAATAATAAGAAAAATCTCTCTGAGTATTTCTTGACAAGTATGTCCCTTACTCTGGTGTAAAGTCTTTTCAGGAACTGAACTCATCTCCATCTGGAAAATGTTAAATTAAAGGAAAATAAATTAATCTCTTTCCACGTAATCTTCTGCCTTTTTCTCCTGTGCAACAATTAGGGAATTTGTCTTCCTCGGGGATAAAGAAGATTAACCGTAGGACATTTGCGAGACAAGCGCTGCAAATAATTAGAAACGGCTAATTGAATAAAGCACAAGAAGGTAATAGAGGAGAAAAAACTATATACTTTTGGATCGATAACACATATGAAAGTGCCGAGAGATTCTAAAATAAGCAATGAATTTAAAACAATAATGGTGAATAATAATAAAAAAGGAAGGTTTCCTCAAACCTTTTGTCACATTATTTTAAAACTCATAGGGACCTTGCAAATCTATTTTTCTTCGATTATTAAAGTTAATTAGATTTCAGGACGTCGATTTTATTTTCGCTTCTTTTTAAACCTTATCGTGTTTTTTTATAAGATGATGGTATTGTTTGAGTTGTTTTTCTTAACATTTTTAACAAAATACAATTTGCTTAAATCACTGGATAAAAAAATACTACAAAAGTTGAGAATTAAATTAGGATATCTCGTTTGATTGCCAATTAATTTAAGCATTGCAGAAAAATCAGAAAAGTGATAGATGATAAATATAAACACAAATCAGATTTGTAAGCATATTAATTTTTAAATATATTCTTTTATCTTTTCCGTTATCATATTTAACACATATATTTTACTTGTTATTCTTTAATTACTAATGAGTACTTTCATTCAGATATATGTATTTTGTTATTGGAACATTTCAGCAACCCATTTTTAATAATTTCTTTTTTAAATAGAGTTCTCTTAAAGTTTTAGATTTAAAAAAAAATATCGATGCTTATCGAATATGACTTTTCTCACTTAAAATAACTGCAAAATGATAGTGTAGAAGCAAATATTAAAACAGACAAAAATTTTAGAAGTTATAAAGAAAAAATATGCAACTAATTCTTTAGATTACAGAAAAAGTATTGCGAAAACTGATTATTTATTTATTGTTGCAGAAAAAATAAAGCAAAAGAAAAAGTTGTTCAACAAAACTTTTGAGAAAGAAATCAATATGCCTGAAAGAATACCAAACCTATAAATCACTGCAAGAAGATAAAGTTACACTCATTAATAAGTCCAAAATAAATTGGTTTGGTTTTATTAACGTCGCCCTAGAAACAACATGAGGACTATTGGTGACGGTCCTCGCAGTTTTGAATTTCTGTCAAGTGACGACATCTGAACTGTTACCACCTCTCATAACTTTCACATCTCGCCAACGGGAGGACTTTGAGCATCGACAGTTTAACGTGCCTCAGCCAGAACTACACGGCAGGTTTTTAGTGGTATCACAGGTTCGAATCAACGACTCGATGAAAATAGTCGGTCGCGAGTCCGCGACTATAACTGCTAGGCTACCGCGGTCCAAAGTCCAAAATAAAACATAAAAAACAAAGAAAAGAATAAACCTAAGGAAACGAAAGAAAACAATTTAAAATTTTGAATCTAGTTTTTGACAAATTTGCTTGTGCAAATTTTTTTTAAAGAGAAATTAAACAATCCCGAGAGAAAAGTATCATTACCCAAAATAGAAATTCCATATATTAAAGAAAAACAAGATGAAAAAAATGCAATGTACGTATACAAACAAAGAAATATATTCAATTTGTATCTATTGAAATTAAAAAAAAGAACAATCTAAATTATAAATCAACCATATTAAAAAAAAATTCAAAAATTTGCATGAAGCACATGCATAGTAACAATTTTCATACAAACCCCTTAAGTGAAGATATGCTTAAATCAGAAATGTAGTTTAACACTTTCTACAAGAGAAAAAAAATACTAATGCAAATAAATTTAGAAAAATTTAAAAAGAAAAAAATTATAACAAAACAGCAGAGAGAGAGAGAGAAAAGAAATTTAAAAACAGGAAAAAAAGAACTAAAATTTATAATTACTATGTGTTTTAAATTAATCTGAATAAAATTCCAAGGACTTTCAGACAAATTTTTTCAAAACTTATCTGAGTTAATTTATTCTGATGTTTAGTCACGTGTCCTCAATTACGTAAAATATGATTATAACTTATGTTTCCAAAATATTCAGGTTTAATATATATATATATATATATATATATATATATATATATATATATA
>BMAW01082730.1:18727-45081 GCA_019974015.1 Nephila pilipes
TGTAACTAAAAATTATACAAAATTACTCCAAATTACAACAACTTCTCAAAACTTTTTTGATATGTTGAAACTAAAAGCCTACAAATTGTACAGAATTAATTGAAAAATCTGTAAATTTTCAAAATAACCAAAACAATCAAGTTAAAAGTATTATCCTAAATTAAAAACATACAAAGTATTACAATGAAAACTATATGTTTATTGAAATACAAATTATAAATTATATTTTTTTAACTCTAACCATATTACATAAGACATTAATTAAAAATTACAACCTAGCTAAAAACAAAGATACTCAAATGTTAGCAAATCTCACAAAGAAAAGAATTAATGAAAAACAAAAATTGAGATAATGAAATTTAAAAGTTGTTATTCAATATTTTGGATTGGGAAAAGTTTGCTTAAGCCAATTTCACGGATCCAACCATCACATATTCAAGAATTACATTTTCATTAAGGGTATAAGCTAACGATAATCAAAATTTAACAAACGAATATAATTTCAAATTAGAAAAATGAAAAAAAAAAGCAAATAATTACATTGAAACTAAAATAAATAACCATAAGCATAACCATAATCTATACCTATTAATGCAAACTTAAGAAATATTTATTTAAAACTAACAAAATATTGTTTCTACTTCAACCAATGTTTTTGGCTCATCACATTCCCATGTGGCATATGATATATATAGTTATATATATATATTTGTGTGTGTGTGTGTGTGTGTGTGAGAGAGAGAGAGAGAGAGAGAGAAAGAGTAATTGTACAAGAGGGATTTCTGAAAAGTTTCCCAACTCAACAAAGAAAAAAGACTTTTTTTTCTTTACATTATATTTATTTTTCCACATAGACTCCTTGTAAGTCTACACCCTTCTCACAGTGGTGCTCCTATATCTCTAACCCTGCCAAATAGTACTTGGTAGACTTCTTTGCTAATGAATTGATTATAAAGGTGATGACCACCGTATTTGACGAAATTCTCTGTCATCTGAGCGCAAGTTTTAGGTTGGAAACAACAATAAATCGCTTTTCGGTGGATCTGGTGAGTAAGTTGGATGATCAAGCAGTTAGAACCTTAACTCGTGGAATTTCTCCATGGGAACCACAGAGTTGTGAGTCGACGTATTATCTTGGTGAAACGGAATTGCTTTTGCGAATGTGGCCGCTCCTGTAGTGGATTTTCTTGTTGTAGGATAATCGAATAATATAACTCCTTGACTATCCCAAAAAAGTCGCTATCACTTTCGCAGCCGAGAAAACAGTTTTTGCTACTTTTGGAGCCGATTCCCCTTTCTCAGTCTATTGTTTTGAATACATTTTGGTTTCGGGCGTATTATTGTGTATCCAAGTTTCATCTTAAGTAATTAATCGACGCCCAAACTCTGATTTATTGCACTATATTGTTCCAATAGAGCGTTGGAAATGTTTTTTCGAACATGCTTTGGTCTAACGTAAGCAAACGCGGCACCCAATGAGGGAACAGCTTTCTCATGCCTAAAACTTGATTTAATATGTAAAAACACGTTCTTTGGACATATTCATAGCCTCAGTTATCACTCTCACTTTAATTCGACGGTCGTCTAGCACCATTTGGGGAACTTTAGCTATGTTATTGTCAGTGGTTGTAGTTTTTGGACGTCCCGAACGCTCATCGCCTCCCACGTTGGTACAACCAAATTTAAATTCTAGTGCCTAATCTTTGATTTGTATAGGCGTATTGCCTTTTTAAAACGAATATTTAATGACAGTTTGGTTCTCTAATTTTTTCATTTTCACAAAAACAGTCACAAGATTATCACAAAACAGTCACAAGTCACAAAAATTAGTAATTAGTAGAGTAACCTTTGGATTTTAACACTGTTTTTGTTCTTGATGACATTAAGATACATACATTTTGGGTAACAGAAGATGGTATTTTCTGCTACTCCTCTAAAAGTACTATTCTGAGATTATTCTTATTTTTTTTTATTTCTTGTTTCCTAATATATCTATCAGCGTAATCCCACAAATGTTCAATGGAGTTAATATCGGGTGACTGAGGAGGAGCTGTTTCTGAAAACTGTAAATGAACCATTCTTGTAAAGTTTGAGCTGTATGTTTTGGATCATTATTTTGCTGAAAGATAAACGATTTCTGAGGTTCTAATTTGGCAGCTCTTTCACTTAGATTATCTTTTAAAATGTTCAGATAACTGAATTGATTCCATATTCTATATCAATTTTTACTAAATTACCTACACTAGATTCTGACTTACAACCCTAAGCCATTATTGAACCACCACCGTATTTAACAGTTCTTCTCCTGTTCTTTGCTTCGAGCTCTGCATTTGCTTTTTTCTACTCTTTTTGGTGTCCATCTGTCTGATCCATAGATGTTGAATTTACTCTCATCCGAAAAAAATTACAGAACTCTAGAAAATCTAGTCCTATTTTACATTCTCTTTTGAAAAGGTAAGTCTCTTTTTGCTATTAACTTTGCTTACGAAAGGTTTTCTTTACATGTTATCCTGCCATGGTATCCTGCCTTGGCGAATTTTCTCGGGAATGCAAGGCCTATCTAAATGGTTTTCTACATCAGATTTTAATTTTGGAGCACTAATATTTGGATTTTCCTTAATTGTTTGAATAATATCCTTTCCTTATCAGCGAATATGAGCGGTTGAATTTTCCAGGACTGCAATCAGTCCGAAAATTTTCAATAACTTTTTGTACTGTAGCAGGACTTTTCCAGATGATCTTTCAGATTTCCCGTTGAGACTTGCTATCCTTGTGCAGTTTTATAATTAATTCATTTAGATCTTGTGATAGGTCCTTTCTTCGTGAAGCCACTTGGAAATTATATAATTATATAGCGTCTAACATAGAAATTGGCAGAAAAAACATTCTGAACTATTCGCAATATAATTATAAAGAAGTGTATCTAGACTTTTAAAATATAAATTATTTTATATAAAATTTTATCTCTTACTTTTTCAAGTCTTAATCTTTTGAAGACTCTACAAACATAGAACAATATTGTTTTTCCACAGAAATTTGAAACTCTTTTTTATTATTTTGAAATAGTTTATTTGACTGAAAAGAACCTCATTGCATTTTCAATTCAGGAAACATAAACTGACTTCATTGAGAAATAGTTGTTTTGAGAATAAATATAAAATTACAAAAGCATATTGTATTTTAAATTAAAACTTCAATTATTTCATTAGAATTCGTGATAAAGTTTTTGATTTATCGATTATTATACATTTAAAATTCACTTCTTAAACTGTAATTTGTAAAAAGAAAAAATATTACTTTCATTTCATTTTGAATTCCAAAAGCGTGAATTAATTAGTTGAAACAGAAGTATTTTTGTAAGAAAACATGACATTGAGAACGAGGCAGTGTTTTAAATTGAAATTCGAAACAGAGCTTGCTTTAGAGAATTATTATGCAGAAAATTATGATCAATAGAATTGTAATTATTACTAGAATTATAATTATTTTTATAATTATTTTATTTATTACAGAATTATAATTATTTTCATAATTATTTTAATTATTACAGAATTATAATTACTTTATTTATTACAGAATTATAATTACTTTATTTATTACAGAATTATAATTATTTTGCACATTTAATCTTTTGGATTTAATTTGATGACGCTTATTTGTATTTTAGTAAGAACTTAATATTTGTTATCCCTAAAATGTCGTAAAAAGATATATTTCTTGAAAAATTATTTTATTAAATTTTTTTTGACCTCCTAAATAATAAACGCATTACATGCATTACTCTTCTAGAAATTCATTTTATACTCGATAAAAGAAATTTTGAAAGTTTATCTTGGTTATTACATTTTCAAAATCAAAGAACAGGCCGCTCATTTTCAACTAAACCATTATTTTTACTTTTGAGAGTTATGAATACTTTAAAATGTACAAAAACCTCAGTTTTTTACCGCACTAAAATACTTTTTGAATTTGTACGAATTACATAATATTTTGATAACACGTGAAATGTATTTTCTCATATGGCTACATTTCAAATTGCTGTATGATTCTGTGATTTAATGTGAGATAAATCCAGAAAAATTAGTTTAATGATTGTCGAACTGAAATTCATAGATTTGTTAAGTTCTCCACTGAGTCTTTTTCTACGGTAATTGATTATTCTTTTTTTCCTCTTATTCATGGTTCAATGGACTTATTTCGTCAAAACGACGGTAACCTCTCAGTTTTAACCTTTGACCTTTCTTCGATCTTGTACCCCTATCGTTTCCCCTCCTCTTCAGAACTTATATTGAGAGAAACTTTTAACCATAGAGGACTTGATAATTAACGGAATATTTCGAAGGAAAAGTTTTAGTAATTATAAAGGTTAAATAAGTATGCAGAAAACCTTTTTAATAAATATATTTATTCTAACTATAAAAAGTGGCAAGTTGTTTATTTTCATGTTTTGTGATAAAAGACATCTTAAGACAATTAAAAAGAAAAAAAAGCTCATTTATTAAATACGTTTAAAAGAACAAATATAATGGAAAACTTTTGTCTAGACTGTGATTTTCTGTTCTCCAGTTTTAAAAAATTCAAAATTTACGTTTATTATTATTATTAGATTGAAAATTTTTTAATTTGTTTTCATTGCAATTTTATTAAAACTTAGAACTTACTTTAACAAACAATTTTTAATTAAAAAGTGCAATTTTAATTTATCGTATAGTAACCAAAATATAATAAAAATGCGTAATTTAAATTTCTTCATTACAAACTATCTATTCACATCGCAAAATTCTGAGTCGTAATGGTTCTTTTAAATTAAGCAGGATGATAGTATTTTACTGTTTTTGTTAACTTTCGTGAAATTGCCTGCCATTAGAAATGTTTATAGAGGAATAAAATTTATGATAAATAAATTTCAGTAAAAATGACTTGAAATTAAAAAATTTATCTTGCATTCAAATTTGTTTACATGCTATTATTTGATTTACTTCTTGAAACTGAAGAAAAAAGAATTCAAAAATTTATTATGAGTATTACATTTATCTTAAAAAATAATTTACCAGGAAATAAAAATTAAATGTTAGAATATAAAAAGATGGAAATAAAAATCGAAAACCCATAAGTAAAAGAAATCGAAGAAAATGATTATTGTGTTTTCAATAAAAGCTGATTATAGAAACAAATTCAAATACATATATTAAAATTAAATGCAAACATTAAGTATACAAAAATGAATTATATCCTAACAAAAACAGCTCAAAATAGAAACTAATAAACTTCTTCGATTATAAAAATACCGAATGTTTCCTTTTCTTCAATGTTATTATTTTCTTCTTACTAGGATCAGGAACATAACTTTTCTAATATTTCATTAGGAAGATTGTTTCACAATAAACAATCGATTATATCTTTCTAATATCATTTTTTATATCTCTAATATTTTAATAAAATATATAATAAATATTATTTTCTTTTTAATGGCTTTTAAAAAGTCAATATTTATCTTTGATATTTTACTCCAAACTCATTTTTTCTCAATTGATTTTGGTTGAATTTAATTACAGTTTTCTACGGGCTTGCAGATATCTATGTATCATTTTCTTGAGATACCTCTTAAATTACTACAGTGTCTTAAAAACTTTTTTAAAAATATTTTGCTTTCTACCTACTTTTGAACCACGTATATATATTTTTTCATTCATTTTGAAATGCTGCAGTTTCAATAATTTCATAAACATTATTGATATCAATAAACATTGTACGACCACTCGAAATTTATATGGACTATTTTCATACTTTTTTACACATTCCTGAGAGCATGCAAGAGTAAACATTAAATAAATTTTTTTTCTTATTCATTTACAGCACAATATTATCCTTCACTAATTTCAGAATTCTTATACCGCTTACAAGAAATTAAGTGATTTAAGAACTAAATTTTTTGAGGAAGTCTTAAAGGATAATCAAATCTAATAATAAGTTCAAACTTATAAAAATCGCATGTAATAAGCTAATCACTCCATACATTAATAGTTTAGTAGAATGATATATATTCATAAAAACTTACTTTCATTTCTATTACATTTTGTGAAACAAATACTTATAATTTTATTCTTTTAAGTGTACATTTTAAAGAAATATCGTATAGATTATATAATTTCGTAATAACAAATCCTTCGAAATCTCATTTTTACATAACTTTAGCAAAGATAATTTTAATATTACATTATTTCGTTATGTTTTGAATTTATAAATTTTACCTCCTTTCAAACTGGCAATTATCAGAAAAAACATGAAATCCTTACATTGGTTTTGTTTGATTTTTATAAACATCGCACTAGAAGCAACACGAGGGCTATTGGCGACGGACTTCGTAATTTTGAGCCTCGGTCAAGTGACGAAGACGACACTTGAGCTGGCACCCCCTCTCCTAACATCCACACCACGCCAACGGGAGGACTTTGGGCCCCGAACAGATTTAACGTGCATCAGCCCCGACTACACGGCGGGTCTTTGGCAGCCAAGGATCGAATCAGTGACTGAACGAAAACCGCCGGTCACGAATTCGAAACCATGACCACTAGAATACCACGGCTTCGTGGGACATCTTTTCATAAGTGAAATGTTTCTGTATTACGTATTTTGTTGATGTTTCGAAATGTTCTTTATTTCTAATAAATTTGATGTCAATAAACGAATTTCTGTTGGTTTCAATCCCTAAAATAGTTTTTTGAGATATGACTATTAAATAACGAGACTGGCGCAGCAAAACATTTATTTTGATTTCATATATATTTACTTATTATCACCTTCAATGTACACCTCTCTTCTAACCCTGTCCACGAATTTTCTATTGGTCGAAACAGTGCAAAACAACTTTATCTGTCAGCTCTTTCCGAACACGAACCGCTTTCTCTTTCACAGCTTCAACGACGCAAATCTTGTTTCTTTTAATTCGGATTTCCTCTTAGGAAACACATAAAAGTCGTTTTGCGCAAGATCCGACGAATAAGGAGGATTGTCTAACACGGGGATGCTGTACTTGACTAGAAACCTTTTGACTGACAATGTTTTGGGGGAGAACCCATGAATTGGCCATCCACAATTCGGGTCGTTTTTTTCTTATTCTTTCCCTGGGTTCAGCAAAAATGTGAAGGTGGTAATACAGATTAACAGTTTGACCTTCAGGAATCCAGTAAAGGTACACAATCCCATGAATATCCAAAAAATCAGTCATTACTGCTTTGAATTTGATTAGTTCTTTCGAGGTTTTTTGGCTCTTTGTGTAGATGGGCTCTTCTAAGCACGAATTGGTGCTTCTTTTCAGGATCATGAGTATAAATCCAAGATTCATCATACGTTATTATCCTTTCCAATAAGTTTGAGT
The DNA here is from genome assembly GCA_019974015.1 of Nephila pilipes. Lineage (NCBI taxonomy): Eukaryota > Metazoa > Arthropoda > Arachnida > Araneae > Nephilidae > Nephila > Nephila pilipes. Next base: position 26,106 of record BMAW01082730.1, read on the forward strand.
CATTTTCAATGGCATTCAAAGTGTCAGTACAAATATTTTAGATATCTTCATGTTGTTCTAATGTGAGATATTTAGGTACTTTTTCTAGCACGCACATTTTGCATATTAAAATCGTTTTGTAAAATTTGCCGTAAGGATTTTTGTCAATTCTTACAGCCTTAGCAATCGAACGGAAACTTAACCGGCAATCAGATTTGCATCTGATTACAGATTTTTTCGATATTATCATCCGTGTTTGGCATGGAAGGACTACCAAGAAAATAATCATCTTCAACATCTTCTCGGCCACCTTAAACCACTCAAAAACACGTGAACGTGATAAACATACATTACCATACTCTTCTTTCAATAAAGTATAAGTTTCAGTAGCGAGTTTTCCTAGTTACGGGTGAAATTTCGCAATAACTCGTTCTTCACTTACTATTTTGCAGCGAAATTAAAAAAAAATCTAAGGCAAAAGAAGGCTACGGATATACGGATTTGCTTACAGAAGCGAGAGGCACTGCATTCGAAAGTGACGGCTTCACGCCAAACAGTTGTCGGTCGCTGGCGTTTGGCTCATGCGTGCAGCCAAGTACTATTTTAGCAGCGTCAGTCTCGTTATTTAATAGCCGCATCTCGTATGTATTTACTTCTTATTAAGGGGTACCTCTATTTAAGGGACTAAATGTCTGTTTAGGTGCATGTCTCTTATTGGGAGGTATTACTGTATATTATATGATTTTTAAATTTTATAAACTTTTATGTGTGTGAAAAAGAATCTCAGGATCAGATTTTAAGTGATTCACTTAACGTCTAAGATCATATTACTAGTTCCTATCAAAAGATGAGCTATTTTAACCAAGTTATTAATCAGGTATTATTAATAAATTTAATTTTGTATTACATTCTAATTTATTTTGAATTTCTTTTTCAGGTAAGAAGCTTGATAATGCTAGTATCAATAAATAATTCAAAATCAGTTCATTGAAAATTTATTTCTGCTGTTCAAGTAAGACAAATTTTCTTTTAATTTATTAGTTTGAAGAATATTTTATTGCTCTTAATTTGAATTTCTTAAAGCAATAATTTGTGACTCTTGTCGTATAGTTTTTTATTATGAAATTTTTCAAGCACTAAATCAAGAGTTCATGAAAAAATTTAAAGGAGTGATGGAAAAATACTTCGCGTATGAATAGAATAATTAATGTGCTGTCGATCGATAAGCTGTCTAAAGCTAAAGTAATTATTTGTTATAGAATTTGTAGGTTGCTATAAAGTTGAGATTTTATTAATTGCTCAGTTGTCTTGTTTTTAATCAGAATTGTTTTCTAATATTAGAGAAATTTTTAGAAGGTTGAATTTGTTGTTTTATCACTTCTTAGTTCAATTTTTCAGCTGTTGTAAATTATTTATTCAATATTAACGACATTTTCGTAAAATTTGTTCAATGAAGAGGAGGTATAGTATTTTTATTTTTATTTTTAAGTATAAAACGACCTTAATTACACTACACTATAAAACATTTTCCAAACGAAAACCCAATCTTAACAAATGTGATATTAAGGCCATTTGTACCGCATTTCATAATATAAATGTAGATATATAATCGGATTTTTTTTAAAAATAAAAGCTACAAAAATGTAGTTTTAAAATACTCAATAAGTAGCTGAAATCTGTGTTTCGAAATATCTTTGAAAATATTGTGATAAATCTTAAATATTTTCAAATATATATATATATATATATATATATATATATACAGAGAGAGAGAGGAATATAACGTGGGATTCAGATGCATTTCAACTCAGCAAGCATGAGACTAATTTAGCACACGTATTCTTCCAATATTTGTTTAATGGTAAAGCTTACTCACTTGCTGGAATTTGCCACGCAATAGACTTAACAAAGTTTAAACTTAATAAAAAGAGCAAATGCATGAAAAACAACATAAATGCAATCTGCTTAGAATGATCATTGTAGATAAATCTATCTATTTCTTTGAATTAAATCTGAAGAAACAGTTATTCATATAGTATTTAATTTATTGTTTCTATGTGCCATTTTTATTTAATAGTTAAACAACAATATAATGAATACCTTACGAGGATATGTAATATAAGAATTAATCCATTATTGATTTATCCAGAGATTAATTATATGATCACGTATATATAGATTCACATATAGGGTATAAAACTGCCACCTCTTTTGAATTTATGTGCTGTCGTTTACCTAACACTCTATTGAGCAGGAATACATATACTACTACAAAGGCGCAAATGTATTTTGAATGCATTACGTAAGCAAATGAATTAATTGTTCATTGCCACTAGGAAGGTTAGCATTTACTTTTTCATATCAATTAAATATACCCGATATGATGAGATATAGGAATCTCTAAATAACTTTTTTTACTGTTGAGGAAAAGGGTATTATTCTACCATTAAACTGTGCAAATTAAGTGAGCTTCTAGAAAGCGAAATTACTTTATGAAAAGTTCTTTATACTGCGTTTTGTATTTTTATGTTTAATATTTTTCATATAATATATAGAACAATAATAAGTAGTTAATAGTACATGTAAACTATTATGCATAAAATTCAAACGCAATTTAGTATTAAATTTCAATCATTCTTAAATAATCTAAATGTAGAGACTTTTTATATTACATATTACCTCGTAATGCCTCATATTTTATTACTAAGCGATCCTCTTATATGAGCACTTAGCGTGTTAAAATGTTTAAATATTATTGTATTACTGGATATGAATTTGTAACTGTGAAACATTATAAAATGCAAACATTTCTTCTTCTACATGGATACGAAATGGCTCAGTGAAAAAATATATGTATTTCAAAAGTCAAATTTAATTCTTCGTGCAGATATATGCAAAAAAAAATTCAATATATTTTATTGATAAAAACACTTTCAAGACACATGTCCCAAAAGTAACCTCTTTATTTCAAACCGAGTTAGAAAAGCCAAAAATTAAATAAGTAAAAAGAAAACCCAAAAAGAAATTGGTGGGATACGTATGAAAAAAAAAGACCTGACTAGACTATTTATGTAAAGAACCTTCATCAAATCTGATTCAAACAGCGTATAATATGTGCTATTAAATATTTATGAATTTCAAATTTATCTTTCGTAATCTAAAGTTTTGATGGAATTAGATACTTTCAATAGCAATGTTTAGTAGAAAATCTTATTTTGAATCTTAGAAAGTGTCAAAATATCTTTCTTAAGAAATAATGAGAAAAAGGATTCCAAAAAACTAATTTTTTGAAACATGATTTACATTGAACGAATTAAATTTTCAGAACTTTAAATGTATTTGTTCACCTTTCGACTCTTTAATATATTAAATTAACTGTATTTTTTAAAATATATTTAAAAATGTACTATATACGTTTGTAAAATTTAATTTAAATAACTCTTCTACAAAGAAAATGGCTGATTCATTTTTATTTCTTTATTTATGAAAACAATTTTCATGAGTTATCTAAATTTTTCTAAGATAAATAAAATCCAATTTGATTTTGAAACGTTATGAAAGAGACATTCCAAAATAACAAATTTCATTATAATTAAACTTTAGTAAATTTCGATGGTGATTTGATTTTAAATTATGTAAAATAACATGTGGGTGATATATAAAAAAATACATGGTGAGTTAATTTTCTCAAATAATAAAATTATGTATATATATATATATATATGCGTGTGTGTATTGTTTTTTCTGAAAAAGATGAAGGAAGAATGCAGAGTACGAGATGAAACAATCAAAGCAAAAGTATTAGAAAGAAAAGGAAGTACAAATTAAAAAGAAAATCGCTCATGTAACATATGATTTTTCAGTGAAACAAAAATACATATACAAAAGAGTAAAATCACTTAAAATTGGAAGTAAGAATTGTAATATTAATCAAATTATTGAGATGATTTCTTACTTTGTTTCCATTATTATAATTAAACTGTTGTTTAAATTATTAAAATAAAGCCATAAAAAGCAACTGAAAGATAACAATTGAATTAAAATACATGTTATATTTAAAAATAAAAAAAAATTAAATAAAGGCTTTATTTTTAAAAACAAATACATTTTTATGTTAGCCTTTTAGTCAAAATTATCATTGAAATGTTCGTGATTAATTTATTTTTAAATTGCATTGAATTTTTTTACTAACTTATAAAAAACGGATTTAAATAAAAATTTATTTCATTTTTAAAGCAGATTGATATCACCTAACAGTGAAATTATTCTCTCTATGAGAATATATTCTGACTATTCTGGAGTGCTAAATCCTAAATTTGTCATTTATTTAAAAATGAAACGCATTTGAATTCCAGAGAATGAATTTTTGGATGCGTGTATGTTGTTTAGAATAAATATGATTGATTATTTTTATCTATTGCACATAATAACAACTTTGAAATTGCTACATTGCCTCTTTAATGACGTTTCGTGCTACTCAACGTATGATTGAGGTATAAAGAATTATCTAGTGTCTAATGTAGTGTTTAATTCACTTGACAACCATCAATAACATTTGCATGATTATTATTATCCTTTCAAACGAAATGAATGAATTCATTTACTGCAATTCAGTAATTATGCTTCTCAGCGAAATATACTTTACAAGCCTTAAATATTTATCAATTAATTCGTTACTGATGAATCCCTTTTATGATATAGTTAAGCATGCAACGAATTCCCGTGCATTTCATACATCATAAATGTTTAAAGGACGTTTTGAAAATTCTAAAACTGAAAATTATTTAAAATAAGTGACAATGATTATAACATATGAACATGTAGATAATGATGTTTATTAATTTTATACTTTAAAATCATAATGCATAGTTTCCTTTGTGATGAAAATGAAAACATACTTTGAACTATCAAATTTATGTATTTTGAAATTTATCGGAATATAAACTCTTTCAAATTTGGAAAATGCATAAAATATAAAAAAATATCTTGAATTTTCTCAGATATTCTTTTTAATTAAATTATTATTGTTATGTATTCCTTGAATTTAGTTTAATGTATATTTTAAGCAAATTGAACGTTATAGTTCGTACATTTTAAAAGAATACTTATTCCATTCTCGAATATTTTAATTATATTAACATAAAAGCGTGCATATTATGTTACCTTTTGTTGATTTACATTTACAGATTAGAAAATTATCCTTTAAGTTTATTAATAAATAATGAAATGTAAGCTTATTAAACAGTATTATAAATTTCATTCTCTTGCTGTCGTAAATTATTTTCAGATTGTCTACATTATTTCTTAAATTTCTTATGCAATCACATTCGCAATTTAAATTTCTAAATATTACAATTGCAATGTCATCTACATATTCTAAATTTTTAATGAGGTACGTCTCAACAAATTTAAAGTTTTGATACACTACTCAATTTAGCAGTGAAAAAGATTAACATTTTTATTCTTGTAAAGATATCATATATATCATGTTTTTTTAGTTTTATTCTAAGAGTTCTTCAAATTAATGATGGTTTATTTTCCATATATACGCTCCATTTTAAAACAATTTAATCATACTTTAAAATTGGTATTTTAATAATTCATTTTAATTATTAAATCACTAATTTTAATAATTTTAATTTGCCTTTTGTTTTTATTTATGTCAGAGGTATTCAGTAAAATTATTGCGTTTTTAAGGCAGGAAAGTTTTTGAATGTTTATTTCAAATATCCTTCTTAATGATGTAAAAGAAAAAGATAAAAGCATTCTTTACATTCCTTGAAATGATAAAAAATATATAAGCGAATCCAAGAATAAATATTTGTAATACATGGCTCATACGTATTAATGTAGAATGTTACGGTATAATACGGTTTTTTCCACATCGCCACATCTGCAAGTGAAAGCTTATGATAGTACAACAAATTCTCACCTCAGAATTTATAGCTACACTTTCATGACGTGGGTATTCGTAAAATAACATGAATTATTTAACATTCATTTCTTTTTCCGAGAGGCTTGTTTTTGTCACTTATGTCACAAACACATTATTCATTCAGTGTTTTAAACAGAAGAAAAGTAGCTGATATCTATTTTTAAATAGAAATGTTTTCTTAAGATTACATACAACCTAACATTGAATAGGTATAAATTATTTAAATTTTATTTTTACTTATCCGTGTTAATTTTTACTTATGAATCAGAAAAAAAGCACTAAAGGTTTCATAAAGTACTTTTATCGATATGTTTTCAAATATGCATAAATTCACTTGAAAATCTACCATTTTATACGCAGTTCAAAATTTCTGAAAATATTTTGTCATTTACTATATTTTAGAATAAATTTTTGAAGGCAGTATTTTTACAAAGTAACTTCTAAAACGAAATGAAAAAGAGAAAAAAAGCACAAAGAAAATTTTAGAGTATTAGTTTGCATGAAAATAATGAAACAAAGTACGATATTAATTTAAATGAAAAGACTGCAATGTTTTTCAAACACTTTTTTTATCAAAAGTTTGTTCACCAGCAAATATTTAATCATTAATCATTACATTTGTTTTAATCCTTTTTAATTATTCAATGTTGATGCAAACATATTTTGTCAGTGTATATTCAAAATTTTTATATAAAGAGCTTTTTGATTCAAATAAAAGTATATGATTACTAATTGATATATTTCTTTCATCAAATGAAATATCTAAATAAGATGTGCTTAGATTTTCTTTTGAAATAATAACGAAAATGACTTTTTTAAACTTATTTTTATAAGTGATCTCATGATAAACATGTTTTTAAAGAAAATAATGTTATTATTTTCCGATATCTGCTAAATTTAGATTTGAACTTAATACTATATCATCGTAACCAGTGTTTATTTTTGGATATAATGCTTGATTAAATGGTACAAAAATAATTGTTTCTCCTTTCTTTTGTTGAAAACAACATATCTTCTTTCTTCGTGTATTTTAATTCTTCAAGGAATCTAAAACAGATCCGGCTAGCAAAACAGTTCCTATTTTAATTATTTACAATCTACTAATAGTGATTTGAACACTGTGTGTGTGTGAATTGACCTCTACCTCTTATTTAAAATTACTTACCTTTCAAAAAAACCTTTCTTGTTTCTTTACTCTCTCATGTTCTTTCCTTGTTAAATCTCCGATTGGAGATTTTTTAAATCTATTTCTAAGAGTTTTCTGTTTGTTATTTCTTATTTACTTTGGTTAATTTGAAGACAATCAAGCGTCTAGATAGCGTGTAATTTGAGTCTGATTGAAGATAATCTCTTATTAGGAAATAATTTCCACTATATCATGTGGTTTTAATTTTTCGTTTTATTTTTTAAAACAGGCCATGTTCATTTTTCTTTTTGTATTTTAACTCATTAAAAATCTTAAATAGTTCTGGTGAGTATATCAGCTCCTATTTTAATTCATTACAATCGAGAATAGTGACTCGAGCATTGTGTGTGTGTATGTGAATAGACCCCTATCTCTTATCTAAAATTACTTTTCTTTGAAAACAATTTTTTATTTCTCTATACTGTCATGTTCTTTACTCGTTAAACCTCCGATTCTAGATTCGTTTAATCCATTTATAAGAGTTTTCTATTTGTTGTTCGTTATTTATTTTGGTTAAGTTGAAGATAATCAAGCGTCTAGACAGTATGTAATTTGAGTCTGATTGAAGATAATCTCATATTAGAAAACAATTTCGGCCATCTAATGCGGTTTTAATTATTGTTTTAATTTGTAAAATGGTTCGCGTTAAGGAATTATAAGCATTTAGAAATACTAATTATGTTTTTCTGTATATATATGACTTAAAATGTGGTAAATAAGAATATTACACTTCAGTTATTGAATTAATATACTTTAGTTACTTTTTTCACAAAAATTTATTTGTATCAAAAATACAAAGTTATATTTTACAAAAATAAGTATAGCGCATATTAGTTTCCAGTAAAATGTGTTTACACGATCCACTTTTTCAATCGACATTCTAACTTACGTAATTATTAAAATTTACAAGGTATTTTTCTTTCCCTAGTATGCAATTATTTATTTAATAATAAAATTCGGAAAATAAGTATTGTTTATCAATATTTAGAATTAAATATTGAAAACAAATAAATTAAGCCTTAAAATATTATACTTGCCCTAATAAATATTTAAAAATCTGTTAACTTTAAGCATAATTGCCTGCATGAGAAAATGTGTAACGCAATATGCATCGGTTTGTCAATATTGGAAGATTTAAGTAGTAGATAAAAACTGTGGTCCTTTCAACTATTTGTTTCTAATTGAAACTGTTCTGACATTTTATGAGTATACATTACTATTGTGTGCGAAATGCATTGACATTTCTCTATAGCGCTTTCAAAAAAAATTCCTGATTTCATGTTATACATTGATAAAGATTTTGCTTTGAAAATATATAAATTCGTTATTAAAAGCTAATTACAGTTAGTTTTCGAATGAAATTAAGAACTAAAGTTTTGAAAGGTAATTTATAGATGTGCACTTTTTATTTATCAATGCTTCAAATGACTTCTGCATGAAACATATGTTGATTATTGTTTGTGATATTAGCATAGGAAATTGATTTTTTTTATCTATAGCTTCAATTTTTATTAACAATTTAGGCTTTATATTCTTCTTTTTTCCACAGTTCCTATCGATGGAATGTATGTGTCATTCCAAATGGAAAATAAAATTAATCTTCCAGTGCTTATTTTGAAAAGATAATTGTACGGATAAACGCTTATTTAGTTATAAATATGTAAACCTCTCCTTGCTATAATTTAAAATATTTTTTTTTCTAACTTATTAGGTAATAATTCTATCTCTTTGCTGTTGATAAATCTTTAAAAATAAATATACTTTAAGCAATAGAATAATGATTGTAATAACAATAGTCTAATACATTAATAATCTTTAGTACAATTATTTGATTTATGTTCCTTTTCTTCATTTTGAAAAAAGTCAAAATGAGATCCATTCATGTAATATGTAGAAGGAATGTAGTATTTTATCCGTACAAAAAGCGATGTTTTTGTTTCCTTGTTAAGTTATTTTTATCAGATGTAGAGTCCCTGTTGACAATAGGATAGAAAAGTGTCTAGGTCTTTGAATTCCACGCAACAAGGCTGTGTTGGTATCCCTCAAGACATGGATGGTCCTTTGGGAAGCGTAAATCTTATCGTAACTGAACGCTGTCTTGGGAACTATCTTATCTCAAGAGATATAAGGAGAAAACTGCGATCGTTTCAAGTCCCAACATAAATAAGAGAATAATTTTCTATTATTTTTTTCTGAAAACGGGAGTTTAGATATTCAATAATATACTTGATAAGTATAGCACTCAAATATCAAATAAAAAAGCTCTTTATTTTATTTATCAGAAAAATTTATAATTTATTCCTTATTTAAGAATTCCAATTCAGTAATATCTCATTTCAGCAATAAATATTCATTATTATTTCATTTCAGTAGTATTGAATTTATTATTATTTCATTTCAGTAATATTAAATTCATTATTATTTTATTCCATTAGCTTTAAATTCATTATTATTTCATTTGAGTAATGTTAATTTCAGTAACTTTGAAATTTTTTTAATTATTATCATAATGTATGTTTAAATCCTGAATAATACGGTATCTACTTAGTTATGCAAACAAATTCATAACTCAAATTCATTGATTTATAGATTTCTTTCTTTTCATGAAAGCATGTTTTAGAATGTCGAGTAGTTCAAAAATAATCTAGTAGTGACAAATGTTTATTACTAAATTGTGTTTTCAATGAACATCTGCAGTTTTAGGTAATCACGTAAATATTATTTATAAGAATTTCAGGAATAAAATTTGTAAAACATTCACGAAAACATTAAACATGGAAATATTTTGTTCTATTAATTCTGGTGTGTATGCAAAATTAATTTTAAAAATTGTAATCTCTCAATGTAAATCTCTGTTATAACAGTTCACTTTCGTAAAATGATTTTGCAGTCTATTATAAAAACTCACTTTTTTTAAAAATAAGTTATAAGAGGAAAAAACTGAAATTAGGAAATTCGATTTTAAATGACAATTTAATAATAATTTTTGTAAGCCAAAAAATATTTATAAATACTATTATTGTCTGTAATTCACATTTTACGATTGTAAATAATAAAACTGGTTTGCTAAATGAAAATGCTTTTTTTATAAAGATATTTAAAACTTGTTGTTTTGTTGTACATTTAAGATTTATGAAGAATCTATGTTTTATTTCAAATATTTTTTTTTATAATTTGACTGTAAATATTATTGAATTTTTGTTACAAAATATTGACAAAATAAAATTACAAAATCTTTTTGATAAGCTTCATTTTTAAACATGCAATTAAAAATTTTAACCACGAGTATTTATATAACAAGTATCGTTACAAAAGTAATAATTTTCATTCTGTTTCTTTTTTTATGAAAATGAATACTTCAAATTCTGAAAATGATTGAGATTTGTAAATTTTTCTTTATGTCATTGTATTAAATTGTATATTACTGTAATATTTAATGAAAAATAGGTATTCATGCTTATTTATTTTCAAGGTTAAATAATGAAAAACCATTTTAAAACTTTTTGCAATTTTTAGAATCCAAGGAAGTTGTTCCTTTTTTATCCATAAATTGTTCGGGCAAAATGATGTAAATCATAGCTGAAATTGATTTATTTTGCTTTTGTGATTCAAATTCATATATTCGTCATTTAGATTATTTTTCTTGAATAGATAAAATGTGCCACCGAAATTTAGATTGTCACTTTTTGAATGAAAGGATGCAACCAATCTTGCTTTATTTTCAAAATAATTTTTTTGTAACATTTTAATTGTTAGAACGTAGTTTTCGTTCGTATTTTAAACATTTTTAAAATTCAAACGACTATAGTAATAATGCTTAGACATTTACATTTTTTCTGTAAATTTTACTTGTTCCATATCTTCAAATGAATGCAAACTGAAAATTCTCCGCATCGTACTATTTTAAATAAAACATGGTATCCCTAAAAGATCTTCATAAAAACCCGAATTAATTTAATATGTATTAATATGAAAAATGGTAAAAAATAAATTTTCTCAAATAATTAACAGAAATAAATTAAATGTTTCTATTCAGCAGCTAATACTGTACTGTACTTCTGGTTCAACTGAATTAAGAATATATTCATAATAAACTATTATAAGAATATATTCATAATAAATTATTATAAGAATATATTCATAATTAAGAATATATTCATAATTCATATATATATAATTATTAACGGTAAATATTACCATTACTTTGAAGGGATATTCATATCAATAAAATTATTATGATATTTGCAATGACTAAAATAATCTGTAAATTAAATAATTATTTATAAATTATTTTAGGAAGTGAGAAAATATAAAGCTAAAGTAAAATTTATCATGTGACTTTGAAAAATACAGTAAATATTAGCAAGTAATTTTGTTTTCAAAATCAAAAAAAGTTTGCGACATTTTTACTTCATTATAAAATTTAAAAGTTGTTGAAAGAGGTATTGTCTATTTAAAAATAGGTTTCCGTACTTTTTAGTTTCCATTTAAATGTAAAGTATTTTAGTTTCTAAAATTGTATTTAAAAATAATAATTAACTCAATAATAATGAATTTAAGGACAATGAATATTAATTAACAATATGTTTAAAATAACTATATATTCAATAACAGCAACTTATTTAATAACATTGGATTTTAAAATAAGAATTCATTCCATAACAATATATATATATATATATAATAATAATAATAAATGCAACCCAGAAAATGATTCAAACATTTATACTTAATTGATATAAGTATATAAAGGAATTAATGTGTATGCAAGGTTACAAAATTTTGATTGACTAACTTAAAATGTGAACTGTAATTTGCTTTAAGATTATGGAATGAATATAGGAGACTTACAAACTCTTACAATTATTTTGATCACTTTAATTCAATTTTCAATCATGTTGGGGGATGCTTTTCTACTTTGAACTTATTTGAATACAAACATTTATTTAATTTTTAAGTCAAGACAGAGCTGATAATTTCTATGACATAAGTTGAGATTCTGATTTGGAGAAAAATCTATCTTATTCCAAATTATGATTCATGACCGTTTTATTCATTAAATTCTTGCTTTAAAACACATTTTCCTTAGTTCATGATTTGATTTAACGAAGTAAGAGGAAATAAAGCCTAAAAGGAATTCCTTAAACATATAAGGACTGAGGAAAAAATATTCAAAAATTTGGAAGGAAGAGAAGATTATTTTATTAATTTTAGCAAAACCGATAAAATAATGTTTGTGTAATATGAACATTACTTCTTTATTACGAAGATGGATTTATTCGCATGCAATACATTGTCATTCAAAAAGACACAAAAGTACAAAATACTGTTTCCTCTTGTATAATTAAGTCTGAGGTATGCCAATAATCATTAACACTAATTTTGTGACGAGCGATGCTTGAAATTGATTCCACTTGACATCTTCCATGTTGAGCGCACCGAACTGTTTATGTATGCCATCAGTGATATTGCTCTCGTCACCTGATTAGAATTACGAGATCTGTGACCAATAGCACTTACTTAGCTTATAGTATTAATTTTTTCTAATTAAAGAAATTTTTGTTGCAGAAAAATAAACATTTTTGTAATTATTAAAGTTAAAATTGTTTATTGTGATCTGAACTGTATAATTCCAATAACCTTCTAATTACTTATTTATCACAGTTTGTATTCCAAAAATCATTATTTCTTAAACCATTAAATCTCCCATTACTTATTATTTCTTAGACGATATTGCGTAATTTAGTATCTGTATCAACAATGAAAATGAAGACACAAACAATTTCATCGACAAAAACAAAGTAAAAGTAACTCTCTCGAGACCCAAGTTGTCAACGGGATTCCAAAATACACATTACTTAGTGAGAATCTAATAAAAACAAAAGGTAAAAATAAGAGAGGAAATAAGTATGAGAGAAAAGCTTTTTAGATGATATTGTTAAAGGCTATCCTCCCGGCATCTTTCTTCAAGATTAATTGTAGGTGGAGAGATGTCCAGAGTTGTTTGTCATTCTTTAATGCATAGTGAAAAATGAAATCTCGAAAACTGAACAGTCATTTCTTTCTTCAGTTTGCGATTTAAGTATTGGTTTTTGTATTGAAGAAAGACGATGAAATCATTCTGAGAGTCACTTCAAATATCGTTGGTATTCTAAGCTGCAATGCCAATGAGTGGGCTTTAGTGATATACTCGTATTGTTTCATGTATCAAAGATTCTTTTGTAAGTCATAGAATGCTTTCGACACTATTTTTATGAACTAAATCACAAATTTTGATAGATGCTCACAGTCGTTATTGACAGATTTAATCAATCTTCGATATAGTCCTTACTTATTTTTTGAAATTTGAACGAATTTTAGCTTACCTTTTGCAGAAACCATTCAATATTTAAAGCGTGATTTATAAATGAATCATATTTTCAATTACAAACCTTAAAAAGTTATATATAGATGTAAAAGTATAATTATAATTTGAAATTGTTATAAACAAATTTAATTAATTTAAATAAATTTTTCAGATATTTATTTATTTGTTGCAAAAATTTCAATATGATTTTTATCATAAAAACGGTTACAACTGTCTAAGATGTCAGATTAATAGAAATAGTTGGAAAAATCAAGATATTTAATGTGTTAAGAGGTATTATGGAGATAATGTAAAGAAAAGAGTTTTAAAAAATTAACATAATTTTCATATTAAACTTCGATAACCAGTGTAATTACATGATTTGTTACATTCTTCTAGAAATTGGCCTATAATTAGCATTCATAAAACATTTTTAATTAAAAAAATTACTTATTAAAACATGTTTATAGTATCTAATTTTTTTAAGACAATGCTTTATAAGGATTACAAAGAAAAGAAATAAAAAGAAGTTAAAAGTAAAGAAATAATTGTAAATGTAAAATTACAGATGAACTATTAAGGAAAAAGACATGAATCAATCCAAAAATAACAATTTCGAAAAAGAAATTGAAATTAAATGATAATACAATAAACAAATTTAACTAAAAAGAAAAATTATAAATGCAAAAGAAAGTAAATTACAATAAGTAGACAATCACGAGATATATCAAAAGAGTTGAAAAATTGGAAACTTTATAAATCAAAAATATATTGAAGAAAAAACAAAAATCTGGAAAATAGCACATTTAAGTTGTAACTGGTAGACTGTTAAGCTGGTTTATTCTAGAATTATTTACCAAACTGTCTCCATCAACAAAATATTATATTAAAATTGTTATAAAACCAAAAATACAATTAAAAAGATACTAAAAGCTAAGTCAAAAACAGAAATAATTGAATTAGAAAAAAAGCACAATTGCTTAAATGAATCTTTAAAAAAAAGCTAAAATAACTTAAACAATAATGTTGGAAAAAACTCAAAAGATAAACCAAATAGATCAAAACCGTTTTGCACGTACAACTCACCATGCATATGAAAATTGCAATCAGGGTGCACTAATCATACACAAAAATGAACACACATTTGAAAATTAAGTAATTTAAACTTGGATGATTGATATACACGTTGAGAACCAATAAATGTTAGATATCAAATGATTCAAAAACTGGAAAAAGCATAAAAACTGAATTAAAATAGCATCAAAGCTAACGACAAAAAACATTTTTTTTTTCCACACGTGAAAAATAACAATTTTTAGCTGTTGATAAAATGCTGTCTCTAAATTCTAGAATCAACCAGTCTTTTGTCCAAGGCTCGCACATAACTTAGAAAAAATAATTCATGTTTAAAAATTAGTATTAAACAAACCTAAAATAATAAAACAGAATAAAAAATAAAAACAGAAAAAATTTAAAGGTATACAATCTAGATTAATATTTCTATGATGAAAATTATGTAATATGTTTCTACATGTGTTTATGTTTAAACTGGTATTAAGAAATAAACTCTATTACTTAGAAAAAGTTATTGTCTCTCTTGTTAAAAATATTACTAATAATCCTATTATCTACAACTTTTAAGTTAAAATCTAAATAATTTTTTTCTTGAGAATATATTAATTTTATTTATATTCAATGAGAAGGATGAAATAATAAATCGGGTTCAAATTCTGGGTTGAAATTAATTGGAAAATCAATACGGCCATCAATATATCTGAACAAAATGAGTTCATTGTTGACTATAAAATTTTGATCAAAGAAGTGTAAAGACTATAACTTGGTGGTCCTCCCTGGGGCATTCCTTTAATTTTTTTACATTTTTATCATTGGAAAAGTACAAGTTTCATTCAAAACAAGATCATAAGAAAAGGAAGGTGATAAATTAATTCCAGAAGTTGTCTCTGGCTTGGGACTAAGTATGCATGTTTATACTAGTATTAAAGATTCTATTTATAAGCTCATCACAATTATTTTATAGTAAAATGGTGAAAAACCCAAAAAGAGCAAAATATTTTTCATTCAAAAAAGTTATTTAACCACAGAAATTAAAGAAAAAATATGCAGAGGAATCAAAATTTAATGAAACCAAATTAAAGTAACCCGTTAAAAATAATCTGCACGCATTTATATTCTTTATTAAATACATATAACTAACACCAAAGCTATTTATTTCTGAACTACACCAAACCATATCATATTCATAAGCAATAAATCCAATTAAACATCAAATTTACTCATCTTTACATATCCAGCTAATTTTAACAATACTAAATAAACATTTATTCTAAGAAAAATAAGAATAAAATATGTATTCTAAAGTTTCTCTGTAATAAATAAACGTTCTAATAAGTAAATTCAAAACAAAAGTAAATTTCTCAACACAAAATTTTAGACAAAAGCTAATCAAAATCAAAAGATAAAAAGGAAAGAATTAAGGAAAAACAAAAATGGAGATAATGTAATTTAAATGCTGTTGTCTTATACTTTGGAAGGGATAATATGCGTTTAAACCAGTTTCACGGTCCTATCAATCACATCTTCAGTAATTGTATTATCGTTAATGGTATAAACCAAATAATCAAAATTTCACAAACGAATAGAACTTCAAATTAGAAAAATGATAAAAAGTAAATAATTACATTAAAACTGAAGTAAATAAAAATGAACTGATAAAAGTCCATACATATTAATGCACTTAAAAATATTTTGATATAAGAAAGTAATACTATTTAAATTAAAAATTTGTTGGGCATATCGCATTCTAATATGGTGTAACATTACCTAGTTTATAAATGCTAAAGTTATTGATTGATTTATTCACTCACTAAACTACAGAATTTATTAACAAAAACTTTTGAAAAATCTATTTAAAATCCTGTACCAAGTAACGTTTATAAATTAATAATATTTCATTTTGCAAACGTTCTTATATTAGTGAATCCTAGACTATTAAAATTCATAAATAATCAGTTCTAATAATATGTGTCTCCATCTGATAGTTAAGTTTAAAACTAATATAAAATTTTCTACAAAACCAAAAATGATTTAAAACTTTTCGAAGAATATTGTCATTAACAATTGCGAAAACTATACCTATACGCAAACACATAGTATATATATATATAGCAATTACATACACACCTATTTACAAACATACTTAATTCATATATATATATATATATATATACAACGAAATATATGTCTATTGTTTTTGTCTTAATCGTTTTTAAATATTGATTAGTAAAATAAATAAAGTAATTTGAATAATGCAATTAGAGATAGTTTTCTTGTAATTGAAAATTTTAACAACTTAGTAAATTATTATTTCTTACAATGTAATTATTAAAAAATTTAAATAAATAAAAATATGTAAACAGCTGCTCTAGAAAAATACCTTATTAATACGAAATTTAAAATTTCTCTTGTAAAAATATTGCTTATAATTCTACTATCCATAATTTTCAATATAGTATATCTAAATATTCTATTGCATATTTACTCTGATCAGTTTGAATTAAATATGTAAGATAAAAGTAAAGTTATATTTATTTTCAGTAGGTTAATTCAAATATTGAGATCATCAATACAGTTATATGTAATGAAATTATATCTATTAATGTAATAATGATCATAAAAATTTAAGCAGATATTTTAGAAATAATTGTTCGTTAGTCCTCCTTGTGGAATACCACTAGTTTGTTATAATTTTTTTTATCTTTATTATTAATATAATTTTCTCCAAGTAAGTATAAAATTAAAGATTTAAATGCACCATGAAATAAATGTCCTAATTTTAAAATCCTTATAAATAATTAACAGTACCATAACTAGATCATCTATGTCTCTCGAATTCAAGTAGCTTTCAATATCACAACCATGGACAGCCCATAAATCATTGTGTTTTATATTCTTAATAATATCTATTTGTAATGAGGGCAGTTTTATTAAATTTATTCATAATATCTTGTATTCATTTTGTAGTAATTTAACAGCTTTTGCAAAATTGGTATTGTAATCATTAATGACTGATCCAAATATAATGGGCTCTTTATGATATTTTGGAGTTATAAAGATCTGAGGAAGCATAATTTGATGAATGTGTAATCTTAATTTCTTATATGGACCTGTAATTCTATTATTAATTATGATGTCACTAATCTTATTTTCTAAATAATAATTATTAATTAAACTGTAAAAATTGTTGCACATGATTTCATAGTTATTTGTGACTGTCACCATAACATATAATAAAGTATTTTTTAAAATCTAAATTTTTTTAATAATAGGTTCTATTTTAATCCCATCTTTAGTTTTAAAATGTATAGCAGTAATTTTACATAAATATAGCATTGATACTCATCAAATACTTCAACAGGGAAACTATATTTAACAGCAAAATGTTTAGTAAAATTATTAATCTCTTATATAAGGATTCCTTTTTTAATGAAATAATTATTAGTGGAGATCTTAATCCGAAAAAGTGTACCAATATCCATAATACCTCTCAAACTTTCCATAGATCTCCAGAAATTGCATGTTTAGCTCTTTATTAATAAATTATTTATATTCTGTACATTTATAATTTATTTTATTACTCCATATTTTTAATTTTATTACTATTAAAAACCTATCTAATCGTTCTTGTTATATTTAAGAACTTTTATAAATATAACGTATTTAATAAAAAGAAATTTCTTATATTTCAAAAATATAATTAAAATTAATATTTTTTTAAAAGAATTATTCATAAGATTTTAAGTACAATATTCAGTACTATTATATTATTTTGAATAATATTTGATTTGATGCCTATATATCAAGAGTAGTTGGTAACATCTTTAGTAATATGTAAATACTGGCTATCTATTTTGTTATCATTATCTAGAAATTCTGTAAAAATGCTAATTTTTTTCTTCTTTCAAACTGAAAATAAAATGATTAATATTTTTAACATTAATATTATTTTCAAAATTATTATTTAACTCACGATTCCTTTTTTTATAATTTTATTTTTACTTAGGTGTTTTCTTTTGCCTTACGTAATATTTAATTTTTTTTATTTTTAACCTCTTTAATTGACCATTATTAAAAGTCTTGTAAAAAATTCTTTATTATCTTTTAGTTTCATGGTCTATAAAATATTTTTATCACAGTACAGAACATTCAAACCACGAAGATAAACAGTATTTCAAAGCCTTGTAAAATGTTTTTCCCACCATAATCTTTTTTTAGTGTTTTGTTAATCGAGACTCACCATTTTCAAATTTATGCAGACAGAAATGACTTATCTCAATTTTGTAATAAGTTTTTAAGCAATTTTTACTTTACATATGGAATCTATGCTGGTAGATTTTAATGTTTATGTAATTAAAAGTTTGTCCATTACCCCCCCCCCCGCCGGCGCGCGCACACATGTGTATATATATATATATATATATATAAGTGCAGAAGAAACCATATATATATATAT
>BMAW01082730.1:45181-66573 GCA_019974015.1 Nephila pilipes
CAAACATACATTCATATGTTATTTATATATTGTAGCGAATAATTCAGTCCTCACTAGAAACTACAAAATGTTTTTTTTTTACTTTGTTCCAAATAAAAAGGAAACAAAACAGTCTTATAGCACTTTAGTAGAAATACGCATTTATTGCAAAAAAAGGAAATTTCTCGAAATAATTCACTGAAAGTTTCCTAAACAGAATTAAACCATATTAACAGATGGAACATTTGATGATTGAGGGATTTTTATATTTATGTTGTTAACATTATTAAAATATGTTCTTTTCAATTTTGGAAACTAATTTTATATAATTTTTATATACCTAAAATAATTCCATGCTTAAAACTGTAAGACGATTCCAGTTTCACAAAAATAAAATTTATAACTTCCAACTTTGAACACTTTTCAGAAAACGATTTTAACGAAAATCATTTGTTTTACTCAACTGTAATCTAAGCATTTAAGATTCCAAAATGACGTGTACTCTTATATGTGAAAGTTTTCAGTTTCTATGGAAATAAAAAAAAAAAGGGGGGGGGGAGGATTTTCGGGTAATTTTCTATTCGTAAAACTAAGAGTTTTACTAATCTTATCGGGTCATTAAATATAACTCTGCAATATTTTTTCTCAAAGAATATGTAATGCTTTTTTTTCTTTATCAATGCGCTTGGTTTATTGCTTTTTAAAAGTACTTCAATGCATCAATATTTACTTTTGAATGCTTTTAAGGAAATAGTGCTATTGTTATATTTAAATTAGAATTTAGAATGGGAAATTTAATATTTATGAAAAATGATGTGCTTCCTTAAATCTCAAAAAAAGTTTAAGGTAATTCTAAAGTCTGGCATTAAAGCAACTAATTGGATTCTTCTTTTAGCGACTGTGTTTTTCATTTCTTACCAGCTTTGAGTTAATCTTGGGATTTCACAGCACACAGCTTTTCACGGCCATTGAAAGATCTTAAACATTGATTTTATGAGTTGAGAAGTGCTTTGCATCTTAAGTTTAGTATCATCCATTCTGTGAGAAACTTTGGAATATTAAAAAGAAATTCAGATTTTTGTCGATGATGTTGATTCAAGATCAATAGTTTTACGGGAATGTTTCTACACTTTTTAATCAATTCATTTATTCCAAATTTAATCATTTTTAGCGTACATATTAAACTGCGCTCAAAAAATTGTATTTTAAACAGTATTAATTTAGAAGAAGAATTTATTTAAACGTGAAATAAATATTAATAGTAGTGAAATATTATGCAGTATAAATAAAAATTTTCTAATTAAAATTTCTATCTATATAAACTCTCTGTTTTACTCTATTTGCATTGGTGTTGCGTTATGTTAATAGAACAAATTAACTTCGATGGCTTGAACCATGGTCAAATGACGAGGATGACATCTAAACATGAGTTTAATTTACCAACTTTATGTACATTTAATCACATGAGGGATCTTAGCATCAATTTAGTTTAAAATATGTAATAATAAACATTATTCTTCATGAAAACTTTTGATATACTTATATTTGAACCGAATACTTTAAACGTATGTCACCGTCCTTGATGCATTGTATGAACGCATTTAGAGAGTTAAGATAATATTAATTAAACCTGATAAAGATAAAATTTTTAGAAAAAGAGATTTAATTTTGGCTCTTTAAATCAGATACGATAAGTTACTTTTATAAGCATGATATAAACTTAGATGCCTATCTAGCATTTTTGTTTCCTTATTGAATTTTCACTTAAGATTATCAATTTTCTGGCCCATGTTTTCATTAAATTCTGCTTTATGATAACTCTTTTAAAATTTCTTCAACTTTCAAAACCAGTTAAAATGAAGGTTCTCATACCTTTAGTGGTTGTAAATATACTTCTTCTGACCTTAAAAAGAATTAAACTGCGTTTATACAAACTGAATGTTAGTAATTTAGATTTGACAAATAAGTTTAAAAATGTTTTAATTCAGCCTTATTTTATTTTTAAATTTTTTCTCAATGTTGAAAATTAATGTAAATTAATAATATAATATAAAAGTGAGAATAAAAATTTAAACTTCTTGCATGTTTACTAGAAGCTTCTTTTATAGCTTTTATCTAAAAATATCTTATTATTATTCTTTCAAGCATCGTATATATTTAAAAATAATTTAATTTGGATGTTTAACCCCCGACATTAAATTAATTTACCTCACAGAATTTTTCCCCCCTTAGAACTTAATTTTTGAGGTTTAATGAAAAATTACAAAATGGTAAGATTAAAGCTAATATTTACCCAACATGTCAATAGCCTTATAATATATAATATCCTTAATGTATATCCATATAAGGCAATGTTTAATATTAACTCTCTATTTCTTTCTATGAAATTGATGTCAAAATATATTCTCTTAAAATAACATTTATTTATTATAAAAAAGGCTCTTTAATAACTATTATATACTTAAAATGTATCCATAAATATAACCTTAATTAATGAAAATTAAATGAACTGATTAAAAATAAAATGTATCTGCACTTTGTGGTATAGTTATCTTTAAAATTTTATTTAACGTAAAGGTTGTGAAAGAAATCGCGATGCATATTCAACTTTCTTTTAATTTGTTTTCAGCTTGCATTTTCTCTAATTAATTTGTGAGAATTTTAGTTATTTAAATCTTTAAAATTAATTAAAATTGACGAGGTACGAAAACAAAAACGGCTTTCAAGAATTTATTATAAATCCTTTTCAAAATAATGATTACATTTTTTCGATTTTCTTTAATTTAATTTTTTTTCTTTGTAGCGGAACATCCAAGGGTTTCTTAATTCCAATGCATTGCAATTAATGAACACGAAGGTTTAAAAAATTATAATTTAGTTTTATACTTTTTTTTTTGAAAAAAAAGTGTTAATGTAATGAGCATAGTTTTTAGTTTCTTAATTTTATTTTTCTGGAAGTTTTCCCCCTCCTCTTATCTCGTATTATATCGATAATTACATTTCAGTCTATTTTGACTCTAAGGTTTTCTATTCAAACCTTTCAAACCAAATATTAAGTCCTCTATTATAGACATGTATTTTTTACAGAAATAATTTTATACTAAAATTGATATATTTAATACTAAACCTATTATTAAACAGTATTTTGATAAGAATGATTGAAGCGTTATTTAAATGATAAAGACTTTTACAAAGAAAATTTTTTGTTTAAATTTGTTGAATGTTTTTTCAACGTAAGATAGGGAAACATTTCAGTTAACAATAAATTTTCAAATTTCATATCACATTTTAAAATATTTTATTTCTTTAAAAGAATGTTTAGTAATTAAAAATTATTTTAGAGCTTATTTTTATTCATTTATCTGTATGTGCCTTTGAGTTTTACATAGCATTTATTATAAATATGAGCTATTTTCAAAATGTTACTTCATAATTATTAATGTAAAACAATTACTTTTAAAATTTCGTAATAAACTTAATTTCATTTAGTCTAAAAACACAATTTTTTGTTGAGTTTTTATCACCTCTTATTGTAAGACTTACTTAATAATGTTATGTTTAAATATAAAAATGAAAAAAAAATTAATGTTTAAATCAATTTGTTATTACTAACTGCATTTTAAAGAAATGAGCTAAAATTAATATTCTTTCTTCAGATTACTAATATGAGGATTTTAATTGGCAGATAAATAAATTAAAATAAAAGAACTTATCAAATTAATATCATTAACGTATACCTGTATATAATTTAGGAAAAAATAACATTTTAGAGTCTCCATGTTTATTATAAACGATCTATTACATATTTAATTTATAGATCAATAATTTTTTAAGTGTTTCAATCAGCAATTTTTATGTGATTTCTACAATATATTTTTCTCGACGTACGAAAAGAAATTGGTATTCCTGTCTGGTATATTTTAAAGGGGGAGCACAACGCGAATGCACATTACTTCGATATTATGCAGAGTTTTCACACCTAACAGCAATATATTGTTTCATTTAAATAATTTTAAAACGGGACAGTAAGATATCATTTTCTTTTGAGATTTGGTATTAGTTTCTAAATTAAAAGGAAACATTAAATCATTAATTTGTTGACGATGCAACTATTTAAGCAACTGAAAGAACTGATTTTAACTTATCAAAACGTCATTTCTAGTGGAAAAATATTAGTAATAAAATCAAGCTCGTCATTCTTTTTTTAGTGTTTGTATTGTTACTAAATTAATAAAACCTTGTTCTGAGGCTCATTACTTGTATTTCAGAATTATGCATTGCTATACTCGTATTTGTTTTGAGAAAGAATGTAGACCTCAAAATAAGTTATATACAATAAAACTATACTAAAAGAAACGTTTAGTTTGTTCCAATCTTTTGTAATAAAATGCTAAGTATTTATGACTATGGCTGTAAAATTAAATTTTCTTTCTTCTTCAATATTCTAAAGAAATAACAGTCAATAAAAATAATTTACTAAGTATACTTTTTCAAAATGAATTGCATATACATTTCAAAGATATTTCTAGATTAATATTACTTTTTATCGATAATCTTACGCAACGAATTAGTTGCACAAAAATGCCTTGATTTTTGTGTGAGTGGATCAAAAGAGCATTTAGGAACAATTACATAAAAAAAAAAACAATGGTATAAGAAGTAAAACTTAAACCAAAAAATAAAGGATAATATTTTCAAAAATGCAATGACATAAAATTGTAGTTTTATTTATATCTATATATTGAATTATTATTTAAGAAACTTCTTGCAAAAGCTTTATACAAAATTACGACGAGTTAGGAAAAATCAATTATGTGATGAACTATTCTGACTTAAGATGGTAGATTAAAGATAAAAATCTTATAATAAAAAGCATTATTTGTTTCCAAAGATTTAAGGAAACCTTTTGTAAACAAAATAGATCTTAATTACAAAGACATTGTAGAAAGTATGTTAAAATGAACTTGCTTCGGTTATATTGAAAGTTTAAACATTTTTTTGCACTCTTATCTTGGTCATTTTTTTCTGAAATTTGGATGATCTGAAGAATTAGAGATATACTTTTCCCCAAGATCTTAAAAGTATGAAAATACATTACCAATGTTATAATAGAGTATGAAAATGATAGCAAACTGCGTTTTCGTTTAAATAACATTATATCAATGGAAATACACAGAAGGGGAAAACCTTGTTTTTACGAAAAAAAAAGGAAATTGTCAATAAATAGACTCATTTTGATTTTTTTATTTAAACAATTAAACTTCAATTGATGTTGAAATAATTGGCTTTCGTGAAGATTTTAGTATTTTGGTCAATGGTTGACATTTATACATTTTATAAAGGAAAGGTTTTTGAGTTTGAAGAAAAACAAATTTAAATGCAATACATACAGAATAGATAAAAAAAATGGTGTCCGTTTTTAAAGGAACAATAAAATGTTATTTAAATTGCATAATTTTATGTAAAATAAAACAAAAGCTTAAGTTCTGTAATTTTAATATAGTTTCAAAGTTTGGTTCAATTTAGAACTTCGCTTAACTGTACAGAAGACAATTTATGACACATTAGAAATGCAACATTCGAATTGCAACAGAACCATGATTAGATTATGCGTCTAATCTGGAATTACTCTCTTCAAACTTCCACATCATGTCATGTAAAGATGCCACTGGATTTAACGAAGAACTGATGCATTATCAAATATCTGATGAAATCCAATCTACAGTTACCACCGTCCTCCTAAGGCTAAATTAAATCTCTATCAACCAGTTACAGCGGCCCATAAATTACGTCACTCTGAGAAAATCAAGCTAGTAATTAGAAGTGAATGTTGACACAATTAACAATAAACCTAGATGTAAATTCGAATTCGCACCCCACCCCCCAAATTTAAGTCGCTTCACTATATCCAGCGGAAACCTGGATTCCCATCTTTGCCTTCCAAATCTATTTCTGTGTGCAAGCAGTGTTCCAAACTGAGTCGTTATTAGTAAACATCACTCCAATTTCAGTGCTTACGAATGCGTAAAAGTTACGGAAATTCATTACAACTGAATGAAATTCGGTCTCTCGTTTCGCGTCCCGTATCGACCCGCCTGTAAAAGGAGATATCTCAAAGGACTTAAAGGGCCCCTAGAAAATTTAACGCTGACGAACGCCTACGGAGAAACAATATCATACTTTACGCACTACATAGTTGTCTCGGCCATCGACGAAGATTTAAATTAGATCACACGCCGAAGGGGATTGTCACGCAGGATGGATCAAGAGGTGGTCGTGTGTATCCCAATCTGACAACCGTTTTCTGGAGAAGTGAGCTGAATAAATAAGGAATGGGATGCAGGTTTCTACAAATCTGTGCACCTCACTCAAGATAGAAATTCGGTTTGGAAGTGACGAGTTTGGAGGAAATGCAAAGATGTGCTATTGAAAACAAATCGATCGCTGCCAGGCTCGATTTTAGGAAAGGAATGCGAGGTGCCTCTGGAATTTAAACATTTTGGCACCCACTTTTACGTTTCCCCGTGGCTTTCTATAATAGCATGGAGAAAAAGAATAGTTATCTCATCTCACTATTTTTAACTTCGTATTCCTACATCTTTCTAGTACAAATTTTCTTGATAGTTCAGAAAGATTATTTTTATTAATAATAAATTATTGTTATTTTAACATGCGATAACAAGATTAAAAATTTCAAAATGCAAACGCAGTTTTATTGCTTTAACGTATGTTGTTTTTTGGGGAAGTGAACAAAAAAAAATTGTTTTTTAAACTTTGTTCTAAAGAGGTATTCGCGATTTTCTCTTCACTAGCCTCGGAGATCTTATAATAATTTCAATTGAATGAAATAACAATTGTTTCCCAATCAAATTGGTACGTGATTACGTAAATTATATGAAGATGGAATAGATGTGAATAGGAGGTAATGATATATAAATGAAATAGAAACGAAGGGAGATAGAGGATAACGACTTGATGATAGAGACAACTTAATTAGTTCTGTGGGTTGAAGAGAATTCCAGTTCACAAATGCTTGAATACTTCTAAGGCTTAAAGACATTGTATGAGCAACATAAGTGAATATTACGATGCAATTGTTTCACTCTATGTTTGCTTCGTTTATAAAATCATTTGAGGTAGCAAATAATGCGAGAGCTGTTGATTTGAATTCTACTGGTTTGAAGAAATAAAGCTCTGCTTCTGATTTACCATCACAAAATCGAACATAGGTAATGGAAGGAGCACCTATACTTCTATCTATTGCCTCATCAAGTTGAATTGAAAACAATTTGTCACGCAACTTCCCAAAAAGCTGATGTTGTACAGCCTCAGCTAAATCACCGATTCGACGGTGAATTTTTCATTTGATAGGGGCATGGACTGCAATTGCTCGGCAAAATTGTCTCCAAACATAGCTCAAAACATCTCATTTGCAGCTTACAAAATGAGATATTCACTATTATTGTGAGGTACTTTACATTTTGCTAATTTATATGAAACTCTGTAATTTATAGTAAGAAAGATGTCTTTTTTGTTTGCAAAGTTTTTTAAAAATATGATTACTTTTCAAATGTTTTTAATTTTAATTCGAAGAATTCTCGGGGTTGATAATGTACTCACTATGAAGCGTTTACAAGTGGTGTTTAAGTTTATAACGTTTAATAGTGTCTGTTGCCAAAACATTTGCGCTAATGACACATAGGAACCTTTCTTTTTCATTTACTTCAGCATTTCTAAACCTAAAATTTAAATATTCTTGAGAATGCTTCCTTGTTTTTATTTTCTGATCCACGCTCACTTGAGCACTTACTGACGCTCCACCATCGGCAGATGCTCGCTTACACCCACTTGAAAATATCTCTATGAATTTGTATAAATATACTGTCATGAATATTTAATACCGTGAATTGCAATCAACACGCAAATAACAACATGCACATTCGCGACAGATATGATAGCAATGAAAGAATCGACTCGATTGAAACAGGCTAAAAATGAACCAAGTTTCAGCATTTAAGCATGTTTGCATCAAAGTCGCGTTGATGTTCCAGAATGTTCGAGGAAATTTGGGACTTCTCGCGAATCTGCGAGAATGTCTGATATGATCGACGTAAAGAAGAGGGCAATGGAAAGGCATCGGTTCTGGTTTTGTTAATGCAACATATCGGTGTTGCAGAATATCAATAAATTTACTAATCTTCCCAATTCGTAAGGTTTGTGATTAAGATCGTAATGCAGTTTTAAACAAAAATACATTAATGTTGTATACAATGTTATGATATTTATGAGAGGAGAGGAACGCAAGAAAAATTACAATTGAAAATTGTGTCGCAATAATGGAAAGGTTAAGGAACCCTGCATTAAAGTTTTTAAGATTTACCCCATGGGCTGTTGCTAAAATATAATTTGCTTTTAAATATCGTAACTGTTATGATCTAATTTGTAAATTAGACTTAATCTTTTTTAGGAATTGAGATTAATCATGTAAAAAAACGCGGTATTGTAGATTGGTAGCAGAATCTTTTATCTGTACCTTGATGTCTTGAAATATTGATTCTGTTAGACGTTCACTTGGGAAATGGTAGATGCTATTACAAAATTTCTAATTTGCCACAAAGTCTTCACAATCATAAATAAAAGAAATGAAATCGTTCCACATCATTTTCCTTATTTGGTCAAAGTTCAGAATTAGAAAATTCATAGGCACATTGTTCAGATATAGCTGAACATTGGTAAATATACCATTCTAAACTGAACAAATTTAAATTGAGGATTTTTTCAAAATTTTAAGTATAAAATTTTTTACAGAGTGCATTATTACATTTGTGTTAGATTAACCTGCCGCTCCATTTCACCTAGGAGCGTACAAAAGAACTAACTGTGAGTATTGAACTTATTTAAACTAGATCGATTAAAACAAGCTTTCAAAGAAGTAAATACAGCTAATAATAATCAAAATTCTCAAACATTTATCAAAATGGAAACTCGTCATGTTTTATTGTATTGAAAATGCCTGAATTTCTTTAGAGTATTTGCTAGTAATCTGTGTAATAGAAATATGTACACAATAAAATTCTGTTCATTAAGAAATTCTTAAGAACTGAAACGCAGACATACAGACACAGACAAACAGACAAACGCACACACACATATATATATATATATATATATGTATGTATGTATGTATGTAATGAAATTCTTCTTGATTAATATGAATACGCTGCAACAGGCTAAGGATAAGTGGACTTTTAAATAATAAGGAAACGGAAAACATTTAAGAACAAGACCGCGTCTTTTTTATATTACACACAGATTTGTTTTTACTTGAGTAATTATATGTAACAAAAAACCTTTCTTTAAGTATATAAATTCTGAAGGAGACTCATTTTTGAATATGTTTGCCATAATAATAACAAAGAAACATTTAATTAGAGCTTTCCGGAAATTGAAATCGAATTTATCAATATAATTGAATACATAACATCTGAATTATATATTTATATGTTAGTTTTATTTCATTCATTTATATGTCTCCTGTCTTTCACTATCATATAAATAGAAGGAATGTTTTTATTTAATAATGCACATAGTTGTATATAGTTGTTCATATAGTTGCTCGGTTGATTTACATACAATGTAAAAGAATTCGTTTCGATTGTTATTAATCGTTTCGATATCAAATTTAAAATTCTTTTTTATCAAATAACATTAAACGTTATTCGTTAAGTATCTGTGTTTTCAAGCATAATTTCATAAGTTCGTTAAAATGTTCATTTTCTTTATTAATTTTTACTAGAGTACAATAATTAGTTGATAACTGCAATACATGTATAATATCTCGGTTTTACTCTCTGTTGTACAAACGCATATGTTTATTTTAAAATTTCCAAAACGTATACTCGTATATATGTTAGAGAAAAATGTACTCGACAAATCCCATTTATTACTTTTGAAAAAAGAAAACATTAAAGAAAAAGATAACCTGTTATTTAAGAACCCATATCCGATTCAGGATATGGAGAAAAAAAGAATTGCTTCTTCAAACTAGGAGAAATAGAAAGCGTTTCTGGTACAAAGAAATATATTGAGAATTTTATTTTACTGAAATATATTGAATTGAAGTCAGCATTTTGATTTAGTTTCGATTCAATACCGTTAGTTTAATAAACGTCTGAATGTATCAATAAATGTAGATTTTGAAGCGAGATACTTATCTAACTTTTGAATAAGTAACACTATATAAGCTTATATTATTCTCGCTCGTCACTTATATATAAATATACTAAAGGTTAGAAGACGTTTTCAATATATTAAATTTTTTCTGTTTAAATAAGGAATTTAAAGAACTGAAATAAAATGCTAAGCTCATTTTTTACTATTTAAAATATTTTTGTTTGATACAATGTTGCTTATTATTTTACTTATTAAAATGAATTAAAATTCACAGAGTTTTCCTTTTATTTCATTTCTTAATTAGGAGTGAAAAAATTAATTATTATATTTTTAACATTTTTGAGATAAATAGGGGAAATTAACATAAATTAATGCATTAACATAAATTAATTGATACATTAACATAAATTAAAGCATATAAAATATGAATGAAATAGTTTTTCGACGTTTTAGCTCCAGATCTTTTCTTTTATGAAATATTGTGAGTGGATTCATTTTTATTAAGAAAACATTGAACAGTATATGATAAAATATTATTTTTGAATCTATCGACTTGTTTTTTTATATTTACTTAAGAATTAATGGCCAGAAAATATAACTGTGCAATGTTTATTATTACCCCAAATGCAATCTTTTGGTAACTAGGCCTTTAAAAATTGGACTTTCGGTAAATAAAATTGGATAATTGTTTTATTATTAAAAAGATAGAATACGAATATTTTAAAAATTGGATAGTTGATTTAAAACATTGTATTTTACTAATATTTAATTACTAGGGAGAAATATTATTTGAAATCAGTGTTAGAAAATTTAGAATTTAAACAAAGAGCATTTCTCGTAATTCTACTTTTAACAGTACTTCAGAGAACGTTGAAAGAATACGTAATATTCTTAGAAAGCATGACTATACTCAAAAAAAAGTTTTAAAAAACTATTCAAGAGATTTTTCCTTGCTTTAATCTTAAATTTAAAAATTAGAAAATTTTATGTTTTTCATACAGCCACTAAAAGTATTTGCGTATCTAAAACATCACATGAAAAAAAATTATCTTCAACTAAGACCTATTTCTTAGGGTTGCATTCATTCATTTTTTGATTCCGAAACTGCCTTTTCCCTTCAACGAATGCTTATTTCCTCATTCGAAACGATCATTTTAAGTTTCCTGCCGTTTTAAAAGTACCTCATCTCCTTTCTCATATTTATTGGGATCTATAAGGACATTAATCATCAACGGAAAAGAAGATGCTTCTGCTCCAAATGCATTTATGAATGCCTCGCTCATAATGCTCTTCCAATTACTGAGAATAACTGCTCAGCAACCTTTTCTTCCTCACTAAATAGTTCTCCGCTTAATATTCCCTTCCGGATAGGAAAGTTTGGCATTCCTAAGAAAATATGCGATGCAGAAAAATAATTCCCAATTAGATCTGATTGCCGTTTAATTAAGTTTTGGGAATCAGCACCTCTTTCAGGGGAGGAATCAGGACGATCAAAAGCTTTTAGACGATTGTAAGATATTGATAGATGCAGTTTTTTGTAATTCTATTATTCTGACGCTTACTTGATAGAAATTGATAAAAAAAATGTATCTAATTTTCTTGCAAGCCAAAAGGTGAAAGAAAAAAAATGTCTTTTTAGCTCAAATTCAGTTAAGCTCAAAATAATATAAGCAGTTATTCAAATATTTCTTTTCATTGAAACATATGAAATTTTTTTTTAAGGAAAACAAAAATTGACATTCAATAGGCTATCTTTCTAAATCGACTTTGACACAACCTGTCGCTCGTTTGGGAAAGGAGAATTATGCAGTATTATCTCTAAATATGTTAGTTTTTGGTTCCATTTCATAAGATATTCAATCAACTAAACAGAATAATGTGTCTTTATTTTTATTGTGTGGGATCAATATGTGTAGTTATGGTGCAGGTAATGCAAATAATGTTACATATTATTAAAATATTTTGCTTAAAAAAATGAAGGGGAAGCGAACACACAACGTGTAGCTAGAATTGCAATGGATTAAAAAGTAAAGCTTGGAAAAATTAATTTATGGTTCTTCAATTGAAAAAAAAGTTAATCCTTATGTTTGTGTATGTTTTTTCCCCTGACGAACTTAAGACAGGGCCAAGGAACTATTCTTATAACAGTTTGGTAACAGGATCTTCTTAAAGTTAATAAATACATTCCTGGATGATGTATGAAGAAAAATGGATGATTATTACAGCCGCTTTACAGAAAAACTTTAATATAATTATGATTATCTTCTAATATTATGCAGCAATTATGAAGGTATATCAAATTCTATTATTAAAAGTGGTTTCCATAGAAATTAATTTGTTAAAGCTTCGAGCAGCTCATTAGTGTCTAACTCAAAAATTCGCTTGATGTAACCCATTAAGCTAATTAATTTTGAGCTACTGTCAGATGATTAAATAGACCTTAAGCACATTTTTCGTTCCCATAACGTCAGATTGAGATTGCTACATATTTAACTAGGATTTTTCATTCTCTATCGGAGTTTCTTTTATATTTATAGGACTTAAGTTTTGAATTTAAAAGTACTAGCTCATGACTTTACCTATGAAGATTCATAGTCATCAACACTACAGAATTCAAGTGTTTAAATTTTTGCCATGAAATTAAATGTTAAAATACTAAACTTTTTATTAGGTTAATTTTCACCTTGCAGATTCATACAATAATTTATCCCAGATTTTGACACTACGTATTATTACCTTAAATATGCATTTTGCTATTCGCAGAATGAAAAAAAATTCATTGTAAGAGACTACTGAGTGTTCAGTCAAACGGATACATTAGCATAGTGAAAATAAGCAAAATATATTATTCTAAAACATACACATTTAGGGAGAATTAAATTTTTATTAAATTAATGATTTTTTGGGCCCAAATGTTTGTTAATAGTTTAAACATAAATAATTAAACAAAACTGTATTTAAAGAAGCATATCACAATAATAAGTCTTAAAAATATTTCAGACTGCGAAAAGTTCACATTCAAATAAATGAGAAAATCTTTGAATTTATTTTATTTATTACCTTTGCAACAATCAATTCTTAAAAATTTGACTCATCAACCAAGTAGACAAGCTGTGAAGTTGTTAATAACAGATACTGAAATAAAAAAAAGTTACTACAAAAAAAAAAAACAGAACCTAAAATGATTCATCATTTGTTTACATTAGCAGCTTATTTTATTCTAACAATAATCTGTAAAGATATTTTCATGATTTTCTCTATGATATTCAATTGTTTTGGCATAGGGATTACTTTGTGGAAGTGGAGGCTAGAGGTGGGTCTCAAATTTTAAAATGACTCCATTCATAAATTAACTTTGCCTTTCATAATAGATATAAATTGTACTATAAAAACCAATTAATATAAATTAAATAAAATAGTCTCAATTATATTCAATTTATTTTTTGTACTGAATTCTATCATCTATAGAGGCAAGCATATTTACTTTTAGAATTAATTTCATGTGAAAAATGTACTCTATCACGCTTTTCTACGTTTTTTTATATCTGGAGTGGGATTGCTAGTTAAAATTCTCAACCAAGTAAAGGTATATCAGAGAACATCTATATTTATTTTTTTGATCTTCAAGCAAAACAAACTTCTCACAGATATATGTCGACTCAAAGAACATTTTCCCAACAAATTTCTTCACACATGAAAGTTTTTCAACAGAATAAAATTTGAAAAATTCAACTAATGTCACAGCAATAGACATTTCTTTCACAGTATGATCTGACTGCATGCCAATGAGTTCAGGCTGCAGCCCCTCAGGCGCTGTGTCAAAATCAGCAGTGGTGGGAGGAGACAGCGAATTGAATTTAGACTAAATTTTCTGTAAGTTCTGGAATCTTCTTCGACCTCGCCCTCCAAACTCTACAGATGGTTGCTAACATTAGCAGAAACACTTTTAGATACTTTCTGTTTTCCTAATTAAGGGAAATGACAATAATTGCCTTCTTCTTGTGTTTCAAATAGACCTTGTTTCTTTTTGAAAGATTTTATGCATGGAAAGGAAATCTCACTTCAAGGCGGATTTTTCTGTCTTGGCGATCCACAAAGAAACTTGGCACGCGGGCCCCTATTTGCTCACTCCTGACTTTATATTTTTTTCCTTTTGAAGCTCAATGTAAGAAATGTTCTTATTGTTAAATATCAGTTTCTAAAATGAATAAATAACAGCCAATGAACACTACCTTTATGCTACGGTCGTTTTTTTATTACATGGAATTGATCTTAGCACAATATCAGAACGTCTGTATTGGTTGTTGACATTCTTTTAGTGAATGTAATGGTATATATTTCTTAACACCCTTTTGATGGAATCATACTAATCATTAGGCTAAGTTGCAATGGCCTGAAGAAGAGGTTGCGAGTTCGAAATTCAATTTCATAGAAAAACTCATGAAAAATTATACCTATACAACACCCATAACATCTTTAGAATTTTAATTAGAAATCTACTGTACTCTTTATAACGGATATCTACGGATATATGGGTAGAAGTGACTACATGTTAAATTTGTAAAGATACATATACTAAAGTATGGCTAAAAAATAAATTTCTACTGCATATATCGTTCTCATTACCTGAAAGGCTTGGACAGATATATCTTTTTCCGTCAATAGATTCTTCTATTGACTTGTAATGTTATTTCAATGAAATAAGTTCTTAAAAACATCCGAAAAGATTTTTCTGTTGATATATATATATATATATATTATATATATATATATATTTATATATATATATATATATATATAAGGTAAAAATTCCCCATCCAGTTGGTTTATTAATTGAGAAAAGTGATAATTAATCACTTAATTACACATAAAATGTAAAATGACTTGCACTTAAAAGTGCATAAATCTCACAGGTTTGTACTCTATTTGTTTGAATGCCGCACTAAATGCGTGCTTAAGTAGAATGTACCACTCATTGTTATTTAAAATCATGTGATTTTTTTTCAGTTATTTTAAATTTGTGAATAAGGAAAAATGCAGATTTTAAAGCAATGAGAAATTTTAAAATACCTTAATTTTAATAATTAAACAAAAACCCTTTAAAATGATGGTTTTGGGAGATGTTAAGTTTATCTCAACAGCTGATAATGTACTCAATTTTTGACTAGCTATAATTCATGGAAGAAAAACTAAATATTTTGTTCTTTTTACAAATGCCTTATATATTATTTATGTGTATCTTTTAAAAATGAAATAAAGGTTTTTAAAAAAATAAAATATTTCAAAACTCTAAAAATTTAAACAGTTAAGTATTTTATACTTTTTTAAGTAATAAATAAAGATATGACTCTAAATTTAGGTACAGTTTAAAGCAGGGGTCGCCAAACTTTTTTGATCATCGCCCCCTATATAATTTTTCGAAATCTCCATAGACCCCCACAAAGGTAATTTTCAGGTAATTAAAATAAAACTATATATTAGTCTAAATATTTAATAAATCAGAAACAGTAAGTAAAGTAGCTACAGATTTTTTACTTCTTAATGAGATGAGTGTGCCTGGTGTTTCTTGGCAAGGTTCGCTATATTGGGTTCGAAATTAGTCAATTTTAACCGTAAATCCCCTCGAAGCTCCACATTTAATTTATTTCTGTTTTTAGTTAAAATTGAATTAACGTGACTGAAACCGGCTTCAACCATATACGAACTTGGAAACCCCAGCATAAATGGCTGAGCCATTTCGTAAAGTTTCACATATTTTTGCTTTATATTTATATTAGTCCAAAATTTATGTATTGTCAAATTTTTAATAAGCGTTTTTGCTTCAAGATCGGACAATAGTTCAGCAAGCTCATCTTGTATGTTGATGTCGACGTTATCAATTTGAACCGAAAATGGCGCAATAATCCAATCAGGGATGTCGATGTTTTTCAAATCAACAAAGCGCAGTTTAAAATCGTCGCTTAATTTTTGAAGATGATTTGTATATATTTCCAAGTCTTCTTCTTTTATTTTTAATTGTTGCAGATTTGAAAAATACTTATAATCCTTACGTAGCAATGAAGATCTAAATAAATTTAATTTTACTTGGAAGCCTAACAGTATTGTCCGAGCTTGGATAATTGTTACATCTTTTCCTTGCAGTTTTGTTTGAACGTCATTAAATTTTCCAAATTCTTTGAGTTTTTGGAAAAATTCTAATTCTTCATTTTTTTTATCTGAATGAAGCCTTTCAAGATGATCTTTCAGTTTTGACGGTTTCATGTATTCATTTCCAAAAGTTTTTTCGCATATAAGACACATAGGAATAGTTTCATTTGTCGGTGAACAAATAAATCCAAATTTTAAGTAATCCAATGGATAATACCGACATTTCTTTTTAGATACTGAAGCTGTCATTTTTAAATTAGGGTTCTGTAAATAAGTTAAAATTAAGTTGGTATATTATACTAATCCACATTATTAAAGCTTACCTTTTCACAAGTAACAATAATTAAAATTGATATCAAAACTAAAAGAATAGATTTATAGAAACAATAACTAATTATCCAATGGTAGATATAATAGTAGTAATAATGACACTACAAGCATTTAATACTGTTCACAGTTCACAAAAATAGCTGAAAATGCATATGATATTTGCGTTTGTAGCATCCAGTGTAGAATTGGACAAGCGCACATATGCATCTGACTCATATGCAAGGCTCGTATGGTTTGCGAGGGAGACAAAGGGCGAACCAACGACACGATGCGTAACTGCCGTATAAAAAAGAAAAAAACTAAAAGAACTAAAACCACAAACATAAGAAAAAAGACTGTTTATTGTTTTCTGATTTATTATTTTATTTTCTATAAAGAATAAAATATTAAGTCAATTATAAAAATATTTTAAATTTTTACGTACGCAGTTAGATATGTGTGATTTGCGTATTAAGAACTGTTTTTCCTTCGAGTCCCAATAGACCCCCATTCGACCCCTTGGGTCAGATAGACCCCTACTGTTGTTAAATAGACCCCTAGGGGTCTATATAGACCACTTTGGCGACCCCTGGTTTAAAGAGTATACTATATTTTGTATACATACAAGTGTCGAAGTATAATACCTTTTGAAATACCCTGCTCACAAGTGAAAAAATCTCATACTAAGAAAAATGTCTTTAAAGTTTCACCATTCAATTACAAAAAATTAAATTTATAAATTTACGAATTAAAATGCTCCAAGATCGTATAATTTCCCTTCCCTTTGTTCCACTAACTCTCTTTCTTTAGTTTCTTTCATTCCTTTTGCCTTGCAAGTCTTAAAAATGATGTCAAACTCTACTTTTTGAAGTCTGCATTCTGAGTTTGTCACGTCCAGCTAGTGACAGTTAAATATTCTCCAGTTAATTTTCATTTAAACCTATCTATAACGTAAGTATTTTCCTACTTGTCACTGAAAAGGCTGGTGGCCAGATTTGAGGCAATATCTA
Source organism: Nephila pilipes (assembly GCA_019974015.1). Lineage (NCBI taxonomy): Eukaryota > Metazoa > Arthropoda > Arachnida > Araneae > Nephilidae > Nephila > Nephila pilipes. The sequence continues at coordinate 62,800 of BMAW01082730.1, forward strand.
TAACTTGGAAACCATAACCAATTGTCTTCAGGCGAAATTTTTTATTATCTATTTCATTTATTTGGGTTTTGCGTCTTGTCATTTAAACATTTTCTCAGTTGTGCTGGGTGATACAAATCATTAGATACTGGCTTTATAACATCGTAGACTGCTTTAGTAATGAGAAATCTGTGGCTGCAGATTTATTGCATTGTTGATTGCAGAATTATAACTACACCGTGTATCTGGAGTTGCATTAGTCCTGTGGAGTCGTTGTTGCTTGAATGATCCCCAAACTACCCAAATGGATTTTCTCATTTCTTTTACTCTTCTAGTTGCCTCGAATAGTATTTCCACAGTAATGAGTAAGTTTATCAATCGATCTATCAACCTGCCCTTACCGCCAACACTTTTACCATCAGATAATTTTCTCCCATGTTCTAATTTCAGCTTCTCAAGTCCTGCGCCCTTCAGCTTTTGCATATGATCTAAGCATTCAATCTTTGGAATAAGATATTCATCCCCGTATGGTGCTTTCAAAAAAGAGCGCTGAATGCATTTCAATAACAGTTTCCCATGCAGTTGGAATATTTCAAGTTGTGAAGCTTTTCGTAACGGTTAAAAATTCTCAAGATTTCATCTTATTCCATCTTATCCGCAGAGCCAGAATAATTTTTCTGCAAGACATTTTGTTCTCTCCCTCTGCTATTTCTTGTATTACAGATCAAATTTAACTCCTCTGTAACTGTCGCATCCTTTACAAAAAGATTCTAGCACTTCACGATTTAAAACTTTTCCTGTTTCATCTCCTGTCACCGTGCAGGCTCCAATTAATGATGAGCGTCTGCTCGTCTTCCAAGTACCATCAGCGCTGATAATTGGAATATCGTTAGGAGATAAAGATTTGTTTTCTACGGCTGAGAATTTCATGCTTATTTCTTTCTCTTCTTTCGTAGCATGTAGAAATTTAATATTTACTGCATTACCTTTTGTTCCACAGGACTAGGTAGATTAAATCATTTACAGAAGTCTTTGAAGTACACTAAACCTTTGCTGAAACAAATCTTCTGTTTATTCTGAGACCTTTTTTACTGCCTGCAATTTCACAGCTTGTAAAAGAGTTGACTCTCCCTCTTTTTTACAGTCTATTTGGAAATAAAAAGTTAAATCATGTCTAGATTTTTCTGTTATTTTCATTGGTCCTTGAGACCTTGTGCAACTTGACACTGAGAGCATAGAATTAAACCCAAAAATATAATAAAATATTCTGTATCCTTTAAAGCATTCATTTACTTCAAAAAATATATTTCAAAGAAGACTGAAGACAAACCGATTTCTTGATGAAAGTACGCTTTGCATTTACTTCATTCATTGATTAAACATTCGCATCTGTTAAATTACGAATTCCATTTTTACGAACTGATTTCCCCGGAATTTTCTTTTCTTTGCATGTTTCACAGATGTTCTTTTCGATAAAGAATCCTCAATTTTTCAAATCAAAAATTAGTAAAGTGATGTTGAATTTACAAAACTGTGTTCAAACATAACGTGTTGAAATAAACCATTAAAATAAAAGTCAACAAAAAGAATGTACTGTATTGCAAGCTATCTACTAATTAGTCTCAGTATTTTAAAAATATTTTAATGAGAATTACAAACCAGCAGAAAATGTAAGCAGAAGTCGAAATTTCGCCGGTGTGAATCTTAGGAGATCATCTTAATTTCATCTTCTGAGGATTTTACTTGAGAATAATCATTAACTCAAGAGTGATGGAAATGAAAGGTATCCGAAACAATAATTTTTTTTTTAAAATTAATATTGTAGAAACAAATAAATATCTTTTTGCGATATTAGAGGAAAGTAAGAGAAAGGAGAGAGAGAGAAAGTGTAAGAAGACCTGAAAGTATTAGACAGCCTTCAAAAATGAGGCGAATATTATTTTTAAAATTAATGCCATCACAATATACTTAATAACTTCATTTTTACAAGAAAAAACTAATTTTTTCAAAAATTTTACTTTAATATTTTTATGGAAAATTTATTACATGGGAAATTTATTATAGGGTACTGTATGGCAATTTATTATTCGGTATTCAATAAAAAATCAGTTGAGTGCAAATATATTATTTTATAAGTATCTTACATTAATTTATATATTCGGTTACAGATTGAAAATATTAAGTATACTAACAATTATTCAACCATATGAAATTATTATTAATGCTTCAAATTTCTATGTTTCTTCTTAACATTCAAATTGTTTTTAAGAAAAGTTTGCAAATGCAAAAAAAGTATGCATAAGAATTAACACTGGTAGTAAGAAACAAATAGAGGAAATTTAACGAGTTACTTAATGTATAGCCGTAATTAAGTAAATAAATTTTATTTTATGCGACTTCAAAGAGAGCACATTCACCTTATTTTATTTGAATACCAATTATCTACCTTTAATAAACGTGTCAAATTCAGTGTGCCGTTTTGAAGAAAATTCCGCGACATTTTCTTTCCTATAACATCTATTTTTTTTTATCTTTATTTTTTAAAATTTTTTAGCTATCATTATCTGTGATTAATTAGTTTTCTCTTCGGGCAGAAAGAAAGATGTCTTTGTCTCCTTTTCTTTTCAAATATCTCGTTTAAAAAATTCGTGCTTTAAAATGAAAATTAGAGTATAAAAAGAAAAGGCAAAAGAAAATTAAAAAAACTAAAAGTCAAATTATCATGTATAAGAAAATTATTTTCATATTTGTTTTTAATGGAATTTTTTTTGATCTTTAGTGAAAATTGCGCATCTTAGAGAAATGAACAGGGGTACGTAATGTAATAATTATTCATATAAGGATTTCTAATAATTTAAAATATTTTTGTTAGAATTAACTGACGTGAAATTTCAAAGATATAATTACAAGTCTACAGAAGGTTTATCAGCAAAGTTAAAAGTAGTTAATTTTGGAAAAATATAGCATTATTTTTTTGTCATTTTAAAAATATTAAATCTAATAAAAAAATGTTTAATGTTCTTCACACGTTTCCCGTAGGAATCAAATTGTTCTATTTTTGAATTTTTTTTTATTATATATATATATATATAACACATCAATCAATAACTTCCGAGTCTAACATTGAAAACAACATTTTTTTTGCAAATTTTTTTTTATTCATCAACATAACATCTTTTGTTAATCACCTTTTAGGGTGATACAATCGTTCCAACGCTTTTCCAAATCTTTTTTTTTTTTTCGCAAGAAATTTTTTTTGTTGCGAGTAAATAGCGATAAACAGCTTTCTGAATCATCGACTCGTTGCTGTTTTTGTTCCATCGAAAGCAATCGCGGCACCCACTTGGAAAAAACCTTTTTCATGCTCAGTTTTTCATGAAGGATAGTAAATACACTTCCATATGATATCTGTGTCATCTCAGCAATCTCACGGAGCTTCACTTTACGATCTTTCATTATAATTTTTGTCACTTCACTCACATTTTCCGGTGTAACGGCTTCCACAGGTCTACCCGAGCGTTCCGCGTCATTTGTGTCGCTACGACCACGTTTAAACTCGGCAAACCACCGACAAATCGTTGCTTTTGATGGACAAGAGTCCGGGTAACATTTTTCAATCCATTGTTTCGCTTGCACGGTGTTTTTACCCATTAAAAAACAATGTTTTATCAGAACACGAAACTCGGTTTTTTCCATTTTTTAAACAAACTACAAAACGACTTTACTCCAACCTCGATAACTCAGCTGTTTCTGGTCCGATCGACTTAAAATTTTGACACGTTTCAAGCAAAGGTT
>BMAW01082737.1:0-14858 GCA_019974015.1 Nephila pilipes
CAATTGTACAACGAGTGCCTTAATTTATTAAACCCTGAACTATCTTGGACATTGCACTAGCACTCATCTATTAATAAATATATGTTTGATGTAAATAACGAGGCCGTCAAAAGCTATTAAGTCATCAGTATATCAAACAGTATGATGTAACGTCACCTTATATGAGAAATAAATCGTAATTAACAAAACAACATACTGATTCAAATCAAATAACCTTTAAGTATTTTCATGAACTTTCGTATTATACAAAAATTGTTGGGATACAGAGAGAGATTCGTTTTATTCGATTGTTCTGCATATGTATTGTCCACTTATGCTTAGGTGATGTCTTGCTTTAACGTCTGTGTGTATGCACTTATGTTTATAAAATTGCTTCTACTGAAATAAACTATTTATAGTTCACAAAAGCTTAAACTGTATCCTAATTTCCATCTGACCACTACCGGACACTATCAGTACTTTTCAAGAATTGAAACCTACAATGAATGACTAGTTTATTCCATAAAATTATGAGTATATATATATATATATATATATATATATATATATATATATGCATATGTGTGTGTTCGTGCGTGCTTGTTTGTCAAAATAATTAGAAGAGTCTAACAACACTAGGCTAATCAACTGAATGGTATTTTGTAGTAATATTTGAAAAGAACATGTCCGCATTTGCTCGGACTGTGAAATAAGACAACTCGACGGGAGAATCCCATCAGAGATATTGAATTCCAGAAACTTTGGACAGGAAAGATAGTTTTGGATTTCACTATATATAACATATTTGGCAAATATAACGGCGAGAGAGCTTATAGAAGACCTTTATTATTTCATGGTTATGATAAAAACACGTTTCAGATAGATTTTGATTTCAGATTCGAGTATGCCTGAATAATATGATTGACTGAAATAAATGCCTCGGAGAAATATGCTGAGGCTTAAAGCAAATAAGATTCTACGTGTGGCAGGGGGAATGCATTGGAATTGTCACAAAGTTTCTTTTTGGACCGTGAAATAGATTCTAGAATGCAAGAATTTATTCGAAAATTTGACCAATACAAGGTCGAGATATTTTACTGAGAAATGAAGAAAGTGTATAACTCTGAGCTATAAAAGCGATCTTATAATTTTTAATCCATTTTTGTTTCTAAATCATTTAATTTGTTTACCAAAATTGTTACATTTTAACTATACGTTTACTTTTATAATTTTCACATATTTTTTTTTAATTCAAAACTTTTAATATTAAAATTTTAGTCTCATTGGGAAAAAGTTATATCAACATATCTTTAATTTAACAAAGTTTTTATACACCCTGAATGCTAGCCACAACCGTTTGTGATCTTCCATTAGTATCTTGGAGTGTTTAACTCAAATGTTATTTTAATTCCGCATGGTACCTTTTCATCCTCTGTCTGTCAGAGATTTTAACTGAATGTGCTCTACTTTTAATTTTCATTTTAAGTATTTTAAATCATATACACTATCTTACATTGTCTTAGAGCTCAGGAATCATCCCCATCACTCTGCCGAGGTTTAAAATTATGAGCTCCATTGTCAATAACCCTCTAGTAGCTTTTAAGTGTTATGTTAATGATCAATCAGTCATTAATTGACTTGGTTGTAGAATAACCTAATAGCTTTCACTTTATATATGACATTGGATTTACTCCATACATACAAATTTATTTCAAACTGCTTTTATTCAATGCTTAATATTGAAGTTGGATTTTACACTGTATACACTGTATTTTGTGATAAAATGAGAACTCCTACACTTTGATCTTGGCACAATAGATCCCATGAGGATTCAGTGCTATTTATTCTATACAACGAACCAACCATTGTACCCTACTGAAAATTTATGCTCAATTCTTAGAAAAGAGAACTATTTTAAAATGTTCAATAACTTGTTGCTTGTATAATAATTTCAAAAGACTGATCATTTAATATCCCTCTTTTCAAGCATAATTTTGAAGTACTTTCGAAAATGTAATTTTATTTAAATTTAATGAAAAGATGACGATGAAAAAAATTAATAATGCATAATAATTGATAACTTTCATGGATATTCGACATTCATTATGAGTTAAAGTTAAACTTCGTGGCTTTACTATGAGCAAATTTGTATATCCATGGTTTAAAGCTTGTTATTCACCCCCTGTTCAAGATATCTTGGAAAGAGGACACATATTCTGAGATAAGGCATCTCAAAATAGCCTACTACGAGGTATCTTCTATGTACATAGATTAATGATGCATGTCCTTTTAACTGCTAGACAGAGTATGAGTTGAGCAAACTGAACTGAGTAATATCGTGATTAAATACGTGAATAGCGGACACCCATTCCCCAGCAGGACAAGTATAAATTATATCTGAATCGTGAAGACTTACTAAATGAATTATATCTTAGAAGATAAATATTAAAAAAAAATGGAATTCTATTTAATCGAATAAGGAACCATGAAATTATCTGCGAAACATACATAAGTACTTAATGGAATCCCTGTTTTGAGCGGTTTTTGAAATAATTTTATATAAATAACATCACTAAAATTTGTGATTTTTAACTTTGTTGATTATTCATATAATGATTACAAACATGTTAGTTCTTTTGTGAGAGTTAACCATTCGGCTGATAGTCATCATCGATTGTGTGGCAATTTTTTACAGAGAAACTTAGATAGTGTTGGATTACTAAAATTGCTTCCAAGCCAAGAAATACATAAGTTTGGGACCAATGTGATTAAATACTTCATAAATAGTGGAAACATATTCCATTGTCAAAAAAATAGAAAATAATTGTGAAATGTTAAGATTTCTTACAAAAATTAAATCTTCGATTATGAATAATTAAAAGCTATTAGAAATCAATATGAAAAAAAATTGAAATAAATATGAAAAAAAATTGAAATAAATATAGAATAATAAAAAAAATCATATTTCATCGATAGTGGAAGAATTAACTATTTAAGACGCATGCATGAATATTAAATAACCTCTCTGGTTTGAACGTTTTGCAAATTATTTCACATAACTTATTTCACTAAAATGTGTGGTCTTATCAATTTAGTATATGTCTTATAATAAATATAAACTTGTCACAGTTCTTTTTGTGAAGAATAATCATTCACATAATAGTCAACGTTGTTCGATAGACAATTTGAATGAGAGAACATACGATAGTGTTGGCTTTGTACATTTTTTTTTTCATGTTTATAGGATATGGACATAAATTTTGGTGCTTCGGCTGTAACATGTTAAATATAACTGAGCCTCTAAACCCTCACGTGAGGAGTTTTGGAAATTATGATACTCAAAATTGTAAGCTTAAATATTGTAATCATAAAAGTTTGCATCTACAGACACACATTACTAATTAAAGCACCCAGTAGGGTTTCTAGATCTGTGAGTGGATGACGTTACATTTTTACAAATCTTTCAATATTTTCTTTTCTTTGACACCATGATTAATTTCACATTAAAAATCATTTTTACAAACTTGTATATACTATTCCACACATGAGGTGAAAATTGTTATAATTACTAAGATATTATCATCTTTCATTTAAAATTATTTTAAAAAACACCAAGAGATACATCTACTTTTATTCTTGTAGTCTTGGTGCTTCAGTGGTATTGCAGTTTATTACGTATGTAGGACTTTAAATTAGTACTTTGTTTTATGAAGGCTGTAGCTTTTATAGTGCTTGATATCTAAAATCTTACTTTAGAGTTGTTTCTTTCTCCTTTTAATTTACACAAGATTTTACTTTATATATCAATTTATGTATTTACCAAAAACAGAAATGTGGGAAGGTTGGCAAAACAGAAAACTAATTAACCCTACGATTCTGTCCTAAGCTTAAATTTACTATTTGAATTACTGGTTATTCAGTTTTGAATTGCTATTATCATTTTAGGAATATGTTATTATCTGATCTATATATGTAATTATATATATATATATATATATATATATATATATATATATATATATATATATATATATAACATAAGTTTTAACAATATCTGAAAAGAATCAAAAGTAATTATCGTAAAACAGTTGATTTGTATTTGAAATAATAATTTATATATTTTTTTAAAATAGATTTTATAAATTATTGAAAATATGTTTTTTGATAGAAACAGTTTCTTAAATTTATTTTGAAGAGGGTCCTAAACATTTCCTCTATTTGATTTATAGATTATCATCATGATTCATTATTTAAGTATCAGTATTTTATTGAGCTTTTTCACACCTACATAAACAACTTTTGATCAAATTTAACTAGAGAATTAACAATTATATTGTGTACTCAAAGCTTTTAGTATGGTTCGTGTGCATCGAATAACTTCGAGATAAAAAGTTCCTGAGGAAAAGTTTCCTCATTAGGTTCTTCTGCAGTAAATTGCTTATACCGTTCTAATTAAGACGATTACAATGCATCTAATAGGAAAATGGGATTCTCAGGAAATCAAACTCCACTGTAAAGAAAGCAAGAAAGAAGAAACAACTTACACAAAGGGACCGAAGATGGAGCAAATGTTAGAGACGACTCCATTGCAAAAGATGAACCTAACGTATTTATTCACTCGCTTTCCTTCATGGCTAATTTGGATTTCATTTACCATACTTTCTCTTCATATGTGTGGGTTCTTCAAAAATATTTTATATTCTAAATGCAATGTTACTTCTTTTCTCTGAAGATATTATAAATTTAAATTTTTATCTCCAGATTTATAAATTTATGTTATACTCGTATATACATATATATATATATATATATATATATATATATATATATATATATATACTTTATATACGATAGTATTTTAATAGTTTCATTTTCTCTCTTGTATGAAAATATTTCTAAATTTAATTGTTGTAAAAGGCACATATTTTTCATCTCATTTTCATAACGTCAATATATTTTTCAGTTTTCACTTTCAATTATTTCTTCTACTTTATTTTTATTAAATTGCATTTTTTTTTAAAAAAATTCTTTTAGAATTTATACACAATACATGCTTCAATTTACTTCATTTCTTATAATTACACTACACTTTTTCAATTTATAATTTTATTTTAAAAATGTCTAGTTTTTACGGGAAATAACGACAGCGAAAACCCTGAATTTTCTATCTATTGTTCAATCAAAATCGCTCAATAGCCATCGATGTTGTCTTAGCAACATATACATCGTTTTATTTATGCAAGAGTCTATGTGCTACGTCATATTCCATAGACTCGCAGTTAATCAGAAAGTATTCCCTACTCCCTTTAAAGAAAATGCCAAAACATGAAAGTCGGTTACGATGTATTTAAATAAAATTTATTATAAAGTCTTATTTTAATTAGTGGAGAGTAAGAAAATATATAGTTGGAATAGTAAATAATAGAACGTAATAGCATGTATCAAGCAACGTTATTAATTTTTAGTGTTACAGATAATTATGTAGTTAGTGTTTGAAAAGCGCTAAATGAAATGTCTTATAATGCATTGTAATATGTTTATTTATATAAAAATTGCTTAAAGTTGTCTTCATCTAATTTACTTAATTTTTTTTCTGTTGTTAAATGGATATAAAACAAACTATATAAGTCATACTGTTGCATGTTATTGTAACTAATTACATTATAGTCCCTTGATTTATTTATAACATTATATATTCAATTGTATAATTCTGCGATTGAGTGTAATAGATAAAAAAAATTTCAGATACTGATTTGAAGTTCTATGTGTATATATTCCCTTTTTTTAAAATAATTCAAGTTCCTCATGGTATTAATGCTCTCAAAAAATCATATATTTCTCTTAAAGTAAATTGGAAATAAAATATTTCATTGAAGAGATATCACTACTTAAATATTTACATAGTTAAATCTTAAAAATGAAATGAAAGCGTGAGAAACAGCAAACATTAAACGCAATGTGTTCATTTAAATTTAGTAAGTTATTTTTTTACATTTTTAGAGCTGAAAACACATAAGAAAAAAGTGTCTATATTGTATTACAAAGAAACTATGTAGAGAACCAAATTTAATGAAGAAAGTACTTAAATGACCAAACTATTCACATAATGGAAATATTTCCCATATTTTGAATATCATATCTGAAGAATAAAAAAACTTGAGAAAGTAAATAAAAAAGAATTATGAAGAAATTCTTAGGTTAAAACTAAAAAAAGTTAAATGAAAAATCTTCAAAATTTTCTATAAATGGAAAAATCTCGAATACTCGACTTCAATTTTCCTTTCATTTTTTTTGAACAAAAATTGGTTAATTAAGCTCTTAGTTTTCAAAATGTGTGCTGTTTCTTTTTGAACTAAATACGTATCAAATGCATATTATATAGTTGCATTCTTTAACCTTTTTCAATACCATACACTGCTTTTTACCATGCACCATTTTTACCGAATTACAACAAAGTTATTCCCTTTTAATTCCAAAATTTCTTCGCTTATATTAAAGTGTTATTCATTTCGAAATATTTTTCTGATTAGTGAATCAAAGAGCCTTTAATTTTTCATTTAATGATTTTAATGCATGATGATTTTCAATGATTTGTGAAATAAAAAATAATTATGACATTTTTTGCAAATTTGTTTATTTCTCTTTAATGAAAATTAAGTCAAAAATATGAATTAAAGCTATTGGCGCACAATACTTAATTAACAATTGTTAGTGCCTATTTCTGTCGCAACCAATTGTTGCTTGTTCAAATGCAACTTTTAGTTTAGGCCAACAGATGGCACCAGAAGTTACGCAATCCGCTATTTGAGATGTCTGCTCCTAAGAACCAATTTTACACATCGATTATATAATTGTTATACACATTCATATCGATCTTGAAAGTCAAAAGTACTGAACGTGTTATATGATGTTTTTCAGGCAATCTCATTTCGGTTTCGGAACAATTTTTTCCGATGAATTTTAGAGTTGTTTGCCTTATTATAAATAATTCGTTAAATCAATATAGATGAAATGTTTTTAATTCATAATTCATACGAAATCCAATTTATTTTATTTTTGATATTTAAAAAAAATCATCCAATATTATTTGTTCTTCAGATTTTTTTATTCAGATTTGCTTATCTAAGTTCAAAGCACACACACTCAAAGTATACTATTTATTCCAAAATATTAATTACATAAATGTTAAATAAGCAGTAATTGTTTTTTTTCTAATATTTTATGAAACTAACAATTTATAAATACGATATAATTTTTTTTAATGAATAAAGAATATTATATTTATTACAAAAAACGAATCAGATCTTTTTCACAAATCATAGACATCATTGATATTACTTAGAAACATAAATAAATAAAAATATCATAGTTCCTGAAATAAGGTATTAAATTTATATATTAAGAAGTTTTTCCCTTTCTCTGGAGCTTTTTTTCTTAAAAAATTGGGAATTTAAGCAATTAATTTCTTTAAGAGTTTCATCAAAGATGTGCAAAATTTTGGAATAAGAAAGTTATATATTTTTGTCATGAGAAATGTTTTTTAACATAATACGAGACTAATTTTAGCTCTCAAATAATTAAATATGGGAAAAAATTATAATACACAGGTAGATGTAACATGTTACTTTCTCCTTTAATTCTCTTCATCATCCATATATTATCCAATCAACACAATACATTTGTATTTAAAGCTCAATTAATTATAAGATGATACTTATTTTTCAACACATTTTGCATTTAAAATAAATTACTTACGGCACTATTTACAAAAGGAATAATTAATTCATAAATTTAGGATTAGATGTCTAATGTCATAGCGATCTTCAAATATTAGTTCATATTTCTTACAAAAAATAAATCGTTTTAACATTAGAATGACAGGAGCGATCAATTTAACCGCATAGCTACTTTGAGAAACATGGATTCTCAAGCAGTTTATGTTAGCTCACTGAAATACAGTTATTTGTATTATATTTTAGGTTCTTAAGCCTATCGCAATTTTTTTTCAATATTGTATAACAAGTGTATAAATTAATGTTCTGACTAGAACTGCATAAGGGGTCTTAATGACTACCATAGGGATTTGAGCTATCTGTCACTAAAATATCCTAGTTTTTTCTCCGCGGTTTTCTTTTTTTAATTCCATTCTCATATACGTTTATTTGAAGGACCATTGTAGGTAAATGTGAGTCAGTAACATTGTTTCAAGCATTGATAATTTCACGTGTATGACAGAATTGTTTTAAAAAAAATATGTTCAAAAGGACTGATTATTGATAAATATTCTGCTCTTTTTCATCAACACGATGAAAGTCACAGTGACGAGAACGAAAATAATAATTCATGTTTCGAAATTCCTTTTGAAAACATAATTCCTGCTCAAGGCTCAGAAAAAATGGTTGATGAGACTCCCGCACAGCTTATTCTTGGCTTTACAGACAATCTTCAGGATCCACAAGCCATTCGATAAAAATCCCTTTTTTAATTTTTAATACATCTTGGAGATATGCTTCAGAAAAAGCACTGAGAGAAAAAAAAGGATCTATACTCCGTATGCAAAGAAAAATATTGGAAGAAGTGGGCCTCATCTTGATGTTTGCTGTATTTTGAAATTCATACTGACCCATATTCCAAAAGGTAAGATTGAAGAGGCTCACCACCCATTAAAATTAGGTTGATGGGGCATTTCCTTAGAAGAATTTGAGGTTTTTATTTTTATTTTACGCAAGAGTGGCAATGTGCTATTCTAGAATTGAATGGCTCGTGGTTAAAGAGTGCGATCCTCCAGTATTTAATGAAATGATCACAAAATAGTTTTAAATAAATTCTAGGATTCCTGTAGTTTGATAATAAATCGTTTTCTCTCTTTAATGGGACAAATTTACACTTAAGAAGTACAAAGGTTTGTAGATTTGACTATGTTGTTACAAAGCTTTTAGGGCTGGGAGAGAATGTCAGAACAGTCAATGATTTACATGTTAGAAACTTCCGGAAACTTTGTTGGCAAAAGAAGCTTTTGATTCTGGTATTATGAGTCTAAATCAATGAAATCTGCAACTTAACTGCAAATATACAGCTTCATAGTGAGTCTTTTCATAAGTTTTAGTGAATGTCTAAAATTCAGCTACTGTTTACCTCTATAAATAAAAATAATCACCATTTTAAGCTCTTTAAGCTAGCTGATGATACCAAAAGGTCTATAAAAATGGTAAAATGCTATTACTTCACTAACTGTAGCATAAATTATTTGATAAAATGAGCCTATTATATTCGATATGCAACCTTACTCAAGGAGAATGTTTGCATTTTTTATAATGTTCTAGATATAGTAATTATAAACTCCTGGATTTTAATGAGTACATGTGAATCACAGCAGATTTTTTGATGCTCCTTATTTTGAACGTTATTGGCGAACTGAATGTGTCCCAGAAATGGCCTGCATGCCTTTTTAGTTATTCGAAAGGTACGAGTAGTCAATGTCTTCAATGCTCGCGATTGTGATATAAAATCAAAGAAGTGTGTTCCTCATATTTTAAGACTGTTTATGTGAAAATCGTCGCACCGCTAAAACCTACAATGAGATATAAGTTCACTTAAAGAACACTACTTCCTTATTTTTCTTGAAAGCAAAGATTTTTCATCTTATGCAATGCAAAATTATATTACTGAAATGTTTTATATGTTTGAAATTGTTTAAATAGTTTATTTAAAATTTTCATAATGGTACTCTTATTTGCGTTGTAAATCAAATATTTTCTCTCGATTTATTATTAATGTTCTAAGTAGTTTAAAGTAGAGGTCATTATAGTGTTTATGAGGACAATTGTTATGATCGAAACTGTATAAATATTTTGTAGGCAGAAATCTACTGTTATTTTTAGCCAAAAACTTCCTTCCGTGAAAAATCTTTGTTTACTACATAAGTCATCAATTGCAGTTACAGTTTAAAAATAGTATAACTTGTACGTTTCTTCTAAAAATGATGTTCTTAAGAATCCAGTGTTAGAAATCTGAATCAAATTTATAGATATCAGAAGCTTGTATGTACAATTACAAATCGAGTCCACTACCAATTGGGAGTAATTACAGATTTCCAATCCTTCAAACTCTCTTTAATCAAAGCAGTGATTACACCAAAATTCACTGAGAGATTACATCGACGCATAAAACTTAATCCCAACAAAGGAGGAGGGAGGGTAATCTTCTTTTGTTTTTAGAGCTTACCCAATCATTGAAATACCCACCTAGAAATGATGGACGTGGCTGAAATAATTGAAGTGAAACATTATAGGTAACGTCAGAAAGTGATTTAGTGCTTAGCGTTGAATGACGAGTTATTGTTAGGTGAGGCATTTCTCGATTGTCCTTTGACCAGACTTCACTAATCTCCGTAATCACCTCAAACACAAGTCCTCCTTAATCCTACTGTCAGTTCCTTATCAGAGGATTAAGTTTGGAGGACAGCAACAAGCCTCAACCTAAGAAGCGGGCCCAGCGTAAACCATACGCACCACCTCGGCTTCTGACTTTCAGTTGTGTATGTGTGAACTAACGTAAATCTCTCTCATAAAGCAGAGTTAAACTAGGCAATTTAAATGCTCCGTTCTCAAATTCTAGGGATAACAGTGGACAAAGAGTTAACTCCTAATAGATGGAACGGTTTAACAAATACTTACGGATTCTTAGAGCTGATTTAAGACTGAATTAGCTTTCGGCTTCCTTTGAAGAATTAAAGGAGCATAAGTCACCGCCTTTGATAATTTATTAATATAATTAATTTTAATGGCATTGGGGACAGATAGATAGGGTTTTAAATTGTGTGGTGGATTTATCAGCGTTTATATTGTTTTAAAATGCTTACTAAGTATTTTTCAAAGACTCAGTAGTTTTTCTTCGACTGTTGGGATAGTTTGTTTCGATTAAGGTCTGCTTTTAGATTCGATACATAAGGAACAATTGTTTAACAAAATTTTAATAAGCGAAATTATTTTACTGTTTTTAATTCCTTGTAAACACGAGAGGGTATCTTAGAGAAAGTTTTAATTATTAGTAAGCAATAATCAAGATATCTGGATAAAATTTATTCTGCATATTAATGTAAATAATGTATGCATATATATACAGAATACTCTAAATTACAGCTATTAATGTCGATTTGATTTTGTTCAGAAAGCAATGGATTGAAGTAAATTATAGTACCAAAATGTTAAATATTATCCACCATGATTTTGTAGAGTTTGATTATTATTTAAAAAAATTCTAGGCATACAATAGTTATAATCTCCACATTTATTCTTCATAATGATACATTCTCTCAACTTTTATTGATATCTCGAAGACCATCATTGTATAACTCAGCAGTGTGAACTTTTTCTTCTCAATACAACGGGTTATTTCAATGTACGACCTCCTGGAATCAAAGCAATATCATTAATAGCATTAATTAACCACATTGCGTATGTAGAAAGCAATTAATATGCAGGATATGTTTTAATCGATACTCTTGATCATTTCTTAGTGATTATTAAATCTTTACCATATCCTGTATAAATATTATTGTAACTTAATGGTTTTAAGGTATCACCTAAAATATATCGTATTAAATATGCAAATTATGTAATTAATAAACTAATGAACAATTTTTGAAATTATTCATGTCATCACTATTATTTTCCTATTAAGAAAGCTGTTTTCTTTTGATTACATACCCTTAAAGATATAAAAAAAATGATGGCATGATTAAAATGATGAGCCAATATATCATGTTAAAGCTTCTTTCCAGAAAACCAACAAATCTGATAAATTGGCTGGTGAATAATTAAATTTATTAATATTAAAATAGTTCTTAACGTAAAATGTTTCCAATATGAATAAATTCTTTAACTAGTCACATGATTATTTTGACAGTTATAGCGTACGCTTGAGGGTGATGTTTTAATCTACATCTATCATTTAAAATAATTAAAAACATTATATATTTATTTCATCATAGAACTAACTTCATTATGTTAGGAATTCAGTCGACCAAACAATCATATAATATATATTTTTATTAAAAGAGGAATTTGGTACGATTGTGAGGAAAGATACCATCATGAAATATTTGTTCATTCCCTGTTTCCATATTTTTATTACCAGGCTCTTAAATAAATCACTTGCTTTAATTGTGAAGGCACTTCTGTATTATTAATTTTCGTTCTTACAAACGATATTGTGTCAAATGATTGACTTTTTTGTAGGATAAATTCTGAGAATTTGATCAATAACGATGTATCAACTCTGTCATAAAATTGTCATATATAAATTCAGTTCCTTCAATATTAACTGAAATTGTTTTCATAATGTATAGTATGCTCACTTTATTTTTGCTGTTTTGATATATTATAGATGTTTCATATATTTTTAAGTTAGACAGATTTTTTAAGACATTCTAAGGCTTTATCTATAAAGAAGACATCACATATTAACTAATTAACATAAAAAGAAAATAAGAATTGTATATTGCATTACCAATGCATAACTATAAACTTATCCTGACACTAGAATAGTTTGCAGAAACCTAGTGGTAGATTAGTACACTACGGGGATGATGATTAACTGTTGAATACAGGGATGATATTTGAATACAGGTTATTCCTCTCGAAATTTTGTATTGAGGCAACTGCAATTTAAATCTAATTGGACCTTGAAATTTTTAAATATCATAGTCTGAAAATTAGAAGTGATAAGAATACATTATAAATCATTTGAATTAGACCTTAATCATTTGATTATGAAACAAAATTATGGATCCATTGCCACAACTTGCTTAGCAGCACTTATGTGATATCTGTTAAATTAAAGAAAATTATGAAACCCTCTTTTACATTTTTGATACAGCTATCTTATATATTTTTCCATTAAAATTCTGGGTAATTTAACAGAAATTTCTAGATAATCACTTATTAGTAAAAATTTATCGTAGCCATTAACAACTCTTATAGTATAATATTTTTGAGAAGTTTTTCAGCATTAACATTCACACAAATATGTTACATTTACCTGTAGAAAAGGAATGTATATTTTCTCTTATTTTCTAATACAATGAAATTATTTTTCATATCATATCCGATCATATAAAGTTCATTTAACAACGAACATTCAACTTGAAGATGAATACAAACAACTTAAAGAAATTCTAATAATCTGTATTTTAATGTGATATCAATACATCAGGCTTAAAAATAGTGTTTTAGAAGTAAAAAATATCAGGTCATTGAGAAATTCTCATTCAGACACTTTATTCAAAATTTATGCATATAAATTTAAAATTCTTTTCATTATTGTTAACAGAATAACTTATTTTCAAGTTATGTCGTAACTTTTCAAAATGTTTGGAAGCTTAGAAAACAATAGGAATTTCTAATTTTTCATCATTTATTTGTTAAATGTGTATACCAGAGATTTTACGAAGAATGTAGTTCCATACTTTTTCATTATTATTTACATTTTCAGCATTATTATTACGAATATTTCTCTTATATTACATAACACGTCCACAGAAATAAAGAATGACGTTCTCCGCACCTCTCGACCTAACATTTGTTTGAGTATTCACTTGAATTGACGACACATTCCAACACCTTTTAAAAGAGGAAAAAGAACGTTTATTCCCGCTTCCCTTTTAATCCAAATAACAATTTACGAAAAACCAGTTAAGGGCTGAAGAAGCAAACTTTCGAAATAAAAGGGGTGACGAATTAAAGAATAAAAAGGGGACAAATGATGTTAAGTAGTTTTTAGACTCGCATTGTTTTCCTGTAAAACCTTTGAAATGGAAGCAGTCTAAATTGGTCCAAATAACTTTGAAGAAAGGAAGTCTCGAAAGGCCCGAATAATCTGAGGTTTCAAATGAGGAAGTAAGGGGGCGACACTTGAACATCTCGTTTCAATCTTCTTTTATGTGAGAGAAGAACTTTTTATAGACCAAATTACCAACTGTTTGTCTCGTTTTTCCTTTCACTTTGCTATTTAGCGGCTCTTAAGTGGATTTTAATTTGAGAAAAAAAACAGTTGGAGGAAGAGGAATTGCGACAGGCTAAATTTCAGGTTATCTAGTGTTTAATTAAGAGATACGAAAGATTTTACAACCCTTTTTTTAGTTAATTAATAATGGGGGAAGATGTTTGAGATCTCTCTCACACACAGACAATGTTTATTCATTTCCTTGGAAGGAAACACTTCACTATTCTATCAGCATTTTTAATCATCTTATTTTGAAACTGTCTCGTATTTTCGTTGTTCCATAAAAATGTATTTTATCCTTAACGACAGTTAATCCATTGTTTCAATATACTTAGCATGGAAGCATTAAAAATGATTTATCAAAGAAAATGCTCACATGCCAATAATATTCTTATTCTATGAAGAGCATAAATTTAACAAATTGGAATAAAATTAAAGTTATTTTTTGAATGAAGATGAAAGTTATTGCTAATAATGATTGTTAAGCTTAGAAAAAGTAGAAAAATTATACTGCTTGATAAGAAAAAACAAAACTAACGGAATAATAAATGTCACATGCCGCGTTTAAAAAAAGTAGTCTCGATAGAATCGGAAATTCAATAATTTTATTACGTGTATAACATTCAATAACTTGGCAATTGCCAATCTATGAGTTCAGGCTTTCATATACACTAGCTATTAATGACTGTCTTCAAAACTAATACAATTCATCATAAAATTATGTCTATAATAAGTTTTATTTATAGACATTTATGTATTATTTTCCTCATTATATATGTATTAGGGAGACCCGTAGAAAATCCTTTTTACTTTTATTTATTGCTATATCCAGAAAAAGTCGTTTTTCACCTACTTGAGTATAAGAGAAGGAACGA